>VDFB02000015.1:425911138-425988335 GCA_007258455.2 Sequoia sempervirens
GGAAAATAAATGACTAATTTGATCATCATAAGTGACTAATTTGGTCATCGGGTAAAAATGACTAAACAAATGACTAAATAAATGACTAATATCAAACAAATAAAAATGACTAAATAAATGACTATTACTCCTCTATTATTTTTTATTTCAAATTTGATCATAATCCATAGAGCTTAAGCCCCCCTCATGGGACCCCTACCTAAGCTAGCCATTTGGCCACCTAGGTTGCTTGGTGCACCAAAAATACCTATTGCATGGAAGGCATTGCCTCTCGGTGCAGTTTTAAGGCCTTCACATATTTTATAAGTTTTTTTAACATTTACATTCTTTAACTTTTCCTATTCATTATGCTAATGAATCATTAATGTTTTTAACTATGATTTGAAGCTAGTTTGATTTTCTTGTTGTGCTAGCATGTCAAATGTATCAAAAAGAAATTATGGTCAATTTCACTAATAAATTATGATTTAAATAATCCAATTGCATTTTGAGGACTATCTTGTAGACACTTTCATTTCAAAAGGTCAAGTATAAAACTATATTAGACAATATGATATTAAAATGGATAATTAAAAATAATATTTCAAATTGAGGGTGTGGGTGGTATTATAATTGTAGACACGTAAAATATACCAATTGATCTTGTGCACTTGATTCTGATTTACTGACACCAATTCATCCTAAATCATCTCCTTTACTAACCATTTAATTGAATAATCTTTATTTGATTAAATTCATCATATTTCATCTTTTAATTAAATAAATCAATTTTATCTGATGAAATCATTATCTTCTATTAATTAAATAAATCATTTTGCTTAATTAATCCTAATGTCCCTCTTTTAATTAAATAATTAATTTTATTTAATTAAGTTCTAAAGTTATCCTCTTTAAATTAAATAAACTAACCTTTATTTGATTTAAATTTAACATCATCCCCTTTTAATTAAATAATATCAAACTTTTATTTAATTAAGTCTAGATATCCATTATTCCTCTCATTTTGATTTATTTAAATCCAAAAATATAAGTCAAATTGTCAAATCAACTAATTATCATCTAAGTTAATCAAATCATGATTAATCTTAACTCTAATCCCTCAAATCCTCTAGATTTTGCAACTTGTGCAAGTAAATCAATTTATTTGATTGATAAATTCCTCAATTTTCATTCAAAAAGGCATCAAGTTGGAATATTCTTCAAATTTGAATTCTCCCTCCCAAAGGTCTTATCCTCCAACTTGGCATTTATTTCTCTTACAAGTCCTTTTTCTTGAGCCAAGTGGCAATAAATCCTCTTCCACATCTCCCTCCACAAGCTAACTTTTGAATTTCAAATATCCACCTTATGGCATTAATGTGCACATTCATCAAAATGTGCTTCACCTCTCTCCATTCACATGTTGACAAGTGGCATTGTGCTATTGGTTGATCTTTTGTCCCACATTCATCCCATTTTATATTCTTCCATCCTTCTCCATTATAAATAGAGGCATTCTCTATTTGTTTGATCATCCAAAATCCATGTAAAATCACTATGCTCATTTGAATCCACCATTATCATCAATATCATCCATATTGTATCAAAGTTTTCATAGAGTTTCATCAATCATAGAAAGGTTATCAAAATTTTGAATCAAGGAGCACACAATCATCATCATCATCATCAAAGCTTTGCAAGGAATTGGGAAAGGGATTCTTTCCACATCAAAGAAGCACTAATTCCCCTATGGGATGCTGGTTTGAATGTTTGAATAAGTTTTCTTAGCTTTTAATAGATTTCTTTTGATATTCTATCTTGTTTTCTTGTTCATTGCATTTAAATGAATTGCATGGGGAATGACTGTTTTAGACTTGTTTATTGACTAAAATTATATTGTTTGATCATGTTTGAGCAGGTCTAGATCAAGCATTCACAATAATATAATATAATAATAATATATTATATTACAATACGATATAATATATTATAATATAATATGATATTATATAATATATTATAATATAGTATGATAGTTATATAATATAATATAGTTATAATATGATATATTATATAATATAATATATTACAATACAATATTATATAATATTATTTAATTGTCTTAAATTAAGACAATAAAAAAAATACTTTTTTCTACAATAAATTTTTTATTTCCCTCTTCTTTTTCATTTTCCCTCCTTGAATATTCAACATGCTTTTTTCCTTTTTATGAAACTTCAAACAGGGGTTTTCCACATTAGAAATGACAAGGGGATTTTTAGAAAAGTCTAGGATCTTGGGAAATTGATAGCAATAAGGTTCTTGGAAAAATGACAACATTCAACAACAAACTAGGTGCGCCCTATGTTTTTGTCTTTTTTGTTCTATTTCATACAAATGTACGCCCTCCTTTCTCAGATGAATTCTCTGTGATTGTTGGATTTGGTTGAGTGGTGTCCAAAGTTCATTGTTTAATCACCAAGGCACTAATCTCTTGTTAGTTTAGAAAGAATGATGTGGGTAGAAAAAAATGATCACCCCCTTGATGGCTATAATCTCTTGTACTTATTACAACATTAAATTTATCACAAATTTGAATTTTGGCTTGAAGCTTTGTAGCCTTCTATCATCATTCTACACTTGTTTCCATCAATACTAGTAATAGTTTTCTATTTGTTGATAAAACTATAAACTTGGGATTCATATTTGAGTTCAATTATGAATTTTTGATTTGACCTTGGAGAGTTGTGCTTTTGTATATTGTGACTTGTTAGAAGTGTTTAATATAATATTTTGAGGATTTTTTTATTCTGGTCTTAGTCTTGAGTTCTATATGGAAGGTTTAGCCTCACTAGAGTTTTACATTTCTTATTTCCAACATTAATAGTTTACTGTATCTATTTTATTGCATGTTGATATTTTGCACTATTTTGGGCATATCTTGTTTCCCTGGGAGTAATCACACAGTATTTTGGTGGATCACCCCTTTTTAAAAATTTTGTATCCATTGTATTTTTTTCTCACCTTTTCCACTACCACATGCTCCCTGTGCTCCCTAGGAATTTTGGATAGCATTAAGATAGGGGAGCTTCTCTGACTCTGGAGATTTCTTTAGCTTCAAAGGGCCTATGCTCAAGATTTCCATCTATACCCTCTAGTTGTGGGTACATACCAATCAAATAATTGGAAGCACCAATTATACTCTATAAATAGGTCAGATATTACATTGGCCTCATGATAAATAATTACATCTTGGGCCTCAAAGATTGTCATATTATATACTCTTGAAGAATGTGGGGAATATGTTTGTGTGTGAAAATATTTCACCTTGGAAACATGCGTAGAGTGTAGATTTCCATCCTCCAAATAATGCAACTGAATTTCCTTATGGATGATTTATATAGGTGCTTTAATATTAGTTTTTCATAAAGGCCTTTCTTCTAGAGTGTACTATACAAATGTTAAATCCTTTTTTTGGAATTGTCATTTTGTCTCTCGCTAATCATAACACTATCTCTGCATTTGTTGGGCCATTATTTGATTATGAAGATGGGCAGGAAAATTCAGATACATTGTATTATAATAAGACCAATTTCAAGATAAGATTTTCACATTCTATCAAAGCATGTAAAACATATCATGCTAGAAGACTAGTTTCAACAAAGCATTGCATCGTGTCTATATAAATACCAATGTGAAGTATGATTAGAAAAAATAATGTACTCGAGAAACTTTATTGGTCTAAATTCTAAGGTTTGATGTTCATAAGTGCCATGTTTCTTGATTGTTGTATTCAACATTTAGAAGTCCTATTATGCAAACAATATTGTATAGAAAATTTGAGCTACTTCAACAATACTATGATTAGGAAGATAAATTTGAAAATGCATGGATTGGTCAATCTGGATGAACATATCTGTCTTATAAAAATTTAGTGAATTTTATCCTTGATCCGCTTGGTAAATCATGGTGGTTGGAAAGTTTTGGATGTACTATTTTGTTTCCCCCATGGTTGTGTGCTATGCCCAGATGCTGTAACAACTATTTGTGAAGAAACAACTTAAATGAGAGGGACTGTCAAGGGTAATTGTAAGTTAAAAGCATGGTAAAGCTAGGAAATTTCTGGTTCCAGGAAAATATTTTAGGAGTAGTGGGCTGAATTTTTTTGGATGAACACTCATAGCTAGGTGGTTTAGAGATCAATCATGCTATGAGAGAATTCTCTACTTGAGTTAAATGAAAAGAGGTGAAGAAGTAGAAGAATGTTTGCAGCTGATGCTTTTGGTCACTTATAGAATTGTGTCAACAATTTCAACTGTGGACAAATTCATCATGATTAGAATAGAATGCAGCTGATAGTTTCAACCATTGTTGAATTTCTCTTTTATAGGAAAAAAATTTAATGTATAAACATATTTCAAAGATATCCGAGGACGTCCCCATACATGTCTCATAATTTTATACTTTGGGTGGCTTCATAACGTGCAATTTGAAAATATTACCAAAAAATTAAATGTATAAACTATTGGGGCACCTTATTCATGGTGAATTAGTTGACTTAATGTTGGCTATGTTTGAGATAATTTGATCCAATATTAGGTGGAAGTGGCTATATGAATATGACATTTTAGGCCATAAAAAATAGACCATGTGTTGTGATTTCCAAGTGGCAAACGATAAATCTATATGAAGACAAGAATGGTTTATCCATTATCATTAATATCAAGCTTCAAAACTGCTATAGTTCTCATCAAATAGTACACTAACAAGTCAAATGACACCAAGTAGATATCACATATAAACCATAGTTCAAGATATATTTGCTGGGTTAGATAGAGAAATTGATTATCAAATAGAGCTTAAGCCTAAAAAATTTCACCCTCTTACATCAACAGTAGCTAACCTGGAGTCTTCTACAGTTAGACATGTGAAGTTGAGTTGCATTAGGTAAGGTTCATTGGAAGCTATTGATAGTTTAAACAATACAAAACTAGACTAAGGCTGAATAACAAGAAAAGAGATCAACTACAAACCATCCAATTAATAGTGGGCATAAATAGGAATTTAAAATGTTTCTCTATTATGATGAACATTGTAGCTACCACATCTGATTCTCAGATTCATCTTCATCTAGACTATATTTCCACTTACCATATTGTTTTAAGCAAAGATAATTATTCACGTAAGGGTATAGAGCAAGTATTTTTTTCCTTGAGAGCAATTATTTGAGTCTACTTTTGATACTATTGAGACTTGAGAACAATTATTTGGGTCTACTTTTGATACTGTTGAGACTTGAGAGAGATGTGGTCTATGGATTTTCCCATGGTGCCATCTTTCTTTATCATTTGTAGTATGAATGAATATGTGATTTAGCAATCATATATAACCTTTTTTGAGAAGCTCTTAACTTGTTTTTATATTTTATGTTTCTTTGCATAAGCTGACTCTAGGATGATTCTTAGTTAGTCAATAAGAATGTATCTTCATTCTAAGGATATTTTTGAACTTTTATTGTTCTTCTCTTTGTTAGGAACTGAAGAAGAGACTTTTAAACTATTTCTCTTAATAAAAATTCATCAATTATTTAGAAAAGTATTCACATGTGATCTGACTGAGTTCAATGTTGACAGGTGCTAAGTAGAAAGCTTTATCTTCCAACTAAAGCTACAACATAGTTAAGTTTTTCCTAAAGCCTTATCTTGGTTCATCCTAAAATAGCCCTGTAGATAATGACAAGAAAAAATAAATAAATGCTTTTTTAGTTTTTGTCTAATTGTGTGCTACATTATGGCTGTAATTTTATGCTTAAAGTTTAGTGTAAAAGTATCTCATTCATGAACATTTTAATAGTTAGAGTTGTTACATACAATAAATTTTAGAGTGTGTATGTGCATATAACATGTAAAACACATAGCCGCTCTTGCACATAATCATTATTAACAAAATTTCCTTTTCAAAGATTGATATGCTTTCCACATACTTGTCTTCTATGATCAATATCATTGGCATAGCTTTAAGTTAAGTGATACCTGGAAAGAACATATATGAAATCCTTGCATTTTTCTATTTGTGTTTGATATGATGGAATCTACTTTTCTTTATTTGGTTCCTCTTTTGACAGGCTAACTCGGAAGAAATGTTTCAATTTGCTGGAAATCTTTAAGGAATATTTGTATTAATTGTGTAATATTTTCTTGTGTACACATGCTATGCATTTTTCTTATCTCCACATCTATTAGGTTAATAATTATTTTCTAGAAGCAAAGTGTTTTCTTCTTTTGCCTAGTAGTACCTTTTAGCCCATGGAGTACCCTCCTTGTTTTTTTTTTTAAATTCATTGGTAGGAGCTCTATAGGGGGTTTTACCCAAGAAAAACATTATGCAAATAAAAGAACTAAATGTTAAACAAGGAGATTGCATTCAAAATGTTTACAAAAACTTAGAAGGATATATCCCACAAATCACCACACAAAACCAATCCACACCAATCCACAAGCAGAGAAACCTAAGAGAAGGGAGCCACACCAACAAACAACTACCATCCAAAATGTAGCTAATTACCATACTAACACTGTCCAAAAAATGAGATATGGAATCTAGTAGACTCCCCCAACTGCCTAATCTACAACCTGCTTCCAAGCCCTAGCTCACCAAATCCTGGATTGCCACTGATTCTACTCCAAATCTTTCTATTGAAGATGAAGAACCTGAGGTCAAAATACATAAAGAAGGGAATTTAATCTCATCAAAGAATTCCTATCATTTTTCACCCTAACTAGCTTTCCCACATCAAAGAATGGGACTATAAATGTATGGGAAGCCTCCAAATGGCCTTCCTTGTGTATTACCATCAAATGCTCCATCACTTGACCCAAATCTACACAATACTCCTTCAACACTCTAAGCTCTTGGAAGATATGATATTACTTTAAATCAAACACAATTTTATCAACTAGAAAATCCCCTACTGAAGCAATCTTACCCTTAATATTGAAATTATCTAGACTTGCACTCATGATATTAGAATCCCCTAATTGGAGAGGAAGTAAAAATCACACCAACCAAACAGGGTGAGATGACTCATGCACAACATTTGATAACTTTAAAATAAATTGTCCCTAATAGAGGCCTTGGAATGGGGAGGGTCTAAGATACCTATCTTGGAGGCACCAAGGATGGCTTTCACAAACCCTAGAGTAGCCTCATCCTAGCTATTAAAAATGGAATATAATCATTTGTTAGAGACCTATCCATGAAGATAGGGATTTCATAATTGCATGGGATTCTTGTGTATCATGGTGATGCAAAAAATACACCCACCACAACAACACACCTTGCCATAGTGCTCTACATATTAGTTACCAAACCTACTAGAATATAAAGTGAAAGGTTGAAAGCAAACAAAGAATCAATAAAAATAAAGTCACACACGAGTATTCAAAAAAGCACAATCAACTTCACACAGGTTGCATGAATGAACCATTTATTTCATACCACTTCACCCTAAAGCATGATTATTCATTAATAAAACACCCACAAACATGGAGAGTGGGCCACATGCCCTCAACAATATAACAAAACCTAATTAAGGGGGCTTAAAGTTTAAGTATTCCTCTAATCTCAATGAGGAAGTAGAATGATCATTGAAGAGAGCCACTAGAGGATCTTTTTCCACATCTTAGTTGGCCAACAGACTTACCTTTGAGTTTTCTTTACAATAGGAGAGGAGATATCACCACAATTAATTCTCTACATGGGAAGGCCAATAACCTTGCTTTGTACTTTCTCAAATCTTCCATCTAAAGTATTTTTCTTCTTGAAAACCACTTCTACTATAATAGTGCATCTCCTTAATTTTATTGTGCATGTGAATCTACTATAATCACCCTTTTGGCTTGGGGATGTCCATAGAGAATGTCTCCACTTTTGTACCTTTAATCATCCAAACTATTAGGATAACCCTTGAGGTAGGTTAGTTTTCTCAATGGTTCTTAAATACTTGTTTTGAATTTCTATTAATTTATTTTCATGATTTATGTAAGTTTATTATATCTTTGATGTTGGTTAGGTATTAATTCAAGAAATGCAAAGAAGTTTATGATTCTAGGCAATTTTCCTATTGGATTTTCACCATTCTATTTAGTAACGCATCCAAGTAATGTTCCATCTAATTTTGATGATATTGGGTGTCTTTTCAAGTTTAATGAATTTTCTCAAGCTAATAACCATCTTTTGAAAGCTATTCTACAAGATGTGCAGAGAGATCATCCAGATGTCTCAATTGTATATGCAGATTATTACTCAGCTACAATGAGAATTTTATGAAATCCTAAGAAATATGGTGAGCCATATTTTTGCATGATATTTGTTGTTTCCTGAAAGTGTTTTTAAATGATATCTATGGTCAGGAATTTACCTAGAGTATTGGATTTTGATGTTCCAGGATTGTAGAAAAATATTTTGAGGGTATGTTGTTGAAAGGGTGGAAGTATAATTACTCTCCACCTTCCAATTTTAATGTGAGTGCTACCCTATGTCCTCACCCTAAACAATATTTTAATTGGGATGGTATTCATCTTACAGAGACCCTTTGACTGAGCCATAACTAACATGTTGATTAATGACAAGTTCACAATTCCACCATTAACTTTGGTAAACAAGAACTATAAAAGTCAAAAAAGAATCTAGTTTCCTTGGTAAAATAAATTATGATTAATAAAAAATAAAATAGTTCAAAAGATCATTACTATAAGAAACAACCCCACACCTCTTGTGAAGGCTATCCTAACCTCTCAATTCTTGTATCCGTTCTTGCAATTTTAGAATAAGAAAAGGGTAATTAGAGCCTCCAAATTCTTACATTGATTGTTGTTCTCTTGAATACGAGTTTTTATATCATTGGATTTATTTCTTTTTATGAGTTTGTGTTGGCATTAGATTGGAATATGCACTATAATAGTTGTTTGCAGATTATATGCATGACACAAGGAATGAGTTTATGGTTCTTCTATCACTACAGTAATTTTATTTATTTTTAAATATGAACCTAATCTTGACATATGTAACCCACTTACATGTAATTAAGTCCAAATTATTAAAAGCTTCGGAAGAATTAGATGGTGCATTAGAGCGATATCCCAGTCATTAAAGAAAGATACAATGTTTGCTTTGTTTCTATTATTTTTTGTCTTTTTTGGTTGAAATGGGGTTGTAAAGATATTTGAATTATTGTGAAATCTAATATAATACCATATATTATGACAGATAAATTAAATATATTTAACTTAATTTAAAAAGTTAGGAATTGATAGTTAAAATATTTTTGGAGATTAAATATTAGAGATAAGAGCTTCAAATTTTAAAATTAATGATAGTGTATAGATATTGGTCTAACACTGTTATAAGAGAGAAGATCTCACCACAATTAATTCTCTACATGGGAAGGCCAATAACCTTGCTTTGTTTTTTTCTTTTATAAGGAGATCAACAATAAGAATATCATTAACATCTTTGTCATATTTATATATTTTAACAAAGACTTTGTTACCTATTCTGTTGCAGGTGTAGAGCACTTGTTAAGGGATGTCAAGGACACTACTATCAGCACACTTGCAATAGAGGTCCTATCATGTCCTTAAGTAGCCTTATTTTTTCAATCGCAATGTTAAGTTTTTCTATAAATCTCTTGAAATTCCTAAAAAATAAATGTAGTAATATATAGAGAAGGCATAGCTGGAAGGAATATCTTAGTCTCTAGTTGACCTCCACCCTCATGCTCTTATTTCAATTCAATTTCTTCCCAACCCTACAAATCACAGACTAATAAATGGTAAAAATTGAAATCATAGAACAAAAAACTACAAGAGACGAAGCAAGCATACAACATTAAAATTATGACTTGCAATAATAAAAGAAAAGAAGTAGTAGGTAGTTTGATATACAATCAGAAAAGGGAATTTTATGAGGCTGCCTTAAGGAAGAAAATTAAAAATTAAATAAAATCATGCTTCAAATTCTATTTAAATTTTTAGTTGTACAATAGATGTCATCCTACTTTTTTTGAGAACTCTTACTAAATTCCCAAAAATAGGAGTTCCCAAATGGCGCCAATAGATATTATAAATAGAAAACAAACAACAATATTTTCATATAACAACAAGACCCGATTCATAGGCCCTATGAAAATCTCTAAATTTTTGGCTCCCCTTTGATAATTTTCTGCATACTTACAGATTACATATCCATGATTAATATGGACTATAAGGGTTGAAAGGGCACATGTTAGTCTTTTCCATTTATTGGGAAATAAAGAGTCCGAAGTGACTGAAAGAATCAAATGTAGCTCTTTACTCTAGATGCTTTATTTTTATTTAGTTATTAATATATCCAGATATAAACCATGATGACTTAAATCAGAACTAGAAGAAATCTCATGAAAACTACAAGAAGAGATCAGTGATTAGATGAATCATGGAAATGAAACCAACTCCATAAGTCACAACAAATAGAATATGCAATGCAAATGAGAATACAAACCTTCAAAGGAGTTGTCATGGATAAAGAATCATCCTCCCTTAGATCTCTTGTGAGAATTCCTGAAAGCTCTTTAGTTATCCACAATATCCACATGCTATGAGCTCTGATACAAATATTGTGCATAGTTCTTTTTAGTTTATTAAATTTGGTGCTATTATTTTTATCCTATGATTCAGGCTTCAAACTGACCCCTCTCATTAGTATTTGTCTCCCAAAACTATCTAGAAGAGGGTAATCAAAATTAGTATTGGAATATCTGAAAGTCAAAGATCCTTTCCCTGAAACTGAAGCTTTGTTCTCAAAAAACTAGAGCTGAGATGAGCTAAGAACTAGTGGAAGGGAAGTTGAATGAAAAATGAGAGCAACTAAAAGCCTTCCTAAGAAAATTTCCCTTTCCATTATAACTGTCAGTTTTGGTGTCTCCTTGTTCATTTTTTCTGGCATCTCCTCATTTTTCATTTCTTGATAGAGAGCTTTTGAAATATGTGCAAGACGTTCTTCAATCTCAACAATCAATGTTGAGATAAAATTGAAGCATTGCTCTTGAAAATAAGGTGCTAAATCATTTATCCTTGAAGGAGATTTATGTGCATGAAGAAAACTTAGGAGGTCTTCCAGAATATTCTTGGAACCCTCATCTATGGTATCTTTTATTTGACTAACCTTAGTTCCAAAATAAGTGTTAAGGTGACCAAACTAGTCTTCATCATTTGTCATCATAAATCTAAAACTCAACCTAGGTAAATTGACACTTTTTAGGTCCCCTCTCTTGACAAGCCAACCCTCACTAGTAGTTAATTTGTTCAAATGGGTTTCAACATCTTTGTAACTTGCTAGAGATGTAACTATGGCTTCAAGGAATTTACCAACCTTAACTCTCTCATGCAGATTTGCAAATCCATAAGCTATTATTTGTTTCATCCTACTAACAAGCAGGCTTTCAAAAAGTTCACCCCATAGACTCTTTGAGTGCTTCAAAAAAATCTCACACACATATTGCCATGGAAACTCAACATTTGAACCAAAAATCATTTTTAGCCACTCCAAGCTCCCTTCAAATGCATCCAGACTGTCCAATGTTTCTCTTATCAATCTATCATTCTCTGCAAACTCCTTGCCAATTTTCACAAGATCAAGCAAATACTTTCCCCCAAGCCTATCTACAGAGATAATATCATCTGTACATGTCTTAAGCCATGCTAAGCAAGAATATGATATAAATTCACTTGACAAAATCATCATGGTAGCTTGTATCTTCTCTCTATGAGATTTACACAATTACACCTCATTGTCTGGGTTTGGAATCCCACCAAACAACTGTGATTCAGTTGGCATTGCCAACACATTCTTATAAAAAAGAGGAAAATCATTTAGAACCTCCAAGAAGAGTTCCCCAACTTGACATAGCGTTACTTGTATGACTCTTACCACATTACAAAAAATAGAACTGATTTCCCCCACCTTATCAGTCTATCGATAGAGCTATGAGGGGAGCTCACCCAATGTAGTAATGTTAGGCCGATCGTGTTAATTATAAGTCTACTCAGTTCTTTAATTATAATATGTTGCATTATCTTCTTAACAAAAATAATTTGATTTGATCTTGTTTGTTCAAGATGATTGGATAATGGTCCCATAATCTTGGTAGACTGACATGGTGAGTTCAATATCCATATATTGATCTACCAAAAATGTCTCTATTGTTAGCATGGGAATCTCCAACATGGAGCCTTTTTCAAAGGGATGCTGAGGTGTATGATCCTTATTGAGATAGAGGTGCAACAAGTCTGTGTTAGGGTCCCTGTTTGGCAATGGACATTGTGGCTACTTGGAACAATCTAGTGTATTATAGCATATTAGTAGATCAAGCTATCGATCTCCTCAACCATCTATTGAAGGTGTAAATCTTGAGAGGAGCAAATTGTGGCCATTGATGGAAAGTATGAGGCTAGGTGCATATGATATGTCCATGTGGCATGAACTAGTGGATTTGAGGGATGTTTTCACTTTGGTGAATAAAACCACTCAACACTTTAGCCATCCACCAATTGGTCATAATCACTAATCTTTGGGGAAAGTTGATCTGTACTTTCAATGTTGATTGATGTTTAAGTAAAGCCTATAGATATCAAGAAATTTTATCAAATGGTTTTGGTGAAACCATGTGGTGTGATCTAATGAATTTTGGTGGATGTAGGTACTTTGATAAATCATACCATTCAACACTTTAGTAGTCTACTAATTTACTAAAATTGTTGATCTTCAAGGTGAATCAAAGGGTATATAGTTAAGTGAAAAAACATAATTTTATGTGACATGTCTTGATTGGCTTTTGAAGTCAAATATGTTCAAGTAATTTTGGGTTGAAGAGAAGATCTCCCTTGACCATTAATATTGACTTAAAATTGATCTAGACCATTAATTGAGTGGGGTTAGAGTGCATTATAAGGGATGCTCAATTGGATTTTGCAAAACCATGTGGTGTCATCTAGTAGATTTTGGTAGATTGGTCCACCTTCCACCTTAGTAGTTCAACTATCCATTGATATCATTGATCATCAAAGCCAAAGCATCTCAATTGTTAATCTTGTCTTGTGTTTAGACAATTAAGGTGTTGGATCCAAGTAATGAATAGGAAACATTTGAAGGACACTTGGCATAGTAAGATTAAATATTATTGATCAAGGAGTTTTCTTGTAAGGGTATAGTTTTGTAGTAATGAATGCAATTTTTCCATGTGGAGCCTAGTGATAAGTGATGGCAGGTCTGTTTCTCTACTCAATGATGTTCTTAGCAAGTTGGTGTATTGAAGGAGACATGTGGATCGTATGCTTTTGGCTACGTGTCAGAATCATTTTAATTGTGATATATTGGTAGATTAAGGGGCTGCACATCTTGGGTATCAATTGATCTATTGAAGCCATAGATCTTGATGGAAAAAATTTCTTGGTCATTGATTTGAATGGGTTTTTAGTAGTAAAGTGCTATATATATGCTTGATGTTTTGTTGATCACTTGCAACCATTTCATCTAAGGGATACATGTTGGCCATTGATCAAGCAAGCATTTAAGATTGGTTATCCCATAAGTCAAATTCCTGATATTCAAATGAAAGTAGCAAAGTATAGGGTTTGTTGATTCAACTACATGATTAATGAAGAGGGTGTTGAATTCAAGCAACTTGAAATAAGGCTTGGATTTGAAATTGGATCAATTTACACATCATGATATGATATCAATTGAAATTAGATGGATTTTAAGTCCTATCAAAAGATTTAAATGCAAGTTTGAGAGAGGCGTAAAGCAAGTGAGAAATTACAATGGAAGATTTGATATGTTTTGTCTAAAGTATTAATTGTTGAGTTCATAAAAAACTCTCTGGTGATAGCTAGGGATGTTGTGATGACATAATGAGTAGTTTCAGAGGTAGACCATGATTTGGATGCCAAGTTTCTGCTTGGGAAGATGGTAGCTGAGAGTTTATTTTTTCCCATAGTGTTCATGGAAACTGAGGAGATTGACTCCCTAAGCTATGGGTTGTATTCCAACCATTTAATTGGCATTAGAAATCAACAAATTTAGGTCTCTCTAGGAATTATGCATTTGCATTTGAGGAATATTTTTCCTTGTTCTACAAAAAATATGATCCAAATGAATGTCCTATAGTGCATGAGATGTGGGCATCATGATAATTGAGCCCTCCTAGTATTGAATTTATCCTTTGAGATGTAGTGTGGCAATGAAAACATACTTGAAGGTTCTTAACAAATCTAATAGTTGTACTAGGGGCCATGTTTAACAAACCAAATGCAATTGCTAACTTTTCACTATGGTGGTAGATAAATGATTCTTTATACCCTACTGCCTTCATTTACCAAGCCAATTTCTCCTACTTTGCATAGATCTGCCATGTTTGTGGATGTGATCTATCTCGTACACAAAAAACATGTACCAGTTTATAGCCTTCAATCCAACTACATCCATGTATCTTTTTAATTCCTCTACCTTTCATCAATCTCTTTACTATTTGAACCTCGTACAAATGTTTTAGAGAAGAACATAAGTTGCAACATTTTTAGAATCCAACTAAAAAAGTAGTGTTGCTAGAAATACTCAGCCTATATTCATATATGATCCACATGTACCATAGATTTAACTAGCATCTTAGTAATAATGTTTAGGGTGTCCTCAATATAGCCAGCATGGGCATGAAGGTCAACCATGCACATCTAATGATCAACTATATATGTAAATTGTAATGCAATAAGGGTTATTGAATGATTGGAAGAACTAATGCTTCACTCCCGCCAATAATCAATTTTCTCCCCAATATGCTTTGTCGGGCCATCAATGGGACCACAACCCTTTTCCTACCGATGTAACATTCTCCTTCCGACGAAGCTACTTACATGCTTGTTTTTGAGATATCAGAGGGACATCTGCATCACTCATGCCAATATTGAAGAGTCCTCTCGATATAATATTTTTTCCCTATTGAAGGGACTTGAAGAAAGTCACTACAATACTTACATTTCTCTTTGATGGATCTTGGCTTTGCAACGTTATGCCAATTTTAGGGTTTGTTGCTCGATCTTTCCATAGTGATGTGGGTTACTTCTTGTGTGATACAAACCATACTTGGATCCTGTTTGTTTAAGAAAAAAGGATTTTCCATTGTGTGGTACACATTCTTTCATAGGTTTTTATCACATTCCTTCAAAATTTTTAGCCTTTGTAGTCCCTATATTATTTACTTAATAATGTGATCTTTCACTAAGATTTTCATGATTCTCGGTGTTTTGTCTTAATGCATTTTATATCAAATCCACTTTCATTTTAGGTTTGTGAAGTATCATTGTTATTGACAGTATCTTCATCCTGGCAGTGGCAAGTCCTTTCTTAATCCCCACATCATCGAGTTCTGATATCAAAGCTCTCTGAAAGTAGTCACATCCACATCATGTAGAGCCATTGTAATGCAATAAGGGTTACTAATGTGTGAAGTATGTGAAAACCTTATCCACTAAACTTGCATGACTGCATGCACCTAGAACCCAAGAAAAGATTAAAATGTTAGGATGTGTTCCAGAATGCTTCATTAATTCAAATATTTTGAGAGGTTCCTTGCAAAATCCATTTTTTGCACATTCTGCAATCAATCATTTCATTCCATGAGATGACATCTCTTTGAGGCATTCTATCAAATAATTCAGGTGTTTTGTCTACAATTCCACATCTTGCATATATGTCTACTAGAGAATATCCAACTATAATATCTAAAAAAAATTCCCCTACCATTATGCTTTGGTGCATGTTCATATCCGGTCCCAAAGCTCCCATTTTGGCATAGGCAGGGAGGACTCTGGCAAAAAAATTGGCTTTATACCTACCAATTGCATTCATTTGAAAGTTTTGAAATCCTTTTCAACAAATAATTTTCTACAAAACTTGCAATCATTGCATTCCATGAGATGACATCTATTTGAGGCATTATGTCAAACAATTCATGTGCCTTGCATATGCTTCCACATTTTGCATGCATATCTACCAGAGCATTTCCAACCATAATATTTGACAAAAATCCACCTTCTATTATGCTTTGATGGATGTACATACCCTGTCCAAAGCTCTCATTTTATTATAGGCAGGGAGTATGCTGGAAAAGGTTGTGGAATCTAGCTTTACTCCTACCAATTGCATTTTCTTGAAAGCTTCTATAGCCTTTTCAGCAAATCCATTTTGTGCATATCCTACAATATTGCAATCCATAGACCACATTTCTTGTAGGGATACTATTGTGTATTGTCTATGCATTGATGGATATTCATAGCTTGTTTCAAAGCTCCCATTTTGGCATAGGCAGGGATGATGTTGGAAAAGGTTGTGGAATTTGGCTTTACACATGTGAATTGTATTGGCTTGAATGGTTAGTTTTTTTGTAAGTATTACTTTCTTACCAGGAGGAAGCAGTGTGGTTCTTAAAAGTAAAAAAGTCAGCCATATTAGCTTAGAATCTCTTCAACAAAGAGAGGGAATCAAATTCTTGTTCTTTTAGTGAATCATGCTAGAATGATAATCATCAATTAAGTTTGAGGATAAGTTGATTCTCAGAAATAATAACTAGAAAGTTTTTATAAGGACCAGTGTTACAGACCTAGACTTGGCACAGACTTGGAAGGCCTCATTTGCTACTGCTTGGGCTAGGCTCAGAATCATACTCTGATGAACCATCAAGTACTTACAAAATCTTGCAATCCTTGTTCTACTAGACAAAATATAGAAATACTAAGGTAAACTTGAATTACAATCCATCAAGAAATATTGAATTGTTTTTGACAATCTTTGTTGACTCGATGCCTTACTCTTTGTAAAGTTTAAGTCACTTGAGAAGAAAGTGCATTTTTCATGTCCAAATGCACTAGTTTGTGAGAAAACATCTAATTCACTCATGGCTCACAAATAGTCTAGCCAAAAAGTATTTGAACAAATCAAAATGGAGATGTAATAGCATTTTTTCCCCAAGGCTAATGTGTTGTATGTATTTTGTGTTTCTTGAGAATGCTACTAATGGCCACAATTTAGGAAGTATTCCTTTCAATTGTGTCATGAACATCCAAAATGAGATTTAGAACTCTAGATGATTTCTTTATGTATTCATGTAGAAAAGCGGGTTTGTGTTCCTAAGAAAATCCAATTCTTCAAGAGGCAACAATGCATGCTAGTGAAGTAGGCTTCTTTATTCTCCTATTCATGCAACATGTTTGGTCAAATTTGAATTGAAATGAATGTCCTACCTTGGCTGTATGAAATATGGTCCCTATATTTATGTTTGCACTTGTTTAGGAGACAAAATGAAATAGGGCACCAAGCTAGTTTGGAGATAAATTATATAGAAATGATTATGACAAGGGAAGGACCTCCCAACAATACTGTTACACATGAGTTTATAAGAAATGAAATTTTTTCATGTTTCAGAATTACTGAGTCACCAAATCTTGTAACAATAATGTACATAATCCTAGGAGTAGTAGGATAATATTTTATATTTTTTATATCCTAGCTGCACTAGAAGTTGAATATTCATTTAGAAGAGAAATTGAATAATCATTTTTTTATTGTTAAATATGTACATTTTGAGTGAATCAATGAAGCTTTCATTAAGTATTTTTCTTGGTTGTCCAAGTCCTATTCATTTGTCAAAAATTTCTTGTATTACATTCTTGAGGTTGACATTAGTATTAGAGTAGGATGAAGAGCTTTAGTTGAGGGAGGAAGATGAAGGAGATAATTACAAATGATTGTGAAAGTAGATCATGGATTGTTGCTTGCATACATGAATGTGCACAATTGGAAACTTTGTTTACAATAAATGAATGCTCACTTACAAGTATAAGTCTCTTGTATTTTTATTTGAAAATAAAGTTGGTATACATTATTGTCACGACCAGTACATTCATTTTATTATTTGTCAAATTGTTGAGCTATGTATGTATTTGAACGGGCTTTATTAAGTATTGTACTAGATGTATATTGTTATGTTGTTGCTTCTCCTCTTTTTTACACAACCATAATTCATTTAATGCTATAACTGGTTCAAGAGTTGTCATTAGGCTTTTGAAATTTGTGTGAAATCAATGAATAGAGCACAAAGAATGGTAGGGTGCTTAGAACAATATTTCTTGGTAGAGACCTTTGTTGTTTGTTTTACAAATTGTAACGTCTAGAGTTTGAATCTAGTCTGTATATATTTAGTTTTAACAAGCATCTCTATGTTGAATATCCTTTAGATGGTTCATATTCTAGGTAATGGCTCAATAATAATCCTTCACTTTACAAATCCTTCCAACATTGGCATATTAAACTTCAAATTAAAAAAATCACAAATTTTCATAGCAATTCATAGTAGTTGGTTTTTCTAGAAGATTAGAGTGATAGGGGCAATAAGGGCTCCTTATGTGCAAAAAATACTTTGGGCAATGGTGGAACTTTTCTACCTTTACTGCTCATCATATTAACTAGAAGTAGTGTAGTTAGAGTGAGAACCATGAGCCCAATATTCCTTCGCCATCTTGCTTAATCAATTGTAGGATATGTATATGTTTGTTTATGCTCTGAGTATCATGTATTTATACATAGTAACATTAAGCCAATGATATGGGCTAAAAATAGATATGTTGATTTTGATAATGGTAGTCTTGTAAATAGAATTAGACTATTTAAAATGAAGGAAGAGTAAAGATTAAGATTGCATTAATAGAGCATCTCAAAAATTTAGCAACACCAACATAGCCACCTCTATGGGACCATATGTCATACATTATGGTTCACAAAAACCTCTTCTATTACTTGGATTCTTCCACCATTACTATTGTGGCTTTTCACATGGTCAATGTTTCATTTCTTCCTGAACCTTGTCTCCCTTGCTACTCATCGAAGTAATAAGTTCTATTCCTTTAAACTTTGGGATTTGGGAGTATTTTTTATAAGCATTTAGGATGGGATGTTATCACTGGGTATTTTAAATTTGAAGTCATTTTATATAGACATGGGAGTGATTTTCATAGTAAAGTTGAAATAGTTGGGGTATTTTAAAAATTGTCATTTAACCCATTCTAGAATATTGTGGGAGGGAAGAATTTTTTTAAGCTTGTCAAATACATAAATGATAAAACAATAAATTGTTTATGGTGAAATTAAAAATTTCAAAAGTAAAAATATGTTTTTGCAAAACTTAAAATAATCTAGACATTTGGTATTTGAGGTACATACTAAGAAAATTGTAGAGTTGTACTCAATTTCCACAAAGGATAATTATGCTCTTAGTCTCTTTAGTGGTGGGCGAAGCAATGATATTTTGTACCTATGATTTCCCATTGGGATATTGATAATGAGCACATTGAGATTGCTAGATATGCAACTTAGTATAGATTATTTGAGGCCATGGAAATTGCCTCTTGTTGATCATACTTTTGCACTTGAGTAGTAAGTTGAAAACCCGAAAGAGTGGCTTACAAATTATTCCCCTTAAGTTGAAGACTCAAACAAGCAACTTAATGGATACATGTGATGAAATCCCAAGAGGGTGTCATTGAGTTGTGCAATTCACGAGTTCATATATGTTCTCTTTCTAGGGGAGCCTTTGTAGTATCTCTTCACTCTCATCTTACAAGGGGGAACATCATCAAAATTTAGATTTTAGTTCTTTGAGCATGGTACTTGAAGAAACATCAAGATTTCAAGTTCTTCAAGCATGGTACTTGGAGACTTCTCAAATTATTCATTGAGGATTTTTCATTGCAATATATTGTAGTGGTGTCATAGCAAGTAATGTTCAACTCAACACTTGAACACCTAAGATTGCACACTTCATCTTGGTTTTTTTTTAATTATGCATAGAGAAAAATCTCCATTTACCTTCATTTTTGGCAAATTTTTTCACACCATAGGAGCAATTTATGTGTCAATATTGTAGACAACAAATGTTTCACATTTTCAGCTTGATAGAAAGTTAGGTCATTCAATGCAGGCTTAAATGGATTCCTATTTGTTGTTGGAACACACTGAGTTATGTAACTACAACCAAAAATAGAGAGATTTTATTCATCCTACCTCGAGTTGGATCTCTCATCTTTCAAACCTTATATCTCAGGTCCTAAATGGTGAGTGTATTGTAGTTGTATTTATGGTTTATTAGAAAATTTCATTTTAGTCATGGTATCTATTCATTTTTAGAAAGTGAAAAAGTTGTTCAAATGTCATATTTGAATGTTGTATTTAAAGCATTGGGAGTCACTTGAGTTGGTTAAATGTCATATTGTAGTGGCATTTTTTTGTAGACCACATGATCGGGTTCCTTTGAAGGAAATGAAGGCAGATTTGTATGCATGCTTGGACATCAAGGTTGGATTTAAGGTGAGAATAATAGTTTTTGATTTTATTTTCCATCATAAATCAAAATCAAATGTGATGCTTGGAGTTGTACCTGTTGCAAAGAAAGCTTTAGAATTAGGTTTTGAGGTATGTGATTTTTTTGTGCTCTTTTGAATATTTTTCTGAAAGTTCATATTTCAAGTCTTCCATTTGAATGTTTTTCTAAAAGTTCATATTTCAAGTTTATGCTTGTGAATGCAGTTCGAGAAGTGTTCTTGTTTATTATTTACTTTTTTTGTTGTCAACATATGAAGTTTTTTGTCCTTTATGATTCTGTGGGGATTCTAACTTGGTTCACATGCTTTTTATTTTGGATCAGGTGGACAGAGTTGAGGCTGTACAAAAATGTAGGTGCCAACTGTAGTTGAATGCCTTCAACATCCTTTCTTCTAGGTTCTTTTTAATTTTTTTTTTAGTACTATGTAGTTCTATATTTTTCTTGTTTCTATTTTATGGCTACATGGTAAATGGAAGTCTTTGGTACATCCTACATGGTGAGAAAATGATTTTATGCAGAAACATGATAGATTTATGAAATATGAGTCAAATCAACATTTCTACCATTTGATCAAAATAGATTGGGGAGAACCTAAAAAACATTTTAAATTTTTGTGTAGGAACTATTAGTGATCCAAATCTGCACCCTAATTCCAAGTTGTGAATGAACTTGGTAGGTTTGGATGTACCATGGGACTACTTGTAACACCCACCCTAAAACCCTAGAGAATGTAACATATTTAAATAGAAGTGAACAATTTTTTTTCTTAAAGTGATATTAAACATATGAGCTATGCTACACTAGCACCCACACTTGGTAAGGATCATGGAAATGCTTAAACAAAGTACAAGTCTAACTAATACAATTAAACATCACATGTATTTAATGCTCATAAATAAAGTACATACATCCATCATCATTAAATTACAACACATAAGATACCAAATATGTGATACTTTTTCATACATCTTACATTCATTTCATTTTACAATACAATTCTCATTCACAAATGAGATAATTTAAACACAAGATTTACAATTACAAATTACAAAGGCGCTCCTCGATTACACTTTGAGGAGTGATATAATTTACAAGGTTACAACTATTACATAAGAGTACATGAAAAATAAAAAATTCCACTGGTACACATGAGCTCTCCATCAAGAAATACTCTCCAACATGAATGAGAGAAATAAGAACCTGTCCCGCGAACAAAGTTATCCAAGAATAACAACACCGGTGAGAGAACCCAACGGAAGAAATAACATAGTTTACTCCTAACCGCGTGGTACCCTAAGGTCCACTCCCTCTATGCTAGGAGATAGTAAAAGGGTTTCCAAGACCAAACCTACAATCCCTAAACATAGACAAATACATTTCTAAGCAACACAAGTACAAAACTCACAAGATGGTTACATTGCTTCCAGATAACAAAGATCAAATACATCATCTATACACTACACATTAACTATCTGACTATTGTTGTAGGAAGAGTGTCACACATAATTTGCTATGAGTTACCCTAGCTCAACCTTCCTAGGCTATTGGACCCCCATCTTGGGTTACCTTGGCTTGCCTCTACTAGCCGCCAGACCCTCATACAAACTATGTGTCTCATCTCATCTCAAGCCTTAACAAGCGCATGAACCATGAGAGAGGCATTCATTATATTTATTAGTGTGAAATTTCCCCATTAATTCTTTTAAATTATCACTTGATTAAACCCGAGGTGAGTTACCCTAACACCCCTTTGTGCACCGAAACCCCACAAAGAGCCACCCTTCTACAGACAACACAAATTTCAAATCCATAATACTATGGGTAAACAAGGTGCACAAAACTGATAACACATCTCAACCTTAAAACATAAAGTCTCACAACCCATTTATAGTAACCGGGTATCCATACTATATCACGCATCCCGTTTGTGGTAACTGGGTGTTCAAACTGACTATATCCACGTGCACTACCCAAGTAAACTCAAAAGCCAAACCAACACAAGATACAACCCCCACCACAAATGAGACACATCTAGAAGTCTTTCATAAACAATAACTCAATTTTCCCCAACAACGACAATGAGAGAAACATAACTTTAAAAAAATTTCAAGTACAAGATAAAATCTAATATTAGGATATTCTAAATTCAAATAAGACAATTACATATTGCATGCAAACAATCAAAATAATACATAATTCCATTTACATTTTCAATAAGAAACTAAAGCTAATTGTTTTCCTTCAATTTTTCTCAATTTCATCTAATGATAAAATCAACTTAATTTAATTTCATCTACAAGCAATAAGAAAATTAACACTAATAGGTTAACTCCAATTTTACAATAATACACACAACAATAAAAACAATTTCTTTATAAAATTCATTCCATTTTAACTATTCATGCTTGGCATACACCAAATAATACATAATATTCATTTCTCTTTAAAAATCATTTCATCTTAAAATAACTACTTGTGCATTTTTATGCATCTAATTAAAATCAATTTTTCTAATAAAATCATTTTATTATCAAACATCTACTTTAAATTTCAATTTTCTCTTTTAAATTATAACATTCTATAAATAGTCTATTTCATGCATTTACATACATCTATTATCAAAATATATTTAAATAAATATATATACTTAAAACATCCATTATATCAAAATAGCCAATTAAATATGTATAATACATATAATTATACATATATATAAATATATATTATTTAATTAATTAAAAATGATTTACCATATTCAAACAATACTAATCATAAAACTAGTATGTTGTGACTTCAATAACTTTTATTTTCAGATTTGAGTTTTTCTAAAAATTTTACTGAAAGTGCACCACCAAGTCTTTTAAAACATATAAAACAATCAGCCATACCTAGTTCGTACATTTTGAGTTATGATTAATTTAGTGACCCTCTATCTTTGCTATTTTTTAATATAAAATTTTCTACAGGTAAAGATCTACTATTTTATTAGAGGATTTCATTTTCAATCCTATAGAGGTTTTCTAAATTATCTATTGTTTCCTTGTTGAATTTCTTAGCATTTTAAATTCATTTCCCTATAGAGGATTTAAGATTTTCACAATCCTTCTACAAAGGTTTCCAAAATTTCACAACAGGTTTAACAGACATCCCTTCAAAACTTTAAATCAAAACCTCTATGAAACACACAGATCTTCTAAACTTTCAATTTCATAATATCTAAATAAAGCTTCTACAGAATTGTACAAACAATCTTTTAAAAAATAAAATAAAATAAACAAAATAAAATAAGGAACTTGAATCGTCAACCTTGAATTTGATGAAGAATTAAGCTGAACTTTCAAATTGCAATTTTCCCAAGCTTTCCCAAAGATTTCCTCTTCCAGAAGATGTGAAAAACAATTTCAGCCGAGAACTTCCCTGCAAACTTTAAAATTTTTTTTAACAAAAAGAACTTCACACCAAAACCTTGTAGCAATTCCCGTGAAAAACAACTCTTCCTTTTCTTAATTAATTCCCAATATTCATTCTGTGATCTATTACCAAATCATATCCCTCAATAAATTAACTAACACTAGTCAACTAAAATATCTTCTCAATCAAAGATATTTTCCATCATGCATTTACAACTTAATTGCATTTAAATAATTTAAATCACAATTTAATTTCAAAAAAAATTTAAATAATTTAAACTTTGCACTTTATCAAAACAACTTAAATTAATTAATTAATTTATCCACTTAATAAGATAAATTTAATCAAAAAATTAAATTACCTTACCAGACGAATTAAATTAAATTAATTAAACTAAATAACAACTTTTAACAACTTTAATCTAAAATACATAAATTAACATTTAAAATATTTAAACATTAATTTTCACAAACAATCACACAAGATAATAAATTATCAAACAACCAAAGATGACAAGACACTATGACAAACCAACCATGAACTGATGACACATTGTGATTGGGTTTGTGGTTTGACAAGGGAACCCCGTTACTATCTCCCTATCAACATTATCGTTGAGAAAATGGACACGCTTAGACCTGTGAAGCCAGGTGGAGACAATGTCCTGTACCTGTAATCTTGCAAACAAGACGAATGTTGAACATACATATAAACATAGCAGACACACCGCGAAGAGAAATCGTGAAATTACAGGGTGCTCGCATGCGAGTGATGTAATCCCGTCCTCTTCACCAATATAGTCACACAAAACTAATAAGAATAAAACATCCATAAATCATCATATAAATGTACATCAATATTCTCAAATAGCAACTACGTTAATCCATAAGCAACACATAAAGTATCATCACATCAAAGTATAACATCAACATCGCTCTAATATCAACAATCATAAAATAATAAGGTATCAAGATATATCATAATAAGATACTGTCAAACATCATAAGAAAATCTAAACACATAGTAGCAACAACTGGAGGGACATTACATCCTCCCCCCCTAAGACCAGGCTTACTCCTGGAAGCCTGCAAACATAAAATGGATAACACACACAAACACATTCTACCCAAACATCCATAATGCATTTCCCCGATAGGAAGGATATCGGTGCATTGCACACTACACCGAGGGTCCTACCCTTTCCACTGGTTTTCTACACCATTGGACCAATGCCACCTAATGATAACTTCTAGGTAGACAATCGAGAACAACCCAAAAGGAAAAACATAAACTAAAGAGTAAAACATCTAGGTCAACATAATGGGCTCATAGTGCCCATAGTATAAACCTACACAACTAACAGTTTAATGGGTTCAACATTATCCCAGAGTACCTAGTGTTCAAACCTAGGCTCTGATACCACATGTAACGCTTGCCCCAAAACCCAAGAGAATTTAACACATTTAAACAAAAGCGAACCATTTTTTTTTGTTTCCTCCCAATCGCAAACTGATGACAATATGTGACTAGGTTTTTGGTTTGACAAGGGAACCCCGTTACTATCTCCCTATTAACATTATCATTGGGAAAATGGACACGCTCAGACCTGTGAAGCTAGGTGCAGATGATGTCCTGTAAATACAATCCTGCAAACAAGACGAATGTCAAACATGCATATAAACATAACAAACACACCGTGAAGAGAAATCGTGAAATCACAGGGCACTCGCATGCGAGTGATGTAATCTCGTCCTCTTCACTAATACAGTTACACAAAAATAACAAGAATAAAGCATCCATAAATCATCATATAAATGTACATCAATATTCCTAAATAGCAACTATGTTAATCCATAAGCATAATATAAATCGTAAGCAACACATAAAGTATCATCACATCAAAGTATAACATCAACATCACTCTAATGTCAGCAATCATAAAATAATAAGGTATCAAGATCTATCATAATAAGATACTGTCAAACATCATAAGCAAATCTAAAAACATAGTAGCAACAATTGGAGGGGTATTACACTACTTTCAGGTTGTGGGTGTCCTATTCGAAAGCATACCTCCAGATTATGGGCTGACTCCCCTTTTGATGCCACCTAAATACTAATTTCTGAGGTAAAGGGTAAGAATTGCATGAAAAATGAACCTAAATTGAAAAATACCTAAGGTGATACACCAAAACTAACCAGGACCTGATAACAACCTATCACATTCAAATCAATATCACAAAATTTGTTTACACAACTCACTTCCATATGCATTTCACATAAATAATTTATAAGAAGGTTTTTTAAATAGGACACTTAGAAGGAAACAAAAAATGTATCACAACTAACAACACTATTGACTAACACAACTTATAACCTGTTAACATCCATTTTCTGCTAAACAAATGCCTAAACATGAGACAAGTTTGCAAGGAAAGAAAAATTTCACAAGTCAAACTGATCAATCACTAACAACATACCATGAAACATGAAATGAGAAGGTAAAATATGCTATCATATTAATTCAAAGTTACTCATTGTATAACAGTCCATTCTGAGTTTCAATACTACTCCATGCTGAAAAATAACTCCAAAAGCTAAAGCTATCACTATGCTGGAAATAAAGAACTAACTCCAAAATGCAAAAACAAGCTACTTAAGCCAAAACCCATCAAAACCCCTCACATGTCCATCTAGAAGGTTCTGGTCAAATGAGGCACAAAATCCAAAAAAGAACCTTCTAAAATCACTACAAAAGGCCTCCAAAATGGTGAAAATTCAAGCTCAGACTCAAGTCATGCCAAAAGTGTGACAAAACTTCCTCCAAAGTAGCACATGTTTCTCCACAATAGTCAAATGCTTCACCCCCACACTCTCCTCATGTCTGCAAGTCATCATTTTGTCTCCTAGCTTTGACCCATACAATATGTGTGTTTTGAAAACACAAGACTCCAAAAAGGCATTAAAGATAATAACTTGATTAGGTGATTCATAATACACCACTTAATCAAATTATTTTACATTTCAAAGAAAAAATATAAGAGGTCTCCACCACCTCTTTGAATTAAATTACATTTGCAATAAAAAGCATGATAAAAAAGATTTGCAAATCACTTAAATAATATCTTTATACTTTGAAATAAAATGCAACATAAAATGTTATATCAAAATTCCTTCAAAAGCATGAAACAAGATCAAAAATCCTCCAAGGCACTTGATGATTTTTACTTACTTCATTCTACACTCCAAGGACACACAGTAGTCAATATTTTTTGATTTTCAAAGGCAAGAATAAAGGTTCAAATTTGGCCTATATGGTCAACCTCCACACTTCATGGAAGACATATTTTGAAAGTCTTGCACACATCTCATGTTTTGAAAGGCAAGGAAAATTTCACATGTCTCAAAAGCAACATATGACCAAAGGTCAAAGGAATAATATGTGGCTTGGCACACTCCTCATGTTTCATTTTGAAACACATAGCAATTTTTTTGCAAGGCATCAAGTTTACAAGGAAAGAATTTGCCTAAGTCATTAAACCCCCATTCGGCCCCCATAACTCATTAATATGTGTTTCATTTTTTAAAACATGGGACAAAATTACCATTGGTCATCAAAATAGGGTCAAACCATAAGCAACAAAAGATGGAAAATGTGAAAAAAAAACATCATTTTTACCATTGATCATTTTGGCAGAGACATGTTGCCGCCATAGGGTTTGGAGTTTTGCACAAAAAATGGAAATCTTGACTGGTTTCTTGGCAATTTTTTATGAAAAAATGCATGTAACTACAGGTAAATGCATTTATTTGTGTCAAACTGTGTTTCATCACTCTTTTGAAGGCCATTCCGTATGCTTAGGCCATGACCATGAACATATTTATGATCATTTTGTTGTTTCTTGTTCTTCTGTGGTTGATTCATTTGCTTTACATAGCTACCATGGGGTTTCTTTGAAGCTCGAATAGAGGCTCTTGTTATGTGACAAAAGCTTGTAAAAACACAAAAAAGAGCAACACAACTCAGGTAAGCATCTAGTCGAACCCACATTATTCTAGTTTTTAGAAAAAAGAGCTCCTTGGAGCCTCCAATCTTGAAGATAAAGTAGCATGTTCATTTTCCTCTGCATGTTGCATTGAAAGAAGAAAAACCCACCATTTGTTGTTGTTTTGAAAAAAATATAACCATTGAGGCCGTGACTTGAGAATGGAATAGGGTTTTTTGTCGCCTCTCCTGTAGAAGTAAAAAGAATGAAATAGCTCTCATATTTGTTACTTTCCTTTAAAAGAACTATACTAGCCTTTTGAAGCTCAAACCCCAAGTGGGTCTCTGTCATTTTGAATTTCCAGGCCATGGTTGTAAGAGATAGAATGGTTTTTTATATCTTTCCCTTTTTCTTAAAAACTCCATGATAGCTTATTCTAAAAACACTCTATTTTTGTCATTCATAAAAAAAACCCAAATGGGTTATCTCAAATTGAAGGAAGATTGTGATTTATGTAAAAAACACCAAGTGGGTTTTGGTGTTTTTGTGATGAAAAGACCTTTACAGGTTGTAGCCATGAAAATGTAGCTAAAACCTTGCATTTTCAATTTTTTATGACAAGACTTTTCAAGATCATAATGTGAATGAGATTTTATGAGAGAGTGATCAGCTAAAACAAGAACCATCACAATAAAAATGCTGCCTCGTAAAGAATGAATAATTGTAAATGATTCAATGCCATTGCATAGTACATGTATAAGTCAAAGGACTATACTTCCTTTCCATTCTATAACTCTTGTTATCATGAAGGCTCTATTTGTTTTGATTTTCTATATTCTTGATACTTGAAATAGACCCAACTGGGGTCCTTGCAAGAGTGACCACCCCTTGTACTTTGTATTTGCATTTTTTAATAAACCCCAGGTAGGTTTTTTGTATTTGGAAAAAAAAAGATTTACTTAGTCATCACCTCCAATAATGAATGAAATGGGTTTCCATTTTGATTGTTCTTTTTGAACACAACAATTCTATGCAATTCTCCTTTGATTTCTAAAACTTCTAATAACCCAGATGGGTTCCTCTATTTGTGAAAGCAAACTTAGTTTTAAAAAAAACCAGATCTCCTAAGGAATAAAACTATCCCTCCTCAGTTCTCACATGTCCATAACAATGTTCACATCTAGTATCTTTGCAGCCACATCTAGATTCATTAAGGACAATTTGAATCATCAGGTTTGATCTCCTGCTTGATAGCATTGGTTTCATAAACTTCCTACAATGCTTTCCATTTGAAATGTTGAAGTGGCTAGTCCCCTTCCCATCATAAATTGAGCCATCTTCTAAGAATGAACTCACATCAGAAATGTGTAGCTCATTGCACTATTTTTTGAAATATAATGACCATTGCAGTGATGTTGAATAGCTGATATGTTCCTCTGACATTCAGAATTGCATCTAAAATTGTTTATTTTGTCATTTTCTGCTCCATGCATTCCTATTACATTCACTTATGCATGTGCAATCCACCTTTGCATGAGAATTAATGATATTGACAAGTACCTTCTTTGTTTTGTCCACCTCTTTCAAGATGTTCAAATGTTTTGCCCCAAATTTTCAATCATCTTTGATAGATGCAGTGTTAGTAATAGGCTTGTGTTCATAACCACAATTATCATGTATTTGTATGCTAGAGGCAGGATATCCCTCTAAATTGTTATTCGGTTCATCCATTAAAGGCATATTTCTTTACTCCCTTTCATCATGCCCATTAAAAGTTACACTTGTAAGTTGTGAAACTTGACTGCTTCCCCAATTTCCATCAAGAAAGTTATTGTCAACTGCACATATCACTTGTGGAGGTAATCCTTGAGTTTGAGAAACTCAAGAAAATGTAGATGAAAGTTGTGGTTGATCATTATGTGAGACTAAACAGGGCAGTTGAAAAAATTTAATACCCTTCCTTTCTTCTTCATCCGAGATGCAATCTCTTGTGACCATCTCTTGTTTTCCTTCAGTAAAGTCAAAAGCCATTTGTCTTTGTTGCTATCATGTATGACATGATTGGAATGCTTTCAAGCTTATCATATTCATAATCTAGAAGATACTACATGACTTTCATTTATTTCATTTTCTAATATGTTTAACTAAATTCCTCAAGGAATAATGATGAATGACCTTAGCTTAAGCATGTTCACCCCTCCAAACACATAAGGGAAACAAGTCATGGATCCTTTGATTTTTCAATTCACTCTTCTGGCCATGATCTCACAGGAAGATTATAGAAAACAAGTAGCCATGTTCCTTTGCCATGAAAACCAAGTATGCTCTCATGTATTAACTAGTGTCCGATATCATTCATGCATTAACTTTAGTAGCTGTGCCTCATGCTTTCACCACCTCTGAGAGATTGCACTGAAAGTTGTATTCACAAGACAAGACTATGAATTTATATATGATGCCATTACCTTGAGAAAAAGTAACATAACAACTCATGCACCAACTGTTATATAATATATGTGGCTGGAAACATACGATTTTCCTCTAATGATAAACATTAGTAATTCAACACCATAAAAAGCACTTGTACCCCCTATAGGCCACCATTATATAACACTATCCTATTCATGGAGATCTCCCATCCAGTGTGATTTGATTGATGCATGTGAGGCTGCTCCTTATTGTTTATTGACTACACCTTTCTTTGCATGGCTTACTCACAGTTTATCATTCACTACCAAAGTGAAAACATGGTTCACTTGCTCCCTTGATGGATGTAGTGACTACCCTTGCTGTCATGTAGCATACATTCATGATTGCCACCCATATACATGAGATCATGATTTTATCCATTATTGCTATCCTATTCATGACATATAGCATACATTTTTCTTTGGGACTATCCCAACCCTCATGACTTTCACAATGCTTGTTGCCCCACATGTTTGCTACCTAATTTCCATAATAGTTGTTTACCTTTACAATCATGTGCCACAATTAACATTGTCTCCTCACTTTGATCCTAGTGGATAAACACATGTCACCTATGTCGGTGACCTGAAAGCTCACCATCCTATGTGATGTGTGGCTGTCTAATAGGGTTAAGGTGAGAGGGACTTGGAAATACTTTGGATTGATCCCTCATTATTTAAGAGATGCATAATTGAACTTGACACATCTTTTGAATCTGATAATGAAAGTTGATCAAATATTGTGATTCCATATTGATTTAATGCATTAATAACATGCATATCTTTGAACAAGTTGCTCAATTTCCTATTTCCTCTTAAAACATCAGAGGAAAACATGTTGAGCTCTACCCTTGTGGGAACCACATCTACCCCACATGTATTTAACTGAATCAAAATAGTACCAAGACTTTCCCTAAATCTGCACATGAAGCAAACAAGTTAGAAAAATAAATGCATATTTTGGATGTGTTTGATGACTTCATTGTTTTCCAGGACATCCAATGTTTGCATGCTTATTTAATGCATTTAGGGATTAGTTTATACATGTATAGGTAAGTGTTCATGTAATATTTGGGATCTTTCATTGTTTAGAGCATTGCTCTAATGTCATTATTATTTCCAAATGCAGTAGCTAGGAGCACTACAGAGCTAGGAAAACACAAGCAGCTCAGGGCAGCAGTAGGACAAGATAACACCTTCATAACCAGTCATTCTTAGGAAATGACTGGTCTCCATCCTTATATGTACATTTTATTTGTTTACTTATTCATGTATATGCTCTTCTTTATTTTCATTGAATAAGTAAAGTTAGTCCCTTGGCTTGTGAGGGACATGTACACTTTCATGATTATCAATAAAGATTACATTTGTAACACATATGTCTCTCTTTTCTCATTTGCTATAATTGTAACATTGGAATGAAAATGTAATCTATTTCATTTCACAATATCTTTCATGCATATTGAACTTGACTTAGAAGACTATGGTTTATCTTTTAAATGCTTAAACAAACAACACAAAAAGAATAAACACTAAGTTACCTAATTTTAGCTAAAAGCTAAAAATCAGGTAATAGGAACATCAAAGAAGATTAAATTAGATTGGGATACTCATCTAAATATAGCTTATGGTGCTACAAAAGGATTGACATATCTTCACCGTGACTATAACCAATGCATTGTTCACATGGATGTAAAGATATCTAACATTCTTTTAGATGACAACTTCAGAGCACATTTGTCAGAATTTGGCATTGCCAAGTGCATTTCCTTAGCCAAAAATCACACCTCCACCTATGTTATGGGTACTATTGGTTATATTGACCCCAAATATGCAATAACATCAAGGCTTAATGAGAAATCTGATGTTTACAACTATGGTATCATTCTTCTGGAGTTGCTGACATGCAGGAAAGTTGTGGACAATGACTCAAATTTACTTCAATTGGTAGGATTTGTGATTTGTGATAAAGAAACTAGAAAGATACGAAGATGAAGAGGTAAATGATCAAGTTTTTTAAGGGATAGTTCAATGGCAAGAGAAATAATGAAGTAACAATTAACATGGTCAAAAGATGATAGTAATTAGAATGAGGGAAGCCTACAGATGTTTTGAGCTTTATCACAATCATAGAATGAAAGTTCCTTTGCAAAGATGTATCATGTACTTATGCATTGCAAGGGTAAGGGACTATAGGTTATGATATAAAAGAACGGTCATGTACAAATGACAGTTAGAGGATCAACAAGCATTACAAAGGTAAGGGACTGTAGGTTATGATATAAAAGAACAGTCATGTTCCTATTCTTTTGTAAGCTATCGAATAGCATAAAGGCAAGGTTTTAGAGTAGATTTCAGCTAGTTCTTTTCTCTATCAGCAATGCATTATAATATTTTCAAGTTCTTTCATGTTGGGACAAAAAAATGTAACTCCATTTTCAAGCTTACACAGCTGAATGTAATATCTTTTTGATTAATAAAATAAGATATTTTTACCTTCTCATTGCTGTTTTATTGTGCAAATATTTTAGATAGTTGATAAGTAATCTTTTTTATTAATAGAAACCAATAAATAAAAATGACTAAATATATGACTAAAGTAATGACTAAATTAATGACTAAATATATGACTAAAGTAATGACTAAATATATGACTAAAGTAATGATTAAATATATGACTAAATTAATGACTAAATATATGACTAAATTAATGACTATTTTTATGACTAAAGTAATGACTAAATATATGACTAAATAAATGACTACCATGACTAAATAAATGACCAGTTAACAACAATCAATGACTAAATTAATAACTGAATATATGACTAAATTAATGACTAAATATATGACTAAATTAATGACTAAATATACAACTAAATCAATGACTAAATCAATAACCAAATCAATGACCAAATCAATGACTAAATAAATGAATAAAATAGTTTAGTCATAAATTTGGTCGCATTATAAATGACTAGCAATAAACTACTAATAGTCATGTGACTAAAATTAGTCATTTATATGCAATTTTTAGTAGTTTATTTAGTCATATATTGCTAATTGTGTACTAGTGCCCCCTCTTTCATTGTCTCCCTCTTTCTATATATATATCTCCCTCTCCATATTCCTCTCTCCTTTCATCTCTCCCTTTATATTTATCTTTCATTGTCATTGTCTATCTTTCTCTCTCTCACCCTCTCTATCTTTCCCAAGTTATATTTATCTCTCTCTATCTCTTTTTTATATCCCTATTTTCCCTCTCCCTTTCACTTCCTCTTTCTGTATCTCTCTAATTATCTCTCCTATGTCTGTTTCTCTCCCTCCATCTACCTCCCTCTCTATGTATTTATGCATATATCTATCTCCCTCTCTATCTCTCTCCATATCTCTCTTATTCACTCACTCACACACACTCCTTGTTTCTCTCTCCCTATCTCTATCTCTAGCTCTATCTCTATCTCTCAATATTTAAATTCTTACATATATCCCTCTATCTGTTTCTCATTATCTATCTATCTCTCATACCCCTATATCTTTCCCTCTCTATATATCATTTCCTATCTCTATCTTTATAATTTCTATCTTGACATCTCTCATTCTCTCCCTCTCTCCCCCTCTCTATATATTTATCTCTTCCATCTATATCGATACCTTTTTCCTCTCTCTTTATCTCTCCCTCTCCTTCTCTTGATATCCATTTCTTCCATCTCCACCTCCATTTCCATTTCCACATCCATCTCTATCTCTAACTTCCTCTTTATCTCTATCTCCTTACCCCCTCTCTCTCTCCCCCCTATATTTCTCCCTCTTTCTAACCACATATCTCCCTCTCTCTCCCTCTGTCCCTATTAATTCAAACATATCATGAGCCTATTGGTAATGGATCCTTATTATCTTCCTGATTCAAAAGGTTTTGTTTTAGTTGTGTTTTGATCCCTATAAGTAGATGCATATTTGATTTTAAGCTATCACTTCTTCATTGAGAACTTTTCTTCACAAAAAAAATCATTTTAAAAATAGCCTTCCAATTGACTTAATGTTTACTACACAAATGTATGTAAACAATAAACCAAAAAATTACCCAATTGACCATCCAAACTTTTTTGGTGTACCCATTGCACACCAAGGTGCGATTGCTAGTATGTATGTTATTTTAATGATTCAATTGTTATGATGCTCTCTTATATATATATTTTTATCATTCTTTTGATACCCATTGCATGTTTCATAGTTATTGGGTGACTTCAAAGTGATTGAATGAATGTCCTTAAATATAACAATATAGCACACAAATCATCACAAACATGTATAAGACATCTCGTAATAGCTGGTGAAAATTTTAGCAAGGTGTAAAATTTGAATTTGAGGTTTAAAATTTTGGGGTTCATATAAAAAACTACAAAAATAACCTAGGATAAGTTTGCACCCATAAATATGATCCAAGGTTTCATGAATGGGGGATCTAATGATTGGGATCAATCTCTAGAGTTGAGTGATGATGGGATCAAGATATGGTGATGTTGTTGGCTGAATTCATGTAAGAATATGATAATTGTAGATTAGTCATTGCATCAAGGACACTCTAATCAATGCAAGCCCAAAAAATAAGGGAAAAGGGTATGGTTATGCAATTTTTAGTATATTTTACCCCCAATTTGATGTGCATGCAAACTATTAAGTAAATGCATGTAAAAGAAAAAATAACATTCAACATGAAAATTAAATATATTTCAAACACTCAAAGAATATGAATCTCCTCAAAGTACACATATCATTTATGAGTTCTCCTTGTAATAAACACTTCATCAGAAACCTTTAAATTAAAAAAGAGCATGCAATGAGTAGCATTTGTCACATATTAAAAATAAGTATTAACTACAATTTGCTTGAAAAGAAACTATCCTTGAAAATAATAAAATTAAAGAGAAATAAGATAAGATATTTTTGCTAATATGGAAAGTGGTAAAACTTTAACTAAGTGGAAATGTAAAAGGACTCCAACTAAGTGGACAAGATTGGTAAAGCTCCTCTAGAGTGAACATGTCACTATAAACATAACACACAAAAAGGAACATTGGTTAGATATATGTCACTTCCAATTGATTGCACATGCAAAGGACACAAGGCATTAAAGAAGAGTGAGGATATAAAATGATGACAATATGTGTAAACATGGTAAAATATAGCATCATATGACCTAACCAAGGTTATCCCTCGTTTGAATACAATTTATGGAGCTCTAGTAGATGAATTGACCTTCTCCAAGTGCTTGGCCCCATTATAGGGGTGGGTGGTGGCCCCCACCACCTCTCTATAGTAGGGGTAGTGGTAGTGGGGCCACTATAAAAGATATAAACTTGACAATGATCATAACATGCAATCATAGGATGTAAGCATGATAAGGTTCATGAACACGAGATTACTAGATAAAGGTATGGAAAGGGCCATAAACATGTAAGGCATAGCATAAAAAAGAGGTAGACCTCATAATCATGGAACATAAGAGATCATGGCAACATCAAAACTCATCTAACATAGGAATATGTTAAGGAATATAAGCATGCATATGAGCTAAACAAAGAACATGAAAAATAATAAGTGTTAAAAAGGTAACTTAGATAACATAGGACCTATATAAATCAACATGACAACCATGAGGAAGGTGGCCTCAAGTGGGAAAACTCAATCTAAAACATAATATAGGAAAAATATGAGAATGAGAGAACCATAAAAAATACAACATAAATAAAAAAGCCAAAGTGTAAGTATACATGAGAAAATGTGAAGTAAATTATAAAATAAAAATATAAATAAAGCATAGAAATGTTACAAGGTCTCAACATTGCATTAGTGATATCCTCATCTAAGATGTCATCCTCATCCCAACAAGTAACATCAAGTCCTTCCTCTTGAATTACATGGTTGTCCTCTTGATAAGTGATGGTGCTCTTGATGAATATAGTCGCAATATGTGAAACCATGGAAACATCATTCTTTGCTCATTTTTCTTTTTTCTTTGGAAGCACCTTCACATATAGATTTTGTATTTGTTTAGTGGTACCATTTATCTTTGGTACTTGTGAAGAAGTGTTACAAAACTTAACACTAACATGAAATGTTGGTTTTTCAAACATATTTCCCTTGTTCTTTTCTTGCTTCCTTGATATAAGTGAAAGTCCAAAACTCTATTTCCTACTTTTATAAAGGAAATGGCTAGAAAAATAACAATATTTCAAGTTTGGGCACCTAAAATCGACATGAATTTTTTGAATCTTAAAATGATATAAACTAATGATTTGTGGAATAATTAATGTAGTTTATTTAAAAAAAATTAATTTAGGATATAGTATATTTATAAATTTAAGAGATTATTTTAATTGATATATTTTAAAGGGTTATATACTGTAGTGTAGGAAATTGTATACCTTTACAATTTTACACTTTGTTTGGGTTCCTTAATTTATTGGACTTAATTAAGCTTCTAATTTGAAAAATTATGCATTCCAAAGCCTTAATTTTTTTTCTTTCGAAAGAGGAACCATGTTCATTTAATAAATGCAATCAATAATTAAATTATTGTGGAATATGTGTGTCCTCAACTTATAGACCAGGACTCATTCGCCCATGGGTGAATGGGTCCCCTTTAAGTGACAAGACCCATTTTAAAATATGTTTTTAGCTGCACTTTAATGATTCAAATTCAATTTGCATGTTTAAGCTTTTGGAATCTAATTTTTGAGAAATTAGATAAACACCTATAAATATATAGTCTTCTTATCATTTGAAGTCATCTAGCAATAGTTGAAAATTCAAGAATAAATATTATTGTCAAGAGAATTCAAGAGTAGATTTATTAGTCATTTGTTGCAACAATCAAGGTCCTAACATCATGTTCAAGCTTATGTGTGTTCATGTCATCTTGTGAAGGATAATATGCATTGTTGATCCTAAAGCATCCAAGCATTTTCAAGTGTCCAAATTCATCAAGCAAAGAAAGATAAAGTTCCTTGGAGAGATGTGTTTGTCTTCAATCCTCTAAGGGAATCCATTGAAGGGTGGTGAGTTGTAGCAAGCATTGTTCATTCATTATTTCCTTCTCCTTTGTCATTTATCTTTTTATCAAGGTTTAATTACAAAACTTGGGGTTTGATTAAGGAAAAATACCATTTAAACAAAACAAAATTTCCCTCTTTGTATGTGCAAATTATAGGTTGAAGAAGGATTTAAGAGATCTCAAAGGATAAATTTTGCATTATTGCACAAGTTGTCATCATTGTTGTCAAGTCACATAAACTACATTGCAAACTTTATTTTCAACTTTCTGACAGTGGGACTTGTGTCAAATAGAAGCCAAGATCCAACATCATAGGACTGTCAAAAATTATTTTGGATCCCTAAACTAAGAACCATTCACCTAGGGCTGAATGAGTCCTTCTATACTCAAAACAAGTTTTTGGTGACATGTACATGTGTTCAAACCCTTCTCAGATCTTCCTCCAAACTATCATTTTAGTTTATGTACTTTTGAGAATTTTCATTTTATGTATTAGGTATTATTCTTCAATTAGTTTGAGTGCTTAAAATCATTCCAATTTGATTCTAGATCTTTCCTATTATACTAAGGATTGAGATCCAAGTCTGATTGACTCACCATTGAGGTTGAAAGTCAATATTCACACCTTGTGATCTCTTTCCTAATGAAATTCACCTTAGGGGAAAGAACAATTGAGATCCTTTGGTTCTATAATGTAACACTCGGCGTGCAAACCCCAAAGGACAACTATTATACACATAATTTTTTTTTTTTTTTTTAAATACAAAGTAATATATTAAGTAACATATAGAGTACCATTATACATTTTTACATTGCATGATACTTTCAAATACCTAAGTCCTTTGGGGCACGTGACGTTACATCACTTAAATCTAACCCATAACGAAAGATAAACATAAATTCCAATTAGATTAACTAACTTGACATTAATCAAGATCATTACATAAATTCGATTACCAAAGATAAAAAAAAGGCTAACTCCAATGAGTCCATACATACATACATAGATACACCACATAACATAAAACCAAGGCCAATATCATAAGTCACAAATGATTACAAAGGTACATTTTACATTATATCAATTTCCAATACATTACATGGTTCATATACATGAGTTACACCATTACTTCCCATACATGTGGGAATGATACATCAATACAATAAAATATCTGAATTACATTATGAACATCTGGCTACAAGAAAACTCTAGATCAAGCTCCATCTGGATGGTACTGTACTGCATGAATGTTGATGGGGAACCTAATAGGGTGCGGAGCATGTTCCACCCGACCATGTGGGTTTTAGAAAAAAACCCACCTCCCATGCTCAGAGATAACTCAGAGGTAACCTCAACCAAGGATGTCAACAAAACGACAACAAGACATAAATCTACAATAGAAACAGAAGAGTACATAGATCACAACAACACATCAGAAGATACCAAACATAACAATATTAAATTATTAAACATATCATCAATAAATCACAAGGCAAACAATCCATAGACCACCACCAAAACATATCAACAATAACCCACTTCCAAGACATATCAACAGTAAACCACTTCCATAACAATGCAACATTAGATCATATACATAACATCAAGAGATCGCTTCCAAAACATAGCAACAATAAATCTTATAACATGACATCAATAAATTGCTTCCAGAGGCTTGCAAAGATAACAAACCATAAGGGGTCCCAGGGGAGAGTGTCATCGCATAGTCCTACATGGGTTATCTTGGCTCTTCCTCCTTCCTGAGGCACCGACCCCATAGGGTGACTCATGCAGAGCCGTTAACCTCTCATGAGGATGAGGTAATGACCTTGCCAACCATGACCTTCTCATTCCACCATTAGTCTGTAGAAGCCCTAATGAATAGATGAGACATCAATATTTATCTTATTAATGTTATTACTACCCAACCCCCTAAATTCTTTAATTAAGTTTTCACTTTTTACTCTAACTCTTACATGGGTTATCCTAGACTTTCCTCCTATTTGAGGCGCCGACCCCCACAAAGAGCCACTCTGTAACGCCTCGCCGTGCGAACCCCAAAGGAACTAATAACAATGGAACAAAATTTTTTGTTTTAAGAATATAATAAACATACTTAAGTATTCTAATATAACAATATACTAAGTTGCATGACTAATTCCATTGGGGTACACGGGGTGACATTACTATACTAACCCATAACAACGATAACAAGATAACAATAATTAGACAATTACATAAATCTATTCATTCCCATTTCATCATTAAAATATCTATTAACCAATAACCATATTCATAACATATGTACATAAGACAACGAAAGATACTATAAAGACATGAAGCATTTATATTACCACATATATAACACAACATAACACAACTATTACAAATGATCATTCCTAAATAAATACATGGCTAGAATATACATTACATCCAAATGATAGTAGAATACAACTGTCTAAAAATACATCTCAACAACCACATATACAATTTACAACAAGGTCATCCCAACACATGTGGGAGACAATACATTAATGAAAACATTACATCTAAAGTATAACATACATCTAGTACAAAGAATTCCTGGATCATCAACATCTTCCAAAACCCTGCAATAAAAGATACATCTGCAACAGAAAGGGAACCCAATGGGGTGCGAAGTACGTTCCACCCAACCACCCCTGTGCTGAGAGTAGACAAGGAAGGGTCCCTAACCAAGCACGCCTAACAATAACAAAGACTAACTCCAAATAGACAACTTAACATCAAAGACCACTTAGAAACTCAACAATGACAAATCCAAAGGCACAACAACAAACTACTTCAGAACATAACAACAAGTCATAATCACAACATCAATGAAACTCAAGACATAATATCAAAGACTATTTCCAACAATAACCAAAGAGAAATCAATAAATCACTTAACCACTACAGACACAATATCACTTAACAACTACAATCACAAAGTCACTTAACAACTACAAACACAATATCACTTAACACGAGGTTACAATGCTTCTAGAGAACAAAGATCATGAACATCGCACAATAACTGATTAACTGTCGACATAAGAAGAGTGTCATGCATAAATTGCCATGAGTTACCTTGGCTCAACCTTTCTAGGCTACCAAACCCCCATTCTGGGTTACCCTGGCTTGCCTCTACCGGCCGCCGGACCCTCACGCAAAACTATGCGTCCCATCTCATCTCGAGCCTTATCATTCACTTGCTTCATGAGAGAGACATTCTTTATCTTATTAGTGTGAAAGATCCCCATTAATTCTTTTAGATTATCACTTAGTTAAACTCTAGGTGAGTTACCCTAGCGCCCATTTGTGTGCCGGACCCCCACAAAGAGCCACTCTCCTATCAACAACATGCAAGATACAATACCACAATAGGTAACTAGACAACATAACCTCTCCAATCCAAGGAGAAAACAAAACAAGGAAACTCACTCTGAATAATGGAGGAAACCAAATACGAAAACACACTCCTTCCAAAGGATATACAAATCTCATTACCCTCTCCTATTTCTTAGGAGGCACAAATCTCCGTTCGTGGAAACCGGGTACAACATAATAGTACAACTCTACACCATTCCCAAAGTGATTCACAATTTGAACCTCTACACAAAACATCCCACTCTAGAGAACTTCTCTGGAAGACTTACATAGACCCTTAACCCCATTTGCCCGACATGGAAAATGAAAGAAACATAATAGAAAAGCATTCCAGGCAACTCGATATTCTAATGTTAGGGTTTACTAAACCTAGTCAAACAATTATGTCACACAAGAAATTAAGTAAATAATCAACATTAATTGCACAAACTCAATAGTAAATCAAGGCACGTCATTTGAACTAGAGAAATCCAACGTTCTAAATAAATCCTATGAATATGAAATCCACTTTTGCTTCTACTACGTAACAAAATCATCTTAAGACAGTCTCTATTTAAATCTATCCCTTAAATTGGAAGGAATTTTTGATGGCGAATGGACAGGTTCTGGCGCAGGTGCTTGTGGCCTTCCTGGCCCGAGCTGCATGTTAAGGAGGTGGCGTGCATGTTTGCTTCCTCTGCGGATCCGTTTTCTCTGCATTTTTTCTGCCTGGGGGTCACTCTTTGTGTTGTCAGGGGGTTTCTTTTCTTCTAGTTTTTTAGATGCGCGGCCTGTAGCAGGGATTGGGGCGCGGGTGCCTGGGGGTGTCTGGGCACGACTTGTTCAGGGTTTTGTGCTCCTGGCTGGGATGTGGGATTTTTTCTCTTCTTTGTTGGGGTTTCCCTCTACTGTGGTCTGATTGTGGTTTCCCTTCGAGGTTTTATGGTGTGGGACCTGATATGGCTCCAGGAGGGATTTCTTTGGGTGGGACAGGTTTGTCCTTTAAGGATTCGGTGGTGGGATGTAGTCCATCTATTCTTTTACATGAGAACCCAATTTATGGTGTGACGAGAGAAGGAATGGGAGAAGCCTCACATATGTCTCGAGGTTTCCGACCAACAAAGGTGAATGGGTGTTTGGCCAAGAGTGACAGTCGACCGATTGTAGAGATTCAGCCAGAAGCAGTTGTGGATGATATCAACTACCTATCAAAACACGCTTTGATCTGTAAGTTTCTAGGGATTCGGGTGTCTCTACCTTTTCTGGAATCGTGGGCTCGACGCACTTGGTCTCTAGAGGGTGATATGGATGTAATGCTGGCAGCTAATGGGTATTTTCAAGTAGTTTTCTCTTGCATGTCGGACAGGAACAAAGTATTTGAAGGAGGACCTTATTTCTACAACCAAGTGGGTCTTTTCATTAAGCCGTGGCATGTGGGGTTCAACCCTACAGATGAACTTCCATCACGAGTTCCGGTTTGGGTTCGGTTACCATGGCTTCCGTTGGAATTCTGGAGAGAGGACATCTTCAGCTTAGTTACAAGCTAGCTTGGAAAACTAGTTGGTCCTTCAAGGAAGACTATGGAGAAGAAGGTAATTACCTATGCTTGGGTGTGTGTAGAAATTGACTTGAATAAGCCCTTGCCTGATTCTATTGAAATTCGGGTGGGGTCAAGTTCATGGATTCAACAACTTGATTTTGAAACACTACCATTTCGGTGCCAATTTTGTCATGAATATGGACATTTGCAAAGGATATGTCCAAAATCAAGGCCTGCAGAGGATTCAAAAGGGGGGTCAGCTAGTGCACCTCCTAACCAAGACAAAGGGAAAGCCCCCATGAGGGAGGACAAGGAGGGATTCATTCCTATTAAAGGCCGTAATAAGGGTCGGGGTCAAAAGAGGACATTTAAGGATAGACAAACAGATGAGGTTTTCAATAGGTTTGATGCGCTAGATGATCTGGAACAGTTTGATGGAACCATTGCTAATATTCCTACGGGCCAAGATCTTTTGGAGGTAGGGGACATTGATGGGGAGGTGAACACAACTCAGGATGGTCCACAGGTGGGAGTGCTTGGGATTCAGATGGACACAAATTCTCCAGTAGGGCCTATGGAGGACTTGGGAGCTAGTGGAGATAAGGATTTGCAGGAGGCTTCTGCTCCTCCCTGTCTCAAGTCTAGCACTATGAAAGATCGGCAGCAGGAGGAGAGTAAAGGAACGGGTTCCCTTCTATTCTAGGCATTCATCAAAAGACCATTAGAAAAGATGCTTTAGAGAAGTCTCTTAAGGTGGGACGGAAGAAAGACCAGGAGAAGGTTAAGTTAGTGGGCGAGACTCTGGTGGAGTCTGGCGCTGTGAAGACTATTGATTCTCATTTCCCTCTATCCCAAAAATGATTGTTCTCTCATAGAATGTAAGGGGGTTGAATAGCATCCCTAGACAAAAGGCTATTCGGGAATTGATTAAGTCTCATTCGCCTGTGGTGGTTTTTATTCAGGAAACTAAGTTATCTATTGAGAGGATGTTGTATACGGCTGCTAAGATTTGGCCTAGATGTCTGTGTCAATGCATTGGAGTGCAAGGATGTTCCGGGGGCTTGGCTCTTTTATGGGATCCTCGCAAGTTGGTCCCACTTTGGTGGGTTTCTAGTAGATCTTCTATTTCCTTGGTGGCCACGTGTTGTGAAACTGGTGAGATTCTTCTTTTCACTAATGTTTATGCCCCAATTGATTTGGTGGGTAAGAATTTGCTTTGGTCACATATAGGATATGTTCGCTCTCTTGCTCCTTTGTTCCCCTGGATTCTGGCAAGAGACTTTAATGCAGTTTTAAGCTTAGAAGAGAAACGGGGAGGTAATCCTAGGCTTGACCCTTCTGCGGGCCTTTTGAGGAGTAATATCGAAAGGTTGAGGGTGGTGGATATTACACCTTCCAATGGTTTGTTCACCTGGAATAATAGGAGATGTGGGGTGGAGGCGATAGCAGAAAGGTTAGATAGATTTCTGGTATCCTATTTCTGGATGGCAGATTGTTGGAATACCAGATCAGAGGTTCTAGACTAGAGAGGATCAGATCACTGGCCAATTCTTTTGACTGCTTCTAAGTTCCAAATCACAAAGAACCGTCCTTTCAAGTTCCAGCTTATGTGGCTGAGGGATGCTTCTCTTCAGGATCATGTGTCTGCCTGGTGGAGGGAAGGGAAACCTACTTATGGCACAGCTATGTTCTCCTTTGTCAAGCAATTGTAGTATGTTAAGTTCAAGTTGAAAAGGTGGAACAGGGAGTGCTTTGGAAACCTCTTTGTCGCAAAGCGTGAAGTTCAAATGAGGGTGGATAGTATTACTCGTCAAATCCGAGAGCAGGGCTTGTCTGACAGGCTTTTTAGAGAAGAAGCTATGGCGCTAAAAGACATGGAGGAATGGGAGCTACGGGAGGAGATTTTTTGGAAACAAAAAGCTAGGATTGATTGGCTCCAGGAAGGGGACAAAAATACTAAGTTTTTCCACACCACTGTTAAGGATAGAAGACATGGGAGTGTCCTCAATTCTCTCAGGACGGCAGAAGGGTCGATGGTCTTCTCTCATAGGGAGATTGCTTTGGAGGCTACTAGGTTTTTTGGGGATTTATTCTCAGAAGACTCGGATCCTGCTAGGGTTGAGGAGGATTTGGTTCTGGACTGCATCCCCCCCATTGTCACTCCTGAAATGAATGAGGCCCTCATTAAGCCTGTTTCTCTAGCTGAGATAGAAGCAGTGGTGTTTCAAATGAAAAAGGGTAAAGCCCCGGGACCGGATGGCTTTCCTGTAGAGTTCTTTCAAGTTTTTTGGGACATAGTCAAGGTGGACCTCTTTGAAGTGGTTCAGGAATCTTTTAGCAATAAGCAGATGCTTAAAGCTTTGAATGCAACTTTCCTTGTGCTCATCCCAAAAAAGGAAGGAGCTGACTCCCTTAACTCTTTTAGACCTATTGCTTTGTGCAATGTGATGTATAAAATAATTACAAAAGTGATAGCCGAACGGTTAAAGCCATGGCTCAGGAACTTGATCTCTGAGGAGCAAGGGGGTTTTGTTTTAGGAAGGCAGATTTTGGATGGGGTTATCATAGCGGCAGAAGCTGTGCACTCGATGGCTACCTCTAAGGAGAAAGCCATGTTCATAAAGTTGGACATGGCCAAAGCTTATGATAGGGTCAGATGGAGCTTTCTTCAAAAAGTTCTTCAAGCCTTTGGTTTTGGAAAGGAGTGGGTTAGTTGGGTAATGAGTTGCATTACATCACCCTCTTTTGCTGTCTTGATCAATGGAGATCCTACTGACTTATTTGCGGTGACTAGAGGCCTTAGGTAAGGGGATCCTCTTTCCCCCTACCTCTTCATTCTGATGGCGGAAGGTCTTGGAAGATTTCTCAAGTCTCAGGTTAGGCAGGGATTGATTCAAGGTTGGAAGTGGGGGCATGGCATCCATCCTTCTTCCCACCTCCAATTTGTGGATGATACGGCTTTGATGGGGGTTGCAAGAATTCAGGAGGCGACTAGTTTCCGAAGAGCTCTGGATATTTACGTAAAAGCCTCTGGCCAAAAGATTAGTGAAGAAAAGTCTCATATTTTTTTCTTCAATACCCCTGATCTTATCCAGGCTCAGATTGCTCAGATCCTGAGGTTTCAAATTGGAACTCTTCCTTTTGTGTATCTTGGAATCCCTCTTTCAGATCAAAGGTTGCCTAGGGCTGTGTGGTAGGAGATTTTGGACAAACTTCAGAGTAAGGTTAGTCATTGGACCCACAGGTGGCTTTCAACTGCTGGTAGAATGACTCTTCTGAAGTTTGTGGTTCAAGCTCTTCCTATCTACAGGTGTCTTGTGCAGTCTGCCCCTGCGGGCTTCATTAAGGAATTTGATGCCCTTTCTAGGCAATTTTTATGGACTAGTAATCTATTGTCCTCAAAGTGGAGTCTAGTCAAATGGGACTGTGTTTGTAGATCTAAGCAGGATGGAGGCCTTGGTTTGTGGAAAACAAGCTTGAATGGTAGGGTTCTCGTAGCTAAGCTATTTTGGAGATGGTGTATAAGTCAGGATCAAGGATGGGCTAAAATTCTTAATGTTAAGTATCTTGGTGGGGTGAATGGGAAAGATGTGCCGAGGTATAATTTGACAGGAAAGGGGTCCATGATTTGGGAGACCTTGAAGAAAGGGGCACATTTAGTTAAAATGGGTCTCTTCTGGATTTGTAACAGTGGTTCGGATGCCCTATTTTGGGAGGATTCTTGGGATGGGTTCCCTCCTATCTTGTCCCAATACCCCCACCTGAAGCCTCTTGGTGATAGCTTTCTTGCAGCAGGCTGGAGTAAAGTTGAGGATTTTAAGGTGATTTTAAGGGTGGGTCGTGGTGAGGTTGCTAGATGGAAAGAACCTCGGGACTGGCCTCCAGGGGGCTCTGAGGGCGATAGGGAGCTTCTTGCTGGGATTCTTGCTGGTAGAGCGTGTAACTCTTTAAGAGAAGCTGATACCCTAGCTTGGGGACCCAATCCGAAAGGAAAGTTTTCAGTTGCTTTTGGGTATCAAGAGTTGGAAAGACAAAGTTTTGATAGGATGGACATATCTTGGTGGAAGCAGGTTTGGAATAAATTTGCTTGGCCCAAGTGTAATTTTTTCTTATGGCTGGTGGTGCAGAATAGATGTCTTACCTGGGAGAATCTCTAGAAGAGGGGCTTTCATGGACCCTCTATCTGTGCTTTATGCAAGCAAGGTGAAGAAAATAGTTCGCACCTCTTTTTCCATTATTCTTTCACTAGGGTTATTTGGCACTGGTGGTGGGAAGCTTGGGAGTGTGCTTGTACTCATGCTAATTCTTTGGTTGAATTTTGGAATAGTCTTGGTAGACCCCCTTCTAAGACTTCCTTTCTTGAGGTAGCTTGGGGTATTGGTCCAGGATTTATTATCTGGCAGGTGTGGTTGGAAAGGAACCACAGGATTTTCCAGGATAAGTGGAAGAGGGTGCACCAGGTTTGGTTACAAGTAATAAGTATGCTTCAGGAGACTCTTGCTGTGAAGTGTGACCTCTCTGAGGATATTGATCCTGGAGATGTGCGTGTGGTTCAAAATCTGCATATTTCGAATGTTGGTTCAAGGGATGCCCTTGGTGCGAAACAACATACTAGAAGTCACCGAAGTAAAAAGAAGGTTTGTAGGGATGGGAAGTGGTCTCCCCCCCTTTGGGGACTCTCAAGATTAATATGGATGGGTCTTCCAGGGGAAATCCTGGTCATGCTGGGGTTGGAGGAATTGGAAGGGATAGCTCTGGTAAGGTTATTTTCTTCTTCTCTGAATATAAGGGGCTACAGACCAATAATTACATGGAGGCGCTTGCTGTCCTCTTGGCTCTTGAAAGAGGATGTGCTCTGGGGTGGAGCAAGATTATTTGTGAGTCTGACTCTCAGGTGGTGGTGGATATGTTGAATCTGCAACGGATGGAGGAGGTGGATTGGCATCTAGCTGTGGTGGGTAGACAAATTCTTAGGCTGAGTACTTCTTTTGCTGCAGTCTCTTTCTGCTATGTACCTCGTGAGTGGAATGCGACTGCGGATCACCTGGCTAAGTGGGCTTCAGATTGTGGAGGGATGGAGAGCAGGAGACTGGGCTCACCTGCCTCTGGATTGTGCTCAAGACCTTGAGAGCTTGGTCAAGAAAGATATGGATGATTAGTATTGCCCCTTTTGGGGTTTCCTTTCTATTCTGGTTGTTTTTCCTTTGGGGCCTGTGGCCCTTGCTTTCTGTACTTTGCTAGTTATTTCAATAAAATTTTCACCCCTTTTAAAAAAAAAAATCTATCCCTTAAATTTCATTTGTCTCAATTATCCATAATAATCAAATAAAATTATAAATAAATCAAACTTTTAATAAATAAAGTCATCTGATTGGAATAAATCATTCGTTATCTCTACGTTCCACAATTATATTTAAAATCAAGATATTTTAATAATTAAACATTCAAATTAAATTACTTAATCCATATTTCAATCATAGAATAATTAATCAATTAAAAACAAATATAAAAATTTATACTTATAAAATCCATTATAAAAATAAGCTTAATTCCACACACACAGGCATAAATTTTAAATTATTAAAAATATATTAGGAATAAAGTATTTTATAGAAATCATTTTATCAAAACATATATTATAAAATATATAAAATGTTATTCAAAAAAAAAATATATATATATATATACTGACTATATAAAATTATATTAAATACCAACCACGAATTAAATAAAAAATAAAATTATAAAATTTATTTTATAAATCGAATTCAAATTACATTAAATTAAATTTACAAACCTTAAATAAAAATACGAAATTTTAAAAAAACTAAAATGCACGTTCTGCGTTTATATTTTATAAAAAAAAATGTATTAAATAATAAATATTAAAGACTGACCTGTGGTGGCGGCAGCCCCACAGTGGGGGCCGTGGGTGGTACGGCCTCGACCGACCCCCACCCCCAAATAAAAATATTTAATATATTTTTTTTAAAAGTACTTTTATTTAATTTTAATTTAATTTAATATTTTTTTTAAATTTCGGTTTTGGAAAACAAAGAATTCTAGAACAATCTTTTTTTTAATAAATTTATATATCATATTTTATTCAAAATATCATTTCAAAATTAGAACTCACAATCTGTAACTTTTTATTTTATTTTATAAGCAACAAAGAATTCACTCGAATTTCAAAGTGCTGTTTATACTATTATCTCATTATTTTCCAATAGGGAAAACAAGAAATATATATATATATATATATATATATATATATATATATATATATATATATATATATATATATATATATATATATATATATAGTTAAAGCATAATTTATATTAGTCCCACTTCACATGATAATATAGAACATGAACATAACATGCAATAAATTTATTTTATTTTATTTAATATATAAATAAACGGAATTATTTAAGTACATACAATTTATAACATATTCATTCCAAAGATTCAGTTCAACAATAATATCTGTATATTAATTTTGTATAAATGTACAAATAACTATATATTTAATCCAAAGATTTAGAACAACAATATAGTAACAGATTTTCAATAAACCAAATACAGATCTAACATGCAAATTCAACCTTCAATCAAAAACAATTTTTATTTCAAAGAAAAATAATAATTTTCACTACTAAACTAAAGAATCTCGAAAGGGTTTTACTAAAATTTTCTAAAGAAGATCCAAGGGTTTTAATACAACAAAGTTTCAAATCACAGGACCTCTTTCAATAAATTTCTCAAACACAACAAACAGATATTGTTTCAAAGAACAATAGAAATAATAATAATTAACAGAAGAAAACCTGGAGTCCTTCATCTGAAGAAGAATCCCTTCTATAGCCTCCTCTCGATCTCCTCTTGCCGCTATCTTCTCGATTTTCGGCCTTCAACGTTCTTCTGAATCTAGCTTTTCTTCCCAAACTCACAATAATTTTCTCCTCGAAAACACCAAACCAAAACTATCTTTCTTTTATTTTTCTCTTCCAGATCCTAAAACAACAGAGCCAAAAAAACTTCTCCCTGTGAATAATCTCCTCATAAAAATAATAAATCAAAATAAAAATTCAATAAAGCTCTTCCGCTTTCTTTTCTCAAAAAAACCTCTTTTCTTATTGGTCCTTTTCCCAGCTTTTAAAAGCATAACTTATCTACAATTTTAATTAAAAATAATTTATTTAATTCAGATATTATCTTCACATGATTTTCTAATTTAATATTAATAAAAAAAAATCTAATTATTCTCAACAATATTAATTTAATTTAATTTCTTGCCCTTTAATTAATTAAATACTTTTTAATTTACAATCTATTTAAATTTAACATTTTTATAACTCTTAATTAAATCAAATAACAATGCAACATTAATTAATTATTTTATGAAATACGATTAATTAATTAAACATTGACCAAGAATTAAATAAATACTCAACAGTCAAACTACATAAAGACAAGGACAAAACTTCAGTCATAACATAACAACTCACAACAGTCGATGGACTTGGGACGGGGACACTTCCAAACCTACTCCCTTTTTCAACATTTTACCCATTGGGTTAATTTATTACTTGCCCTTTCCTGCCAAGGCAGGTGGAATTGAGACTTATTCCTGCAATCCTACATCCAAATAAACGTCAAGTAGCACATGTATATATATAATCAAACATCCTATCATGAGAAGGAATTGCAGTGTAGCAGGGCACTCGTGAACAAGTGATGCTACACTGTCCTCTCACCTACTCTATTCTAACAATTACAATATCAATGACGAACTAACATTTATAACCAAATTGATCATGAGATAACATGATACTTAACTACTGCATCATTACTAATTATTAAACAATTGCATTATAAAACAATACTAAATCCAAATAACATGATCACCATAGAATCATCACATCGACATATAAAACATTAATAAAAGTCTATTTGAATAAACAATAATCCAATCAACACACAGAGTATCATAAATCATACTAATAATGTCCCACACAACAATTAACTAAACTACGCATCCACACACACCAAACAACAATACCGACAATCACTGTCACAAAGCATCAATCAAAACCACATAACTATCAAATCCAAACAATGTGAGGGGTATTACATCCTCCCTCCTAGGACATGGCTTACTCCTGGAAGCCATTAAACAAAATAGGGATGGAATTCCCACGAAACTAATTAACCACTAACTGACTCAGAACCTTGATCCGTGAGGATCAACTCCTAAAACCGAAGGATGAACTGCACCCAGATGCTCAACCTGACGGATATCCACCGTAGTGAATGCCCTATGTGATCAATCCGCATCTCCTACTATCAGCTCTGAAACTGTCAGACCTTGACTAAAACCAGAATTGTCCTGTTGAGGACACTCACGAGCAAAGTGGCCCTACTGACCACAAGAGAAACATCCCGTCCCTTTGCTGAGACCCTGCATAGCTGGAGCTCCACTAGATCATGGAAAACCGCCTCCACTAAATGCCGACTGAGAACACTGAGCAGGCTGATCAACATGATCACGATGAGCCCGCATCCAACTCCTATCTCTCTTCTTCTGCCTCCAACTTCTATCGGGTTGGGACTGAGAATTCTGCTATCTAGATTGTGAAGGCTGCTGTTGTCCACCCTTAGCGGGTGACTGATGCCCTCTAGAAAACCCTGTAGCCTGAGATCTGCCACTCTAAGAACCAACACCAAAAGAAGGTGCACCACCAAACTGAACTCCCACCTGCCCACCTAAAGCCAAAGCTAAATTCTCCTCAACAATGCGAGCTTTATCTATAGCTACCTCCATGGTCTTCAGCTCAAATACCCAAACACCACCACTGATTTGGGGGTTTAAACCCCTAATGAAATGTTGTACCAACATACCCTCATCATCACCTATGCCCGCAAACTATTTGAGCTCGAAGAAGCGATGTTCAAACTGTTCCACTGTCATATCCATATGTCATAGAGCATGAAACTCATCTCCACAGCGTTGACGCCAACGATCAGAAAGGAATCGAGCTTTGAACCACTCTAGGAAAAACTCCCAAGATATAGTGCCAATATCCAAATGGAGCTTCTGCTCCTCTAACCTCCACCAAGTAGATGCGAAATCCCTCAAGTGCATGATCGCACACCTAGCCTTGGTGTTGCTACCATACGGATGCATGGCAAAGCACCTATTCAAATCAAACAACCAAGTCTCAGCCTCTGAACCACTGCCCATACCATCAAAAGTGGGTGGACAAGCTCTAAGGAGATCTCTCATGTGAGTAGCCATGTCTGCCTCAGATGGAGCTAAAATTCGATCTCTCTCTCCTACAACCTCCTGATCCCTATCGAGCCTAGGCCCTAAAAGAGCAAGAGTCTCCTCAAGCAAGCGACGTAACTGAGCATCACCAATCCATGGTTGATCCTGATGCTGAACACTAACCTTTGGCACAACCTAAGAAGCTTGATGATCCACATGATCAGAAACATGGGAAACAATGGGAGGTGCATCATGTGGATTACCTCCTCGACCACCTACATGACCATGACTCTTACAACCTCGCTTAGGTGGCATGATCATGAAAAGATACACACCACAACATAAGACAAGGTTCACAAATAAAAACTCTAAACAACTAACAACCTAATGGGTCCCAAAGTGCCCAGTGTTTAAACTTGTGCTCTGATACCAAGCTCTAATGCCCCGCCGTGCGAACCCCAAAGGAACTAATAACAATGGAACAAAATTTTTTGTTTTAAGAATATAATAAACATACTTAAGTATTCTAATATAACAATATACTAAGTTGCATGACTAATTCCATTGGGGTACACAGGGTGACATTACTATACTAACCCATAACAACGATAACAAGATAACAATAATTAGACAATTACATAAATCTATTCATTCCCATTTCATCATTAAAATATCTATTAATCAATAACCATATTCATAACATATGTACATAAGACAACGAAAGATACTATAAAGACATGAAGCACTTATATTACCACATATATAACACAACATAACACAACTATTACAAATGATCGTTCCTAAATAAATACATGGCCAGAATATACATTACATCCAAATGATAGTAGAATACAACTGTCTGAAAATACATCTCAACAACCACATATACAATTTACAACAAGGTCATCCCAAAACATGTGGGAGACAATACATTAATGAAAATATTACATCTGAAGTATAACATACATCTGGTACAAAGAATTCCTGGATCATCAACATCTTCCAAAACCCTGCAATAAAAGATACATCTGCAACAGAAAGGGAACCCAATAGGGTGCGAAGCACGTTCCACCCAACCACCCCCATGTTGAGAGTAGACAAGGAAGGGTCCCCGACCAAGCACGCCTAACAATAACAAATACTAACTCCAAATAGACAACTTAACATCAAAGACCACTTAGAAACTCAATAATGACAAATCCAAAGGCACAACAACAAACCACTTCAGAACATAACAACAAGTCATAATCACAACATCAATGAAACTCAAGACATAATATCAAAGACTATTTCCAACAATAACCAAAGAGAAATCAATAAATCACTTAACCACTACAGACACAATATCACTTAACAACTACAATCACAAAGTCACTTAACAACTACAAACACAATATCACTTAACACAAGGTTACAATGCTTCCAGAGAACAAGGATCATGAACATCGCACAATAACTGATTAACTGTCAATATAGGAAGAGTGTCATGCATAAATTGCCATGAGTTACCCTGGCTCAACCTTCCTAGGCTACCGGACCCCCATCCTGGGTTACCCTGGCTTGCCTCTACCGGCCGCTAGACCCTCACACAAAACTATGTGTCCCATCTCATCTCGAGCCTTATCATTCACTTGCTTCATGAGAGAGACATTATTTATCTTATTAGTGTGAAAGATCCCCATTAATTCTTTTAGATTATCACTTAGTTAAACTCTAGGTGATTTACCCTGGTGCCCCTTTATGTGTCGGACCCCCACAAAGAGCCACTCTCCTATCGACAACATACAAGATACAATACCACAATAGGTAACTAGACAACATAACCTCTCCAATCCAAGGAGGAAACAAAACAAGGAAACTCACTCTGAACACTGGAGGAAACCAAATACGAAAACACACTCCTTCCAAAGGAGATACAAATCTCATTACCCTCTCCTATTTCTCAGGAGGCACAAATCTCCGTTCGTGGAAACCGGGTACAACATAATAGTACAACTCTACACCATTCCCAAAGTGATTCACAATTTAAACCTCTACACAAAACATCCCACTCTAGAGAACTTCTCTGGAAGACTTACATAGACCCTTAACCCCATTTGCCCGACATGGAAAATGAAAGAAACATAATAGAAAAGCATTCTAGGCAACTCAATATTCTAATGTTAGGGTTTCCTAAACCTAGTCAAACAATTATGTCACACAAGAAATTAAGTAAATAATCAACATTAATTGCACAAACTCAATAGTAAATCAAGGCACGTCATTTGAACTAGAGAAATCCAGCATTCTAAATAAATCCTATGAATATAAAATCCACTTTTGCTTCTACTACGTAACAAAATCATCTTAAGATAGTCTCTATTTAAATCTATCCCTTAAATTTCATTTGTCTCAATTATCCATAATAATCAAATAAAATTATAAATAAATCAAACTTTTAATAAATAAAGTCATCTGATTGGAATAAATCATTCGTTATCTCTACGTTCCACAATTATATTCAAAATCAAGATATTTTAATAATTAAACATTCAAATTAAATTACTTAATCCATATTTCAATCATAGAATAATTAATCAATTAAAAACAAATATAAAAATTTATACTTATAAAATCCATTATGAAAATAAGCTTAATTCCACACACACAGGCATAAATTTTAAATTATTAAAAATATATTAGGAATAAAGTATTTTATAGAAATCATTTTATCAAAACATATTATAAAATATATAAAATGTTATTCAAAAAATAAAAAATACAAAAATATTTATATATATATATATATACTGACTATATAAAATTATATTAAATACCAACCACGAATTAAATAAAAAATAAAATTATAAAATTTATTTTATAAATTGAATTCGAATTACATTAAATTAAATTTACAAACCTTAAATAAAAATACGAAATTTAAAAAAAACTAAAATGCACTTTTTGCGTTTATATTTTATAAAAAAAAATGTATTAAATAATAAATATTAAAGACTGACCTGTGGTGGCCGCAGCCCCACAGTGGGGGCCATGGGTGGTACGGCCTCGGCCGACCCCCACCCCCCAATAAAAATATTTAATTTTTTTTTTTAAAAGTACTTTTATTTAATTATAATTTAGTTTAATATTGTTTTTAAATTTTGGTTTTCGAAAACACAGAATTCTAGAACAATCTTTTTTTTAATAAATTTATATATCATATTTTATTCAAAATATCATTTCGAAATTCGAACTCACAATCTGTAACTTTTTATTTTATTTTATAAGCAACAAAGAATTCACACGAATTTCAAAGTGCTGTTTATACTATTATCTGATTATTTTCCAATAGGGAAAAAAAGAAATATATATATATATATATATATATATATATATATATATATATATTTAAAGCATAATTTATATTAATCCCACTTCACATGATAATACAGAAGAACATGAACATAACATGCAATAAATTTATTTTATTTTATTTAATATATAAATAAACATAATTATTTAAGTACATACAATTTATAACATATTCATTCCAAAGATTCAGTTCAACAATAATATCTGTATATTAATTTTGTATAAATGTACAAATAACTATATATTTAATCCAAAGATTTAGAACAACAATATAGTAACAGATTTTCAATAAACCAATACAGATCTAACATGCAAATTCAACCTTCAATCAAAAACGATTTTTATTTCAAAGAAAAATAATAATTTTCACTACTAAACTAAAGAATCTCGAAAGGGTTTTACTAAAATTTTCTACAAAAGATCCAAGGGTTTTAATACAACAAAGTTTCAAATCACAGGACCTCTTTCAATAAATTTCTCAAACACAACAAACAGATATTGTTTCAAAGAACAACAGAAATAATAATAATTAACAGAAGAAAACCTGGAGTCCTTTGTCTGAAGAAGAATCCCTTATATAGCCTCCTCTCGATCTCCTCCTGCCGCTCTCTTCTCGATCTTCGGCCTTCAACATTCTTCTGAATCTAGCCTTTCTTCCCAAACTCACAATAATTTTCTCCCCGAAAACACCAAACCAAAACTATCTTTCTTTTATTTTTCTCTTCCAGATCCTAAAACAACAGAGCCAAAAAAACTTCTCTCTGTGAATAATCTCCTCATAAAAATAATAAATCAAAATAAAAATTCAATAAAGCTCTTCCGCTTTCTTTTCTCAAAAAAACCTCTTTTCTTATTGGTCCTTTTCCCAGCTTTTAAAAGCATAACTTATCTACAATTTTAATTAAAAATAATTTATTTAATTCAGATATTATCTTCACATGATTTTCTAATTTAATATTAACAAAAAAAAATAATATCTAATTATTCTCAACAATATTAATTTAATTTAATTTCTTGCCCTTTAATTAATTAAATACTTTTTAATTTACAATCTATTTAAATTTAACATTTTTCTAACTCTTAATTAAATCAAATAACAATGCAACATTAATTAATTATTTTATGAAATACAATTAATTAATTAAACATTGACCAAGAATTAAATAAATACTCAACAGTCAAACTACATAAAGACAAGGACAAAACTTCAGTCATAACATAATGACTCACAACAGTTGACGAACTTGGGACGGGGACACTTCCAAACCTACTCCCTTTTTCAACATTTTACCCATTGGGTTAATTTATTGCTCACTGTTTCCTGCCGAGGCAGGTGGAATCGAGACTTATTCCTACAATCCTGCATCCAAATAAACATCAAGTAGCAAATGTATATATATAATCAAACATCCTATCGTGAGAAGGAATTGCAGTGTAGCAGGGCACTCGTGAACGAGTGATGCTACACTATCCTCTCACCTACTCTATTCTAACAATTACAATATCAATGACGAACTAACATTTATAACCAAATTGATCATGAGATAACATGATACTTAACTACTGCATCATTACTAATTATTAAACAATTGCATTATAAAACAATACTGAATCCAAATAACATGATCACCATAGAATCATCACATCGACATATAAAACATTAATAAAAGTCTATTTGAATAAAAAATAATCCAATCAACACATAGAGTATCATAAATCATACTAATAATGTCCCATGCAATAATTAACTAAACTATGCATCCACACACACCAAACAACAGTACCGACAATCACCATCACAAAGCATCAATCAAAACCACATAACTATCAAATCCAAACAATGTGAGGGGTATTACACACTCTCCCTAAAGACCCGAAACATAACCAAAACCAAGGGTTGTACCAATATAGAACAAAACATTAAATCTCAACTGAATACATGCGAGGCATTACCCATCTCGCCAAAATCACATAATCAAAATTCTCAATAAAATCCAGTACAACCCTTTCATAAGAATCCAACTATGATGCCACATCAAACTTGTCATAATAAAAAAACAAAAGATAAAACACCATTTAGAAATTGGCTCATGCCTCTGGAATTCTAAGATCACAATACACTAAACAGGGTTCCTTAGACACACTGGGTTCCCACATTGATAAAGACTAAAAGAGATAACACATAAATAATTAAAGGCCAATAAGAACCCAACATTCAAAATACAAGCTAACATAATAATTCCCACACACTTGTCATTACGAAAAAAAACTTCTAAATACATCAGCTCGTTATATTTCATTCACAACTAATCAATATGACTAATCTCCATTTTCCATAATATAATTTTGAAATAAATCTTGACAATAATTCTATTATATAGATTTTCCTTTTTTCATTAATAAATTATAGTCATATAAGTAATTTCAAAAACACAAGAAAGCAAAATATCTATATATATATTTCATAAATATATATACATATATATTTATATATATACATACATATATATATACATACATATACACACACACACACACACACATATATATATATACACATACATATACACACACACACACACACACATATATATATATATGTATGTATGTATGTGTGTGTGTGTGTGTGTGTGTGTTAAAAAAAAAACAAAGTTTTAACCCCATACATATATATATATATATATATGTGTGTGTGTGTGTGTGTGTGTGTGTGTGTTAAAAAAAAACAAAGTTTTAACCCCATACATAGTACGTGCAGTACAAAGGACTGATGTGGCAGTCCCTTTGACTGTGACACAGCTAAACAGAGAATACAGATAGGGAGGAGGGGCAGTACAGCCGATGCCGAACCTCTCCATAGTGTGGATATCAATGCCGAAAACCACACAAGTTCGGCCCAATAAAAATCAAACCTAATAATATATATATATGAGTATGTATATCCATTTATTTCAGAGAAGAATTCAATTTCTCATAAACAAAAATTACAAACATACAAAATATTTTTAGAGGCTCCAAACAATAATTTATTTTCCTTTATCTGTTACCCAATAAATTGATATGAACATATTTATTCTAAAACCTCCCAAATAATTTTCTTTCACAAAACATGTTTGCCATTACAAATTTAATAAGTAGTTGAAAGATCAATAAAATAAAAAGGGAGCCTGGAGTCCTAAGCTTACCAAGAAGTTGATGAAGCCTTCTTTTGATTCCCACCAGGATTTTCAAAAAATATCCCTTTCCTTCTACAGAATTTCACAAATTTCTTCAATCCAAATCTTAGTCTACTTTTCTATTTAAAAGAGCTCTTTCCAGAAAATAATGAAAAGAAAAACAAATTTTTACAGAGTAAAGTATATATATATTTTTTATTAAATAAAAAGATATCCTCTGGTATGAGCTCTGCTAGGGTTTTTTGTTTTCTGCAGTCACCCTTGGCCCCTCTTGCGTTATACTGTGCATCTTGTGTAGGAAGCCCCTCTTTTCTTGTGTGTACGACCACATTTACTGTGGTTTTTTTTTTAATTTTAATATGCCTTCAACCGGCTCTAACCCAAAAGTTCTTGCTGGTGTTAGCGGTTTGATGACGTTAATCAATGGATCCTCCTTCGAACAAACGTCCCCAAAAATTTGTTCCAAAAGTCTTTCACGAGGTAAGTGCTCTGATTCACCAACCAATGTGGTTTTCCTTTACCAAATTTTGATACTTCTTGTCAATGGCTTGAGCAATACACCCTTGTTGGGAGAACTCCCCTTGAAAGTGTGCTTAAAGATTGGGTTAACAAGGTTTGGGTCCCTCATGGGATCCGTCTTGATATAGTCCAAAATTTAACCAAGGGTTTTTTTTTGTTTTGCTTTGTGGAGGTCAATCATGTGTAGGCTATCTTGGGCCATGGGCCTTGGTATGTCTGGTCTTCTTTGTTAGTTTTCTAGGCATGGACCCGTGACTTTGCTGTCTCGGATGACACCAAGTTGCGGGTCCTAGTCTAGATTGAATTCTCTAGTCTACCCTTGCCTTGTGTGCCTTTTTTGAATAGTATAGCTTCCTCACTGGGGAGGATTATTTGCATTGAGCCAGATAGGTTTTTTCAGGCCCGACCCCAGAAGAGGGTTTGTGTGGAAGTGGACATTTCCAAAGATTTGAAAGATTCCATTGATATCCAAATTGGAGCTCTTCACCACACCCAGAAGGTCACATATTTTAATTTTCCCAACACATGCTATAGGTGTTAGTCCTTCAGACCACAAGATTAAGGACTGACCTTTAGTAGTGCCTCGTATACCTTCTCCACCATGAGATGCTGAAAAGCCTCGTTCGGCGGCTGCATCTGCTGCCAAACCTGATGTGAAATGGACTACGGTCATGAACCAAAAAAATAAGTCCAATGGTTCTAGGTCGGGTCCTATGACCTCTGAGCCAGTGAAAGATGTTTCAAACCCTTCTGTGAAGGGGAAAGAAGCTCTAGTTCGAGTTGATTATGTTTCACAGTAGCCTAGGCCAAAGGCTACGCCTCGACTGACTACTGTCATGTTAACACAGCCAAATGTGTCTTCTCCTTTGATGGGAGCTCAAAGGAGATCTTGCTCCCCTTCCCCTTGTAGGGAAGAAGGGGAATATCTTCATGAAAAGTGGAGGATGTCCTCTCCGTCCATCCAAATTGGATAAGTTCCCCCAGAATTTTTGTAGAATCATTTCTCTTCTCTGAATGAAGAGGAATCAGGTTTCAAAAACATGGAGGAGTTTCACTCATGAAGTTCCTTTCATGGAATGTTTGAGGTTTGAAAGACCTCTCTAGAAAGTATTTTGTCAGGGATACCTTGTGTAAGTACTCTAGTGTTGGAGTGTTTTGTCTCCAAGAAGTTAAAATTTATGGTTTTCTGCTTGCTGCGGCTTGTCGTTCTATTTGGCAAGCCAGTAAAATGTTTTGTAGTATCCATGATGCTGGGCGTGGAGGAGCTGTCACCCTTTTGGCCCCATGGTGGCACTTTTTTGTGGTTGACCATGGGTCTGATCCCACTCATTGGATCGTCTACATCCTTCTCAACATTGATAATCATTCCTTTGGGATTATTAATGCCTATGCTTCTAATGATGCTGTGGAACGCTCTTTACTCTGATGTTGGATTGCTGATTCTTTACTAGTTGCTACCTGGTTACTCTATGGGGACTTCAATATGGTAGAAATGGCATCTAACAAAGATGACACTTTGCCATTTAGATGGACAGCTAGGGAAAGGGAGGCATGGTTTTACATGCCCAATAAATTGGGGATTTTTGATCCCAATATTGGTCAATGCCATTCTCATTCTCTTTGACACACTTGGTGTAATTATAGAGCCGGTTTTGAAAGAATATTTAAACCTCTTGATCGTGCCATGATCTCAACGCAATATTTTTTCTCGTTTGGCAACTCCTCTCTCCTGGTTAAGCCGTTAGTGGATGTGACCTTGTCAGACCACTTCCCCATTTCTTTTTGCATTGAATGGGAGACTCGACAGCCTTGTACATGTAAATTTTTATTTTTTTTAAAGATGTCTTTACTCTACCAAAAGCCTACCTTGGCCCACATTTGTAGAGTCTAGAATTCAGAGTGCAAACCAGCTCATCATACAAACTGAATTAATTTGTGGAATGAGGCTATCATCCGCATGACTAGATTTTTGCACATTTATGGGCACCAATTGGCTATTTTTCGCTGACGGTCTTATGAGGCTACCACTACTGATCTCTGTGTTGCTTTTGAGGCTTTGGAAACCAAACTCTTTTCTCCATCATTGCAAGTCAAGGTGGTAGAATTAAGGCATAAGAAACAAATTGCTGAAAGCTATTCTGCTAGAGGTGCACAAATCAAAGCCCGATTATATTGGCTAAAAGTTGGTGATCGTGCCTCCAAAGAGTTTTTTTTGGCTCTACGTGCCAGGCACTCATCTCCAGGCATTAAAAAAATAAAAGATGGCATTTAGGTGCTTTCTGAGCTGCCTAATATTCTCCAGGCCTTTGTGCGTCATTATGAGCAAGTCTTCACTACACAGGAAGTCATGCCTGTGCGACAACAAGCCCTTTAGGATTGCCTTGCTGTTGTGCCAAATAAGCTTTCTTCAACTAAGAATTTTTTTTTGATCAACTATTATTAGTTGATGATCTCAAAGAGGCTATCTACTCCATGGCTGATGACAAAGCCCCAGGAATTGATGGATTCCCTTGTGAATTCTACAAAGCCATGTGGGACTATATTGGGCATGATCTACATCAAGTTTACTTAGAAGCTTTTCATTTTAATTCTCTAGGTAACTTAATTAATAAAGGTAACATAAAATTCATACCTAAGCTGGGTTACCTAGAAGACATTTACAACTGGAGACCTATCACACTTCTTAATGTCTCCTACAAGATTATCACCAAGACTTTGGCTCTTAAAATCCACCATCTTCTACCTTAGATTGTGTGCCTAAAACAAACTAGGTTTATCAAATCCAAATTTATTTTGGGTAATATTATTGTTGTTTGGGAAGGCATGGAATGGGCCAGACGTTCAAACTAGAAAGTCGTGTTAATTAAAATTGACTTTGCCAAGGCATATGACCACATTGAATGGTTATTTATTCTTGCTATGCTGCAAGCTTTGGGTTTTGGGCCCAATTTCATTCAATCTGTTTGAATGCTCTTTGCAGATGCCTCAGCTTGTATCACCATCAATGACCATCAATCCTCTATCTTTGGACTCTTTCATTCCACTTGGAAAGGGTGCATGTTGGCCCCCTCTTTGTATGTGCTTGTAGCTAAGGGTTTTGGTTACCTCTTGGCCAACATGGTTTCCCAGTGGCGGGTCAAGTGCATTTCTCTGCCCAACTCTCAGAATCAGCTTGTTAATGGCCATTTTACTGATGACTGATTCCTCACCCTTCTGGAGGAAGAAGACTCCATTGCGGCAGCGCTTGAGTGTCTTAATACCTTCTGTCTTTCTTCCAGCTCTACCATCGAGTGGCATAAAACTTTATGTTACCGATAGTCTATCTTGCCCTCTCTGCCTTGGTTGCAACAACATGGATGGAAGTGGATTGGGCTTGGAGAAGTTTTTCAATTTTTGGGCATTCCCTTTTCCTTTCAGGCATCTTTGGCTGAGCTTTGGAAAGCCGTGCTCTCTAGAGTTGAACAAAATATTGCTTATTGGTTTACCAAGCCCCTTGCTTTGGCAGGGAAATTTTAGTTGTGTTCCAAAATTTTGGCGGCTACCAATGTTTATTATTCTTCTTGCTAGCCCCCCTCTAAAGCTGCCTATGTTAAGCTTGAGAAATTGCTTCGTGACTTTCTCTGGGCCTCTTCTGAATCTCATAGAGGGTTTCATCTATGGCTTGAGAATTTTGCTGCCTTCCTAGAGACTCGGGAGGTATCGGGTTGTTGTCTACTCAATGACAGGGGACTACTCTATGTGTTAAATGGATTATTCGTTCCCTTACTGAGGACAAGGCCTAGAAAATTCTTCTCAAGCATAGTATTCAATCTTGTTTCCCTGTCCATAGAATTTCCTGGAAGGGGATTGGATTTCAAACCCTTCTAGTCATGGAAGAACTGGTCCAGATTGTTGGGACATTTGTGGCCAAAAGCATCTGGTGGGCCTGGGAAGTTGTCAAACCCTAGCTCCATTGGGCTAGCTCTAGTTTTTGAGATGGGATCTCTCTCAACCAACACAATATTTGGTGGTTGCCTCTTTTTGCTAGCAATGGTCAACCATTGGCTAAGTCACCTGGGCTTAAGGTGCTTAGATTTCACAAAAAGGGTATCCAGACCCTACAACAGATCTTTCACAAACCCACCATGCATATTATGTCATGGAAAGTTTTTCGTGCCCAGTACATGCTTCATAACCAGGACCATGATACTTATGATGGTTTGATGAATGCCATTCCTACTTAAATGATTCATAAGGTTGGAATTCATGGGACCAAACCTTGGTGGAAAGATTAGAAGTGGTATCCAGACATCGTTTTTCAGGAACTACAAGCCTCAGCTTGGTTTCAGGTGGTTTTCACCACATTTTCCTATGATTCAGAGTTTGAACTAGAGGTGGCTTCTTCAATCTCCCACTCATGTATGTCATAAGAGATTTACTGCCACTTGGTCTACAAGTGTTGAGCCGAAGCTTTCCCACTTTTCCTAGTGTATTATTTTCCAGGGCTTTCCTGTGGGCTCTTAGCTGGTTCAATTAGGGGTTCGAGACCCTCGTTTCCCTTTTTATGGGCAAGCTGAGAATTTTAAGCATCTTTTCTAGTTTTTTCCTAGAGCCCAGTAGCTTTGGACTTGGATTCATGACTTTTTTTGGCCCTTTAGGTCAGAACCTTTCTCCTGGCATATGGTGTTGCTAGGAGATTCTCTCAGATTTCCTACAAAATTCACCCAATTTTGACACACTTTTAGGGTGGAAATTCTCTTCAATATTTGGAAAGACATAAATGCTTGCATTTTTTCACATATTCAAATGGATATTCATGTATCTTTATATGCTAAAGCTATATTTTCTCTAATGTGATTTTACAGGTTCAAGTGCAAGCTAACAAAGTTGCACTTGAGGTTGCTCACCTTCAGGTTCTCTTGGACTATTGGGGTAATGCCCCTTGTATTGTTGCTTAGGTCCCCACTTTTCCCACCTCTTCCTATGGCTGGTCGCCCTCTAGGGGCCGGTAGCAGAGTGGCTCTATGCATCCCCGTTCCTAGCCCCCGCCTTGGCGGGATTCTCGCACTCCTCAACAAAACCACTCCTCTTCCACAAGCTAGACATGGGTGGCCTTTTGATAGTGTTTCGGGGAGTGGTGGTGGTGGTTCCGGGTGGCCCTCTGATGACCCTCCTACTTTTGGCTCTAGTTGGCTAGCCATTAGTAAAATATTTCCGCATCTGGTGCTTGCAATCTTGCCCTAGCGTAAGGAAGAAGATACCGAGAAAACAGATGCTGATGATAGTTGGGGTCCTCCTCCTGACATCACTCTAGACCCCGCTGATGTATGGTGGGAAAATTTGGATGACATAGACCCTCCTAGCTTTGCTGGCATTTCTCTAGCCGCTTAATGACCTTTTTATTTTCTTTGTAATTTTGAACTTTTGGGCTTAGCCCATATGATCTATTTCTTTTTTTGGGCACTGCCCATTTGACTCTTGGGGTGTGCCTTGTTACCACCCACACTTTTTTTGTGAATATGTATCTTTATATTTGAATTAATATAGATAGCTTCCTATTCATAAAAAAAAAAGATATCCTCTTTTATTTTCGAAAACCCAAAAATCAGAATGAAAAGCAAATTTTCTATTTCATCACCAACTTTCAACAAAATCTGAACATTCATTGGTCCTTTTAATTCTTCTCTTGATTTTTTCCTTTTCAAACTGAAATCCTTCATTTTAATTTCTATTTTACTAATTTTCCTCTCACATTTAAAAACATTTAAATATTTTATTCTCTTAATTATTCTCAACTTACTACTTTCATTAAATTATCCAAATGACAATTTTAAAATAATATTATTTACAATATATTTATTTATTTATCTTTAATTTATTACATATCTTTTAATTTAATACTTTTAATAAAAATATTCCAATAATTACAATAACATTTGTTTTTTAATTATTTAATTATTTGAATTACATCATACTATTAATCCACCCAATGCATAACAACACCAACATTAAATAAATAACACAAATACACTCACAAAAGACAACTATCATATAATACAGAAATAACCAAAGTCAAAGACACACATTACCAATAGACACATGATGGGTTGATAGGCTTGGGACGGGGTAACTTCCTTGTCATCTCTATTTCAACATCATGCCCATTGGGATAATTTAATTCTCACCTTGTCCTGCCAAAGCAAGTGGAATCAAGACTTTATTCCTGCAATTCCTGCATACAAACAAGGTTGTGTACACCACATATATAAACAAATGCATCACATCATGAGGAAGAATCACAACGTAGCAGGACACTCATGAATGAGTGGTGCTACATTGTTCCCTCACCAAAGCTATAATAACAACTACAACATTGAGTATAAAGTAACATTGTTAAACTAAATTGATCACATCATATCATCATGAAATAATTACTAGTCTACTGCATCACAATATACTACTGCATCCATATAAAACATCACCAATCAAATGTAACCATAATGTCATATCATATTATCCATGCCATCAAATAAAGTAGCATAATCATCAAGTAGTCTAAACTATCCAATCAACCAATCCAACCAATAAACAATAATTATCAAAGTCTCAAAGTGTCAAGCAAAACCATAGAAAGTATCAAGTCCTAACAACAACACAAGGGGTATTACATATAACACCATATAAAAACCTTTGGGGATCCCTTTCCCCACTTTTCATATATTATGGTGGCTTTGATCTTGACCCCATTAAAGTGGTAATAAACTTGGATAAGAGGCCTAATGGAAACCTTTTAAGTTAGATTTTATGTGGTTTAAGAACCTAAATTTTGAGGAGCTCAATGGATGGTGGGGGTTGGAAATAAAAGGTCATCACATATTTAGATTTCAAATAAAGCTTGCTAAAGTTAAGAGGAAGGCTAGAGATTATAACAAGATAGAGGTAGGGAAAATATTTGAGAGGAAAAATTAGGTGAAGCCTACACTAACTCTTTTGACTACAAAATCCGATGAAAATGTCCAATGAAATATGTATAATTTGATGTATCGTCAGGTGCTTGTAAAATTTGTTGTCTAATTTTTAATTTTTTAAAAGTTTATCCCTGACGTTCACCAAAATTTTGACGAACCTGGGGTTTTGTCGAAATGCTGACTATCAGTTTCATCAAAATTTTGACAAACATGAAAAATAAGAAAATAATCAAATTGTGGCCGACATAAAGAAAAGTGAGTTCGTTGATTTATTGCGACAATGTTTTGCTCTACTTGAGACAGTTTGTGGAGAACTAAGGATGATTTTCTTGGGAAAAATCAGAAAAAATTCAAGAAGATATCACCAAGTTGAGGGTAGTCATTGTCTTTTTAGAGAATTCAGTTGTGAAGTTAGATTTGTAGTTCTAGGTTTGAAAATCACATTTTAAATCGACATCTCATCAGATTTCATTTTTAGAGGTTTAGGGTTTTGAGAATTTCATGTCCAGATTTTGTTGTGTAGAATCACCATAAGATCACAACCAAGGAACATATTCTTGTGACTGTAATTATGTGATCCATAACTCTATTGGTCATGTGGCACAGTTGTGCTATAAAAAATATAGGATGCATTCATGTGTGACCCAAGTTTAATGTGGCTATGTTGTGATATAAATAGAGGCACTCATATAATGTAGTTAATTCAAGTTGTATAATGTAGGTGTCAATCATCATTGGGTGCATTCAGGTTGTCTCAAGTTTAATAGGTTAGGATGTAATTATAGCATGATCGAAGAGTGATTACCTCTTGCTGCAATAAAGAGCCTATAACTCTAGTTGATATGCAGAGTGGTTGTGTTATATCAATTATGTAGTGCATTCAAGCACAACACATGTTTAATGGGCTATTCTAGAGAGTGATCAAGATTTTCTAAACCTTGTGAATGTTACTTAAAAGTGTATAGCTTAAACTACAAACCAAGTTTGTTACATACTTGAATGCAATCTTGGGTTACCGCAAACTATAATAATGTGATATGCTAATAACCATTATGGAAAGTATTAAAGCAAGACCCATGCTATATAGGATACACTTCCTTGATCAGGTTTACATACCTTAATGATCAAACACAAGATTCCCACACACTCTAGGATACAATCCAAGATCATAGCACAAATTTGTGAAGACAACTAATTTTCTGACCCAAGATTTAAGGTTGTTTTTTAATACCAACATAAGCATTGGTAAGAGCATGATTAGGTTACAAACCCTAGGCCTCCGTAGAAACATAAATGATAACTCTAATAGATTAGTGAGGTTGCAATACCAGAAAGATTGAGACATTGTAGCTAATAACAAAATCTTGCAATCTAAAGATTGTAGCCAATAATAAGCACACTATGTAGCTTAGTGACATTTGTAAATACAATCTACAGTAAGAATAATGACAATCACTTGAGATGTGACAGTCAAAAAGAGGTTGAGCTGTGACAAGATAATAAAGCTCAAACCTTGCATAGTAAAGTGGAGATTTTAACAGTGAGTTTCCTTACCCCCTTGCTGACCTTAAGGTTTTTTCAAATGCTTTTGGTAGTGTTAGACAAGGAAAATGCAATCAGGGAATGACTGTCCAAATGAAGTAACAATGGTAATCATAGGTTCAATATTTCTTCTTAGCCATTAATGTATAATGGAGGTAGTGGATTGCATGTTTGAGCAGTGTTTTGAGACTCATCAAAGATGGGAGAGTAGTGAATAATACCTTGTAGACTGTGAAGTAGTGTTAATAAGGTTGAAGGTTCTTAAGATCTACAATACCATGAAACAATGAGTCCCATGTAGTAAGTAGGTAGTCTATAAGGCATAGTTTGATTTTATAGAAGGATGCTCATGAAAGGAATCTTCAAGTGATAGTGAGTGAGCTGTTTGAGATTGCAGCTGAGGGTGCAATACCCGGTCTTAAAGGAAGTTAGCAAAATAATAAATATGCAAAAAAATCAAATCATACACAACAAACAATTCACAATGTTATCTTGCATAATGCCTTGAGTTTGAAGACAAAAATCTCATTGTATCTTGATGAAGGTGGTGACCTCAATGGTCAATCACTGGCAACCATGATTTTAAAACATGTTATTATGCTTATGGAGACAACATTTTAAGCAAGGCAGTAAGTGGTGGTTTGGAAAAATGGCAGGTATGAAGGACTTGCTTTATATGCATACTATGCAGTCTAGCTTAAGACACCATTCTTAGAAAAGATTGAAGGTGGATTATGGAACTCAAGGGTTACCATGAAATGGATTAAAGCAAAGGCTGAGATCTATTTAAAAGCCATAGTCGTAAAGATATTAAAGATTTCACATGAAAAACCTAGAAGCTAGAGTAATGAATACAGTACTAAAGAAGATAGTGTGCTGGGGCAGATTTAGGAGATCTCCACATTACTAATTATAGGGAAATACATCATTTATTTATTTATTTAATTAAAAGAAATCATTCTAAATCCTATATAGGATACATTGATACTTCAAAAGCCTTTGAATGAATTTGAGATTATGCAAATATATGTCAAGTAAATACCTAGATTACAAATAGTAGCGGGAACAATGTAAGATTTGTTGAGCAGAGTAGGAATGAGATAAGCAACAATGAATCCTATTCCTCCTTTCACACACATCTCCTCACCATTCTTTGTCATTCTTTACATAAACACTTCTCCATTTTGGTGGTCTATGCTTGAAAATAATGTTTTGACGAAGGTTTTAGAGTATGTTTATTAAAATGAAAACTCCATTTTGGTGGGCTACACCTGAAAATAAGATTTTGACAAAATTTTTAGGGTATGTTTATTAAAGTTTTAGAGTATTTTGGCAGGCTATATTCTTGATTCCTTAAATGATTTATTCAAATGGATTGTGACTAAATAAATGACTAACTAATTAGTCATTTTTATTTGTGTGACTAAATAATTTTTAATCAACAACCAAACTAGTAATTTATTTACTCATTTATAGCTGAGTTGCAAAAAATGAGTAGGATTTAGTCATTTTTAGTTGTTGTGACTAAAAGTTTTAGTTACCTAGTCATTTATTTTTGAAATTCTACTAGTGTGTGCTTCCTTGTATGATTAGGGCTCTCTCAATGTTGAGGGCCCTAGGGATAAGCTCATCATAAGAAGTGACACATTGCATCTTTAACTAAAAGGATAAATCTTTATTGACATTAGCAATGATGATTCCGACTTGTTGCTCCTTAGGAATGGGTGACTTGCTCTTACAAGCTCGCTACCTCCATCGTTGTAGGAAGTTTGCGATCAAGTTCAATATTTTGATTTTAGGAGTTTTAACGGTTGGAAATCATAGTAAAATTAGAATTTAATAAGTTTTGGAATTAGCATTTTAAAGTATTTTTTTGGGGTCATTAACTTCAAACTATCTTCTTTTTTGCAGGGGTGGTTGCATGCCAAATTATTTTGGTGTAAAATATCAGAATTATTAGATTTTATTACTTGTCTATGAATAAAAAATATTGGAGTGTGAGTTTGATATTTTTTGAAGATCTAAATAGTCAAGCTTAGTAAAGAAAAATCATGTCAGATAATATTAGTCCAGAACAAAATGAAGAGACACTTGATAGATTGTGGGCTAAATTAAAAAGAAAGGGTGATGGGAAATGTTATTGTCCTTGCAATAATTGCAAGGGATTAAAGACAAGACAACTTTTAATCACAACAACTGAGAAAAATTGTAGGCAACATGGTCACGTTGAAGGGGGGCATGATTATTGTCCATTGGTAAGTTGTTCATTATATGTGTTTATATTGATTTAATTTGTAAATATTTATATTATTTTAACATTATATATATATATATATAATCACTTGATCATGATCATGGTTTATTTGTGTGTATCGTTATTATAAAGGTGGGATGCCCTAGGGTAGATGATATGGATTATTACGGCTTGAAGAATGTGGTTTTGCAAGCGGACAAACATGGAGCTATGAATATCAAAGTTGAAGTTAATGATCCTATGGAAGAAGATGATCATAAGCTAGAAAACACAGTTAAAAATGATGGTACAAATACATTGATCCATGACATATTTAGTGGTAGAGCTAATCATGATGATTGAGATGACTTTGATGATCATGATTTACCTGTATTTGAGAAGGCATATAAGGCCCTTTATGAAGGCTCCCAAATAACTCTTCTCTCTACTGTATTGTTGCTGTTGAACTTAAAGGTTATGAATGGTTTATCAAACATAGCAATCTCACAGATTTTAAGGTATGTCATATATGCCATCTTTTTTCATCTATTTTAATTGTTGTTAGTTTATCAATAGTAAATAAAAGATGAAATATGTACCATTAATATTCTTTATATTAACAAATTATTTTTTGTTGTAGATTGATTGGTGAATTTTTTTACCACCATCAAATATTTTACCTTGCTCATACCAAGATCTATCTGCCATTAAGAAAGATATCAGAATGGAGTATCAAGCAATAGATGCATGTCCCAATAATCATATTATATATCATAAACAATAGGAATTTGCAACAGAATTCCCAGAATGTCATATCAATAGATATCAAACAGATCAACTAACAAAAAAGGTGCCTTGCAAGGTTCATTATATTCCCATTATTCCATGTATGCAACGATTATTTAGGTGCGAAAGCTTAGCGCAATTTATGGATTACCATGCACGAAATAGAAGTGGAGATGACATTCTTCAAATGCTTGCGGATGGTTATGCATTCAGGGACAGAGAAAAAATGGCCACACTTTAAAGAAGAACCTCATAATCTCAGGCTTTCATTGGGAGTGGACGATGTCAATCTATTGGAGAGTTGAGATCTATTTACTCGGTGTGTCCTGTTTTTGTTATCAACAATAACATTCCTCCATGGATGTCAATAAAGAGTGAGCACATAATGTTGTCAATGATTGTTCCAGGTATTTGTTTACATCAATTTTCTTTAATGTAGTAGCATCTCATTTGTCTTATTTGTTGCATAATGAAATATTTTTTTTATTCAATAGTCATGTACATTAATTTATATATATTGTAGTAAAATAGTTATAATAATTATGTAATGTTTATGTTCATTATTCAACTAGGTAAGTACCAAGTTAAAGATATGAATGTATATATCGAGCCTCTTATCAACGAGTTACTAAAGTTATGGAATGGCATCACTATGTATGACGTCTCTAGACCAATAGGAAAAAAATAATTTCAATTTCATGCAATACTTGTATGGACAATTCATGATGCCCTAGGGCTAACACATTTTTGTGGTATGTTATAACGTTCGAATACACTTTAAAAATATTTAATTTGATGAAGTAGATATCATACATGTTTTAAAAATAATCTATTCATTATATATAATTATAAAAATTGACATATTTAACCCAATTATCTATGATCTTGCAGGTCTTCAAACAAAGGGAAAATTTGCAAGTCCAATTTGTGGTCCAAAGATGAAATCTCATCATTCAACAAGTTTAGGAAAGTAGGTGTTTGATGAGTATAGGCACTTCCTCCATAGAAATCATAAGTATCAAACTACTAAAAAACATCTTTTCAACGGGAAAGAGGAGACTACATCAAAACCACAAAGAATGACACCTCACCTATGGAAGTTGGAATATAATAGAATTAATCGTCAAGGTTATACATTGGATCAAATTGTTTATCTATCATATATGATATGTTTTGAATTTATATTTTTATAAATTGTATTGTGTTTACTCATGTTGTAATTGGAAATGATTGTGGTTTTTAATTTGTTTAACTTATATGCTTCATGAAGGTCGTCAAGGAATTAATGACCGGCTTCCACAGGGACTGAAAAGTTATCCCAGACAATTTAGTAGGTTGCCCTACTATGAGTAGCTACAAATTGTGCATTTGTTTGATACAATGCATATTGGAAAGAATTTAACAAAAATGTTATGGAAAATATTGGATGGAAGCCATGACAAAGAAAAAATTGTCAAAATTTGTAGTAACATTTAGGAAGCCAATCTTGCAATGAAAAATGTCATTCAATTAAATAATGATGGAGACCAAATTAATATAAGTGCCCTTCCTTGGTTATTAATAGAGAAGCAAAGCAATGCCATCAAAGAAGTCATATGAAAAATTTGATTTCCCATAGGATTTGCTATGAATATAAACAATATAATAACAAAAAAAGGTGAATTTGGGTCAGGGATGAAAATGCATGATTGGCATACCTTCATTAAGGTAATTATTATGGTATATTATATACACTTGTATAGTGCATGTAATTTTCAGTGTATTGTGTTTACTACTTTTGGAAAAATAATGAAAAAATTATTTTATAATTGTTGCAGTACGTTCTACCTCTATCTCTCCCAGACAACTTTTACAACAATGTCAAGAAAGTTATATATGATCTTGGAAAATACATGAGGTAAGTAGCGATATTTGTTCAATTCATTGTATACATCTTATAATTGCCATTTTTTTTACTTGTTATGTAATATACTATATATTTTTGTTAAATCTCATTAATATATTTGCGCCTTGAATCACTTGTAGATGGTTGTCATCAAAGAAATCCATAAAAAGAAGATATAAATTATTGAAAGAGAAAAATCCTCGCTAATGTGTGAAATGAAAAGTGTCTACCTTCTGACATTTTTCAATGCACAATAACACTACCTCATACACCAAGTTGAGGAGATTGAATTGTGTGGACCTGTACACACAAGGTCAATGTGGATGGTTGAGAGGCACTTGAAATTTTTGAAGGCTTTGGTTAGACAAAGAACACATCCTAAGGGTTCTATGGTGGAGGGATATATGGTATACTAGACCATGGTGTACATTAGTGAATATCTTCCTAAGTTTGCAGCAAAGATCCATGTAGATGGCATTTGGGATCCCAACTCCATTAACAAATTTGAAGGGGAGTACCTGATGGGGAAAGGTAGATTGAGGAAAGTGAGAGGTAATTATAAGATGGTCATGGAGATTAATTGGAATACATTTTACATATGGTTTTTATGTATATTGTACTTATTTAATTTTTAATCTTCAATATACACAATTATAAATTAAGGTCATATACTATGGTATTTAATTAATTATACGTCATTTGTGAATTTTAATTTTTTTTGATATAGTTGGTCGAGAGTGGGATGCACTATATTTGTACGTCGTAAAAAATCTTGATTGGATGATGGTATGGATTGAACAATGTCAACAATCTAGTTGCGAATTAACATGGGAAGGTGTGGCTTCATTGGTTAAAGAAGCTCATCGTAATAGACATTCCAATGTTACACAAAGGGAAATTGATTTAGCATATGGTTTAAGAGATAAACAGGTATGTATAAATATATTAATCACCCATATTATTTAATTATTTTCAATTATATTGATGTATATATATGTTGAGATTGTTTTCTTTGCATACATTTGGCCAAGAATAAATATGTTTATCAACTGACGATATTGCAATAATTTTTACATGTTTGACATGTTGCGGGTGAAACACCACAAGGCTATGTGGTGCAATGGTTGTAAATTTTGAATCAAAATGTTGGATGACATGAAGAAAACTTGTGATTCTGGTATAACTACAGTCTTTCAGGTGACTAATGTTTCATCTAGAAGCGACATACATCCAGAAGTCTCAGAAAATCGATACTATGGGATTTTGGATGATATATTTGAGTGTGATTTTAAGTCCTTCAGATTAATTTTATTCGTTGTCCTATGGTACAGGATACGATTGAATGAAAATGATCATGAGAGAACCATTATTGAACATGATAATAGATTTACCATGGTTAATACAAGGTTGATTGAGCGAGCTAGAAATGAGCCCTATGTTCTTCCAAGCCAATGTGAGCAGGTATTTTACTCAGAGGTTCCAGGTAAACCGGGTTGGTCATTTGTTGTTAGACATGATCTAAGAGGAAGGTTGATAAAGTATAATGTGGTGGAAGAAGAAGATACTGAAGAAATAGAAGATGATGTAGATGATGATCATGATCAATAGTTAGTTGATGATGTCCTTGACGAAGATGTCGAAGAGGAGGAACTAGATCATGATGATGTAGGAGTTAATGTTCATGAAGATGATATCCATGTGGATGATGACATTATCGAAACTGTTATCGATGATGATGATGATATGACCAATCCTTACAATGTCGAATCTAGATTGGATGATATAGACAAAGAGTTGGATGAAGAAGAAGATCAATGACATTGAAATATATGAGTTATGCGATTATATTATCTATTTGATATTAATTTCTTGATAGAATTATATTTGAATTATGTGGCTACATAATTAATTCATGATGTTTTTAATTTTTATGGAATTACATAATTAATTTAATGATGTACTTTTTAATGTTTGAAAGGTCAAAAAATTAAAATATTTCAATAGTGGTGTTAACAACCTTGAAATTAGTATGTTTTATGTTCCATGCAATCATAAAAGATTAAAAAGTCAGATGTAGAGGTGGTTGTTCAGTGGTTGACATGTAAATTCCTTTGAAAGGCATAACGTGATCATTGTAATGGTTGTTGATGGTTGAGGATTTAAAATACAAGCTCTTGACATTCAAAAATCTATGTTTTTCTTCAAAATTTCTATATTTTTCCTGTTATGCAGCACTGTAGGTCACATGTAGCCATATTTTGATGTGTAATCAATTCTAGGTCATGAAGATATGTGTTAGCTTTGATTTGAATTTGATTTGAGGGCTTAAGGCGTTGATTTGAGTTAGAAAGCTTCATTTCTTTGCATACAACCCGGTTACCCTATTTTTGAGGGTTTTGTAGTCCAAACATGATATAAAGGGGCTCTTACACTTTTTGTGATTACTGTAGCTTGTGTAAGAGGCTCCATGGATACTGTTGTAATTGTAGGATGCATGAATAGGGCATAGGATGAGAAATAAAGAAGGTATAGCTATTGTACTCAAGAGTTTTGTGAAGAAAAGCATGTGAAATGAGAGGTACTTTCTGGCCCGATGCTTGTTTTCTCCATTTTCTATAAAAAGGATTTCAAGGCCAGAAGTATGGGTTAGCAAGTTAGATATTTTTTGGTCGAGTCTAGGTAGAGTTGCAGAGAAAATTTTAAAGTTCGATGGTTTTAAGGAAAATGCAATTTAAGTTTTGAGTCATTCTGTAGTAGGTTTTGAATTCATGGGGATTTGATGTTTTATGACAGTATTGGCATTTGAATTGAAATGATTAATTCAAACTCATGTCTCTCCATTGTACATGCATATCTGAATTTTTAATAAGATAATCAAGGGTTGTCTCATTCATCTCACTCTTGTGGTGTGTATGATTTCTACTTTGGCTTTAATTCAAGGAATTAATTAAAATGCTTGAATGGGATTGTAGGTGGATATGTTCTATATAAGGATTTGATAAGTAGTATTGGGTTAGAATACATGTTGATGAAATTGTAAAGCAATGTTCTCAAAGATCTTATATGTTATGTGTTAAATTTGTCATAAACCCTTAGATGTTTATGAATTTGACTCCTTCAATGGATATATGGCACTAATGTAAGTTGTACTAATTTGTATGGTTCAGTATTTTGTTTGTCTTTACCTAGTGCTTGCTAAAAATTACAAATCAATGAATATTTTACACTGTGGAATGTGTTGTAGTTATCTCGTGCTCCAAATAGTTGATATTACTGATGAACAACTAATTCTATTCAATATTATGCTATTATGTTGAGCTATTAAATGAGATTATCTGTTGTTGTTAATGTTGTTTACGATAATGATGCAAAGGTTGTAAACACATTAAGGGATCACCCTCCCGAGTCTTGTAGAGCCTAAAGTGTAGGAGGTATTTAAAATCCTTGTTAGTTGGTCTAGGTCCTTTGAGCTGCCCTTGGTTGGAATTGGCAATTCCATAGGTAAATTAGAAGACCAACCTGGTTATAGTAAAAACAACCAATAGGTAGAGGGGAGAGAGATAGAGGGAGGGAGTGGGAGAGAGATAGAGGGTAGAGGGTTAAGGGTAGAGGATCAATCAATCATCCGCATTTCGTTTCAAAATCAAATCCGTTCATCGAGCGACCCGTCAGGATCCAGGATCAAGGTCAGGATCTCGTTCAGGTCAGGATCCATCAAGCGTCAAAATCGATCATCAGAAAAATCAGCGACAAAATCAAAGTCCGGGTCAGGATCAATCAAGAGAAATCCGCGATAAATCCGTCAGGCGATAAATCAGATCAGATCAGGATCAAATCCATCAAAATCAATCAAATCGTCATTTGGGGATCCGTCGAAATCAGGATTCCATCGAACTCAGGTCCGGGGATTCAGATTCAGGTTCCGATCCTCGAAGAGAACTCTCGAAATCAATCAGAAGAATCCGAAAGACTCCGAAAAAAGGTCAGAAAGAACTTCAAGATCAAAAAAAAAAAATCCGCGTCAAAGTTCCGGGATTCAAGGGTCGAGTCCAGGATCCGATTCAAGTCCGAAATCGAAAATCAAAAAATCGTAAAATAAAAGGGGTCAGGAAAAGAAACCTAAAAAAGATAAAGATAAATCCGAAAGGATTCGAATTAAAGGTCAGGGTCAGGGTCATCGAAAAATCCAGAGATCAAAGAAAAATGAAAAATCGAAAAATCATCCGAAGTCCGTCAAAATCGCGTCAGGATCCGGAAATAAAATCGTCGCTCCGAAAATCAGAAAAATCCCGAAAGAACTTCAAAAATCAGCATCGAAGAAAAAATCAAAATCAAAAATTCAGAGATTCAAAGATTTTAGGGTTAAGGGCTAGGGTTTAGGGTTTAGGGGAGAGGGGAAAGAGATAGAGGAAGTGAGAGAGAGAGAGAGAGAGGGGGTAGGAGGGAGAGACTTGAGAGAGAGAGGGTATAGGGTTTAAGGGTTAAGGGTTAATGGTTTATGGTTTAGGGTTATGGGTAGTGATGGAACTTAAAATTTTTGTTATCTGTGTTCTATATTATCCTACCTTGTGTCTCTAGTCATCTATGGTGTTTGAGAAAAGCCTAAGGATGGGGTTTTACCTTCGTCTTCATGTAAAACCCTAGTGTTCATCTTACACCTTGGATGTTATGTGTTAAATCTATCATAAACCCTTAGATGTTCATGAATTTGACTGTTCATCAATAATATCAACTATTTGGAGCATGAGATAACTAAAACACATTCCATAGTGTAGAATAGTCATTGATTTGCAATTTGTAGCAAGCACTAGGTAAAGACAAACAAAATACTGAACAATACAAATTAGTACAACTTACATCAGTGCCATATATCCATTGAGGGAGTCAAATTCATAAACATCTAAGGGTTTATGATAGATTTAACACAACATCCAAGGTGTAAGATGAACACTAGGGTTTTACATGAAGATAAAGGTAAAACCCCAACTGTAGGATTTTCCAAAACACCATAGATGACCAGAGACACAAGGCAGGATAAAATAGAACACAGAACAAAAATTTGAAGTTCCATCACTACCCATAACCCTAAACCCTAAACCATTAACCCTTAACCCTTAAACCCAAAACCCTTAAACCCTCTACCCTCTCTCTCTCTCTCTCAAGTCTCTCCCTCCTACCCCCTCTCCCTCTC
>VDFB02000015.1:425988435-426032951 GCA_007258455.2 Sequoia sempervirens
TATGTTAATTAATGAATGTTATATTTTAATGAATGAATGTTATATGTTATTAATGGATGATTGAATTATTAATGTTATATGATTGGGTATGGGGAATTGAGAGTGATGTGAGGCGGGGGTGGGGGTGGCGGAGGGGCCAAATGAGCTTCCACCATCACGTGGTTGGCCTTGTTAAGTAGAGAATATTAAACTATTCTCGAAACAAAGAGAAAATCAATAAGGTAATGCACTTTTCAATATAAGAAATGCATCGTTTGAAGCATCAAACCAATATGCAAAGATGAAATAAAATGCTAACTTTTCTCTATGGTGGCAGAAAAATGATTCTTTATACCATGAATCCATGCTCTGCATCATAATTTGAAGTTGTTTCCATTCCAATGTTCAGAGTTTAGTTTGTTTGTATGGATTTGTATGAATACCACATTGTGTTGTGCATGGATTTGGTTTCAAAGCTCTGTTTCTTCTGTTTTTAGTGGTGACATAACTCTAAAATTTGACTTTTGTGCACAATAGGTTAGTGGAAAAATTGATAGCTCTGAAGGGTTTAGATGCTCAATTGAGATAGATACATGGAAATTTGGATCTTGTTGTTAATGGGAGGCTTCGACTTAACCATGACATTTTGTAGCATCTGCAGGTATGCAAAAGTTTCTCCACTTACATTCATTCTTGATCATAAATGTTGTAAATGATATTAATGCTTCAAACTTAAGATTCGTTTCATTGTTATAATGATCAAAATGTTATACTTTTCTATACATTCAAGCATTCTCTTTCCCCCTACCCTTTGCTCTCCCCCCCCTCCTTTTAAGAATTTTCTTTGTCATAAAAGATTCACATTAAGTCTCATTTACACAAATTTATTTGAAGCACTAGGAGTGAATAAAGATATGTAAAAGATGATGGATTATGTCTAAACAACAACTTTCCATCTTATAGCTAATTAAATCCTTAATATTTGAATAGTTTAGAGCTTGAATAATGCTTGTATATGCATGTGTAGCAATAAAGGAGCCTATGTGAAGATTGAAATTTTAAAACATCACTTTGGTATTTTTCCTTAGGTAGGAAATAATATTTTATACATGTCCTACAATACACACATTGATATTTTTTTGGCATTGCATTGAAGAATTTTTTTTCTCTTATACCTACCCTCGGCTAGACATGGAGGTATATAATATTGGTTTCTAGGTTTATTCTGTAAGTAGTTAATTTCACAGAGGAAGACTAAAATCTTCTTAATGTCCTGTGTCAAGTGTGAAAGCATATGAATCACTTGCTGAAGGCACCATTTTGTATTCATCCAAAAACTGGTTTGTTCTTTTCTTTTTTATGTTTCTTGCATATGTTTTTTTTAGGCTCTAGAGATGTAGCTCGATTATTTCCTTTGCACTTTTCATCTATTTTGATTATTACAGTAGAGTGTCCTCATAATTTTCATGTAGATCTGTTTGTAACCTTATTTTCTACCAATCAATTTGCAAACCACTCACATATTAAGGACCATTTCACTAACTTGTAGTCATCCATTACTTCATGTTGTAGGTTGTGTCTGTGTGCCAATAAATCCTGATGATTGTGAGAACTTTAATCCTACAAGTGTACCCAATCTTTCTCAAGTAAAAGTCTTACCTTATTTTATAGTACTTTAAATGGTTAATTGAAGGTGCTTCTTTAGATCTGAGATAGTTGAACCCTAGATTAGAATATGGTATTAGATGGGAAATATAATGATAAAACTGAGGTCCATTGAACACAAATTACGAACATAATTTACTGGACTATGAATAGTGTTATAATTATAATTATTTCTCCTTTAACTACCTCTGCATTAATGAAAAAAATAGATCCCTATAAATCTAACCATGAAAGTGTTGAAATATGCAGTAGCTACAGGACTCCAAAAACTATCAAACATATTATTTTTGAATGTTTTTATGCTCAGGAAATTTGGTACTTATTCTGCCATAAGCTGAAGGTCTGGAATAGCAATGGTAAAATTAATTGGCATGATATTTTGTTTTGTAATTTCAAGCTCAAGTTTGATTGTAAGCTATTTTGGTATTTCTTATCCAATGAGATCATGTGGCGTTTGTGGAAGGCAAGAAATGATGATAAATTTAAGGGTATCAAGAGGGTACTTACTGAGTCTTGCAAGAGACTCACTTTCTACTCTGTTGCTCTACAGGTTTCAACTCTTTTGGAGATCTCAATGGAGAATTTCTTGAAGTCAATAACTGAAGGTGCTGCTAACAATACTAGAGAGGATCTAATAATTGGACCTGCCTATAGGGGTTGAGCTTGGAAGAGATCATGCTGTTCTAGCAGAAATTTGATGAGCTCCAGAGAGCAATTGATGAAGCTGCAAGCCTAGAAAGACAGTGCAACCCCCAGTAGTTGGACCCCCAAGGAGAAACAATGGTGAACCTTGATATTGAAGAAGTTAGCAATGAGGAGAATGTAATCAATGCTATGTATTGTTTACATTGATTTGAATAGCAGCAACCTGTGGTATTGTTAACAACAATTTGTATTGTCTATGCTAGTTTTGAAAACAACTGGTGCTTTTTGGTTTCTTTCTTGTTGTGTAAAGTATTGATACAGTATATTTCCTGTTATGGAATGCTTTGATATTGTACTGATCCTAATGCTGGATAGGAATTTTCATGATATGTAATGGACCTTAAACTATTTTCAATACAAAAAAAGAAGAAAAGATAGTTGTAACGCCAAATAAAAGCTTTGCACAATAGACAACAAAGAAGATTAGAAGCACACATGCACACAATACTAAAATCTAAAAATGAAAATTCATTCGTTAAGCAACAAAGAACATGGGAAAGTAAAAACATAATTAAAACTAGAACAATCTTGCCAATTCCAAATGTATTTCCATGATTCATCTCGATTGCCCTTCTCCATTTTGCTTGTGTAGTATAATTGCCCTCAAAATTTTCAAGTTCGTGCAAGTATAGCCTAAGATAATGATTAGCAAAATATCGAAGATTCAAGACAAAGTGCTCTCAAAAGTCATAAGATTTCGCGAGAGAGATTGGAATGAAGAATGACAAATCAATTTATAGAAAATTGATTATTTGACCGACAGGCCAAGATTGAAAGATGAACAGACGGTTGAGATTGACTGATTAGACATGCATTATGATAACTGATAGAATTAAAGACTAAATAAATGATTTAATCTTCAGTTCAGCATTCGAGAACATTAGAAATATCTTTGCATGACAAAGATGAAGATTGATTATAACGACTCTCTGTTCGAACGCACACACAACACTTAATTAATTAAATAATAATATTTAATTAATATGCATGTGCACGCAAATGGGTTAGAACCGAAGGATTGAATGATTTGACAAAGAGATTACTTGAGATAGCCACCAGACATAAAATCAATAGTTAACTGAACGATTAAAATAGATGTCGAGTCGAGTAAAAGTGAATACTTAGATAACTCACATAATTATCTAAAATATAGAGGAATGCGTTAAAATAGAATTAATGAATTAAATAATTCATTTAATTCAAGACTCGATATTAGAAGAATAATTAAATAAATAATATTTATTTAATTAAATGATGAAGGATTTTAGTGAAAAATTAAATAAATAATGAATTTATTTAATTATAGTTGAAATATGATAAAAGTAAATTAAAGAATTTATTTAATTTGACAAGGATAAGGTTAATTAGTAACATAATTAAATAAAAAGCGTTTATTTAATTAATCAGATAGAATAAAGAAAAGTGTGAATTAATTAAATAATTAAGATTATTTAATTAATAGAAGAATTAACAGAAGATGAATTAATTAAATAATCGACATTATTTAATCATGACCGTGAAGAATAGAAATAATGAAGAATATGCAAATCACAGGCCTAAACCAAATTTTGGTGTCTACATTTTCCCCTCTTTGATACAATATCATTTAGGTGTTGTGTCAAAGAAAATCAATAAAAAAATGCCCCAGTCATGCTCCAGTGTAAAACAGGTGAAGGTATGCCCCCTTGGGAAAATTGACAAATTTTTGAAATGTTCAGAAAAATTTGGAAATGCTCCCGATTAGTCTAGTAGATAGGCAGAAATGCAATACAGTTGACAGAATTGGGTTCGGAAATGGGAGGGACGGGTGCGGGATGATAGAAAATGGAAGTTTACATGGCCAGTAGGAAAGAAATGCCACCTAAACCCTAGGTATATATTTGAATTGGGGTGAAAAACTATTCATTTGCACCCACCTAGCTTGGAGATTTGAAAATTTTCTCTGGATTGATAGTGACAATGTCTCCAGTTCCAACCACCCATCACCGCGCATACAGGATCTGGACATACCAGAGACCAGCCGGTGCGAACCCCCCGGTATGGACCTAAAACTTGCCTTTTGAATTTTTTTTAATTTGTGCGTATTTTAAGACATTTAATGCATTTTTAGTTATGCATCATTTTTAATTTTGAATCGTATATGTATGTACGAACGACACATATGTATGCGAAAAACTGCATTTGAAAGTTTACACCGGTTATTTAGAATAGGTTTAGTGGTTAAACACATTTGCTTATTTTTGATACGCATTTGAATTTTTGAAATGCATGTGCATATTTATAGCCGCATATGTGTATCTAGAAACGAAATTGATGTTTTGCAACACAAATGGTTTTTTTGTGACACATTTGATTAATATGAGCTGCATTTGCTTAATAATGATGCATATAGAATTTGTGAACCACATTTGTGAAAAAGTGACACATGTGTAAAAGAATGACGCATGTGCAAAATAACGACGCATTTGCATTTTATGTTAAAACAGTCATTTCGCACTAGAATAGATGATTCAAGCTAACATGAGGCATGTATAATGTTGTTGCAGGTTGTATTAGACCCTATTTATACACGGGAGTCGAGACCCATGACATTTTGATTCAGAGACAGTTTGCGGCCGGCTGAGTGACGGACTCTATGGCATTTGGGTTTGTTGCATGTGACTGATATGCCCCAGATTCGGGCAAATCGGGAATTATTGACAGCGTTATGTGAGAGGTGGCACTCTGAGACATCATCCTTCCACCTACCGACTGGAGAGGCCACGGTGACTTTAGAGGATGTATATAGGATATTGAGACTGCCTATTAGAGGGACACGGGTGGTCTATGATACTCAGAGGGGGATTGCTAAGATGTGTAGATATTATCTCCATACTGACGTTAGATAGCTAGGGGTTGATGATTATGAGATTAGGTGGCGGGTATTGACCCAGAGGTATAGACAGTTAGACTGTCTAGTAGCGACATTAATAGGTGGTATTGTACTGCCTGACCGCTAAGGTCATGGATTCCTTGTGGGATGGGGGGAGATGTTAGTGGGCATGCTCGAGCACCGAGTTGTATATGCTTGGGGTTCCTATGTGCTAGGGATGTTGTACTTCCACTTGCATGATATTTCCTATAGAGAGGAACAGTTGATGAGCTGCGGTACCACGCTCCTGATGGTATGGGCGTGGGAGCATATTGCTATTTTCAGACCACCTATTACAGTAGACTTACCTCACGGAGCTCTATATGCCTTCCATTATGTAGGGGAAACCACATAGCATCATATTGGGGACACAGACTACTTTAGACATGCCATAGACATGATGCAGGAGTTCACATGGAGACCATACCTGGGCTATGAGCAGTGGTCAGATGAGGGGGGGCACTTGCCATTTTGTCGACAGGCACAGTACCTGGTGGGATGGACAGTGTCCCATGTACATATTATAGAGTGGCAATTGCCAGACTGGGTATTGAGACAGTTTGGAGAGGTACAGGATGTACCTCGAGGGAGAGCAGAGTTTGCTCGGTCATAACGAGAGGTCCTGCTATGGGGGCCAGAGATTCCAATCGCTATTGCGGAGGCAGATATTGATGGTTTACAGGCACTTCCATGGAGATGGAGGGACGAACCAGAAGATCCAGGGACCACTCCAGCTTATGATCAGTGGTGGGCAGTACACAGGCCGATTTCCATGATAGATCCAGGGCAGCCAGCACCGGTAGAGCGATGTGGTATAGGTCCACGAGGTAGACGAGGCAGAGGGAGAGGCCGAGGAGGCAGAGGAGGCCGTGGTGATGGAGGGGATGATGGCAGAGGTGGCCGACGTGGAGGCAGGAGAGGGAGGCATGGTCGGATGGGATGAGGGCTAGCCTTGTCACCGATCTAAGAGGAGGGAGGAGGAGAGGAGGATGTGGCTATGCTAGATGTGGCTAGAGGTGGTGAGGAGGAGCAGCGAACAGAGGCTGTTATCCCAGACATCCTAGATATCCCAGCAGAGGTGGAGGTAGGTGTCGAGGAGGCAAGTAGAGAGGAGGGAGGTGTCGAGGAGGTAGTTGGAGAGGAGGTAGAGGTTGATGCCCTTGGGTTGCTAGGTGCCTACTAGGAGGATGATGATGAGGATGATGATCACAAGAGAGAGATCCGAGATCAGATCTTGGAGGAGCTCGATGAGGAGGAGGATGGGATAGACAGGGCTAGATAGGACGAGAGAGGGGTAGAGGATCCAGAAATGGATACATTGTGAGCCCAGGTTGCCTCCTTGGAGGATCATATGAGAGTGTTGATGGCCGAGAGGGATGCCTATCAGGTGGAGAGAGATAGAGCCTTGATGGATAGGGATCAGGCCATAGCCCAGAGGTAGGAGACTGAGCAGAAGTTCACAGAGCTCAGAGAATTATGCACAGGACCATCAGGTGTGTTTGCCAAAGAGTTGGTCAAAGCTGGAGAGAGGGAGAGATATTATCATGATCTATATGAGGCAGAGATTCCACCAGAGAGACGAGCTCCCAGTTTCTCAGCTGCACACAGTAGCAAGTCCCAGACCAGGACCCACACTTGGACAGTTAGCACAGAGGAGGTGGATCAGCCACGTAGAGCAGGACCATATGACAGACCTCCTTCAGCGTAGAGATCATCAGGGTCGCATCACCATTCTCCCACACACTCTCGGCATGATGGCAGTGGCAGCTCAAGATAGGGGTATCGTTTGTCGAGACACTGTATTTTGATTTTATAGCCTGCAGGCTTCCATGTATTTGTGATACATTATGACATTATGATGTAACACATTTGAGTGATATATATATATTATTTTGGCGGTGATTCTCATGATATGCATTTCTATGTATGGATTATGCAGTCTTTATTTATACATGTGATGTTTATATGATATGCCTATGTGATGGATGAGTATATGTATTTTATGATGTTTATGCAGCTAATGAGATAATGTTGATCCTACATGATGCACAGTTCTATATGATGTATGATCCTATATGATTATGAAATGCAATGTGATGTTATATGTATGACGGAGATGACATGTGATGCTATACAAATGTAATGTGATGCACGTATTTACAGTTGCTTTGTACATGAAATGCTTATAATATGTATTATTTTTATTGTCTATTATGCCATGATGATTTAGATGTAAAATATGGTTATATGTAAGTATGTTTCTAACATGTATGTTGATGCAGGATGATGTACATCGTTTTGTGTCACAGGACTTCGTCATAATGCAAGAAAGAAGAACTGTTAGTGTGGAAAGAAAGATTGACAAAGAATGAAAAATAGAAGATAGATGTTAGTATTAGGAATCTTTGATATTCTGCCGTATCACAAAAGGTATTGCACTTTATCATCATTGGGCGGGACTAATACAAATGGAGAAAAACACCATGATATGTCATCCACTTGCTATTAATAGATAGTCATAGACAAGGATTGTCATTAACTCATACTAAGGGCACAAGTTGCCCCAGTATTTTTGTCAGGACAAACCACAGACAACAAATAAAAGAAAAGACGGGTCATGAGACATCATTGCTCCTCTAAATCCTTCATGGGACATCCTTGAGGAAACTAGTAACATGACTCAAAAATCAAGTTTTAAAAGATAGTCGACAGACAGCAGCCAAAGAAAATAGAATTCGGATACATCGTTGCTTCTCTAAATCCTTCATGGGACATCCTTGAGAAAGCTAGTAACGTGAATCCCAGTCATCAATTCAAGATAAATGATAAGATAAAAAAGCCATAAAGTCTATAAGCCAATAAAATAGTTGCCAAAACATGATTTGTTTGTTTGATTTGTTGATTGATAGAGCCTGATTGCAGGAGATACACATACCGGATAAGACTGTGAGTCTGGTTTCATTGTTATGACTATCTGTATAAGGCATGACAAAGCCTAGTTTTAGAAAGACATGTATCGTATAAGACATTGAGTTAGATGTCGTTGATGTGATAACCTATGTAAGGCTATGTTTGACCTTATCGATTATGCAGGAAGGACTCATCCTGTATAAGACATAGGTTGATTGTTTTGATAATGTCTGTTTCCAAGGACACATCCTGTAGTAGACTGTAGTTGATCTGTCTTGATTGTTTTGTTTGACAAGTTGTATGATTTGACTCAGATACATTGCTGAATTGTTCACCAGATTGATGCATGACTTGATATGACGTGTTGAAAATTGACTGTGCGTGACGATAAACCCTAAAGGACTGACCTAGTGCGGCCTCGGGGGCTCATCAATTGATGGCCTTGCCTACGTTATACATGCAGAGACCTCGTAGTTCGACTTGACTTGACCGACAAGACTGACTACAAATAGAAGACGTGTGTGTGAAAGTGAAAGCGATGAACCCTAATGGACTGACCTAGTGCGGCCTCGGGGGCTCATCGATTGATGGCCTTGCCTATGTTATACGCGCAGAGACCTTGTAGCTCGACACAACCAATGACCTTGTCATATAGACATATGGATTACATCAAGAATTTATACAAACAAACCTAAACGGATTGACCTAATGCCTTGGGGGCACATCGGCAGTTGGCCTTGCCTACGTCCAGTTGCAGAGGCAACGTAGTTTGACAAATGACAAAGACTGACAAGTGCGACTGACTCCGACTCTGTTTTTGGATTTTTTGGAATGTTTTGATTTTTTTGTCCTTTTGAAGTTTTCTGATGTTTTTGTGTTTTCTTAGGTCTTTTGCGATGTTTTTGGGTTTTCCATGGTTTTACGTCTTCAACATAGCCAATGTAAGAACCAGTATGACACATGTCAAGTGTTTGCCCCCAGTCGAGTATAAGACCAATTGATTATGAATAGGGTAGGATGGGGGATATGAAATGCACTCGATGTCAATCGTTCCAAGTTATGGGAAGGACTACCACTTATTATGAATGGTATATACAAGTGATGGACAGGATAGTGGACTATGTACAAGGAAGTGGGCTATGTACAGGGTAGTGGATTATAGACAATGATAAGTGGACTATGTACAGAATAATAGTAGAAAAAGGAGCAGAGTTGAGTACACATGGCGCCTGTTTTCCAGGTTTTCACCATGATACCTATCCAAAGCGCCACCGAAGTGGTTTTCACTATTGGACAAATGATTTGTCTTTACTATTTTCTAGATTATCTAATTTTTTTGGTGTTACCAAGACGCCTGTTTGCCAGGTTTTCACCTTGATAACAATTTTTTTGTGATTTTTTGATTTTTTTGTATTTTTGCTAATTAAGATAAAGGCTCCCAAAAGCTATGCGTAGAACTTCTTCAGATGCATACTATTGATTGGTGAGGACAATGGTTCCCCTTCAGGAGTAGAGAGTTGGTACGCTCTTGATCCAAAAGCTTCTATGACAATATAAGGTCCTAGCCAATTAGGTTCAAACTTTCTTGGTTTGTCTCTTTCTGCTTGATTCTTTGGGTTCTCCATTAAAACTAGGTCACCAATGCCAAAGTTTCTGTTCAAGACCCTCCTGTTATAGCTACGACGAAGGAAATTCTGGTATGCTTGAAGATGGTCTAGTGCCTTCTTTCTTGGCTCATCTAAAAATTCTAGCTCGTGGAGTCTCGACACTCGGTACTCTTCATCATCAATGTGGCCTTTCAGGGATACCCTTAGGGAAGGAATCTCGACCTCAATAGGAAAAATGGCTTTAGACCCAAAGACAAGTGAATATGGGGTAGCACCAGTGGGAGTACAGATACTTGTACGATAAGCCCATAAGGCAGGGTTAAGCTGTAAATGCCAGTCACGACCAGCATCATTGACAGTCTTCTTGAGAATTCTAATGATGGTCTTGTTAGATGCCTCCGCTTGGCCATTACCTTGTGGGTAGTATGGAGTGGAAAAGTGATGTTGGATATGAAATTCATCACATAGGTGGTGGACTTCTTGGTTCTTAAATGGGCGACCATTATTAGTGATTATGGACTGAGGGACACCATATCGACAGATGATATAGTTAAGGATAAATCTAGAAATCTGTGTGCCGGTAATGTATGTCATAGGAATGGATTCAATCCACTTCGTAAAGTACTCAGTGGTAGTTATAATGAACTTGTGTCCATTAGATGATATGGGGTGGATCTTACCTATGAGGTTGAGTCCCCATTGGGCAAAGGGCCATGGTGGCGTGATAGGACATAGCTCCTGTGCTGGGGCATGTATCAAATCTCCATGAACTTGACATTGGCGGCATTTTGTTACAAAGATATATGAGTCTTTTTCCATAGTAGGCCAATAATAACCTAGTCTCATAATCTTTTTGGCTAAGGCAGGACCGCTAGAATGGGAACCACATATACCCTCATGCACCCCACGCAAGGTTGCTTGTGCTTCAGTAGAATCAAGACATCTTAGGAGGGTATTATCTAAGGCACGTCTATATAGGGTGTCTCCAACGATGGTGTATTTGGATGATTTGTGGAGGAATGTCCTACGTTGGTTATTGGATAGGCCAATGGGTATGACTTTGGAATGAAAGTAATCATAGATCTCTTTGTACCATGGGGAATCAGGACCAACGATGTCACACACCATTTCAGAATTTGGGATATCGTAGGCTGGGACCAAAAGCTATTCCACCAAGAACTCAAACTTAGGCACATTGTTAGGAATGTCAAGAAGTGATGCAATTGTAGCCATAGCGTCTGCTGCCCTATTTAAAATGTGAGGCATTTGATGAAATTTGACTTTGTCAAAGTACTCTTTAAAGCTATCAGCCATGCGCTTGTATGGAGCAAGCTTCTCATCCTTAGTCTCATACTCATCATTTACCTGTCTGATTACTAATTGAGAATCGCCATAAATTTGTAAAACCTTAATTTTCCACTTGACCACCATGCGTAACCCTATCACCAGAGCTTCATACTCTGCCATGTTGTTAGTGCATGGAAATGCAATCCTGAATGACTTAGGGATGGAATTACCCTGTGGTGTGATAAACAATATACCAGCCCCTGAACCATGATTTGTATGTGAGCCATCAAAGTACAGTTTCCATGTTATGTTTGTGTCAAATGTGAATATGAACTCATCAAGAAAGTCTGCAACTAATGGGTGATCTACCTATATGGGTGCATCAGCTAACTGATCAACAATGACTTGTCCTTTAATAGCTTTTCTTTCTACATACTGGATATCATACTCACTAAGTATCATAACCCATTTGGCCAGTCACCCTGTTAATGTTGCCTTGCTGAGAAGATATTTCAGAGGCTCTATTTTAGCAATCAACATTGTTTGATGGTTTAGCATGTAATGCCTCAGTTTTTGGGTAGCAAATACTACTGCAAGACAGGCATGTTCAATGTTACTATAGTTGAGCTCATAACCAACCAAGTTCGGCTGATATACTAGACTGCCCTTTCATGACCTTCATCATCATTCTATGCAAGCAATGCTCCGAGTGATGAATGGGTTGCTGTAATATAAAGAATCAATGTTCTTCCCTCAACAAGTGGCATTAAGACAGGTGGTGTGAGTAAATATTCTTTAATCAATTGAAAAGCCTCTTCACACCTAGCTGTCCATGCAAAGGGTACTCCTTTCTTAAGTAGATGTTGAAAAGGGTGTGTCTTGTCTGCTAGCTGCACTATAAATCTTCTGATGGATTGCAACCATCCCTATAATGTCCTTAGTTGACTGAGATTGGCGGGTGGTGGCATGTCCATGATTGCTTTCACCTTAGCAGGATCTACTTCAATGCCTCATCTAGAAATGATATAACCTAACAGCTTTCCTGACTTGACTCCAAACACACATTTCTTTGGATTGAGTCTCACATTATACTTCTCCAGCCTCTGAAATATCTTGTCTAAAACCTATAAATGTTCTGCCCTTGTCTTGGATTTTACAATAAGATCATCGACATAATCCTCCATACAAGTGTGTACTAGATCATGAAAGATAGTAGTCATGGCACGCTGATAGGTTGCTCCTACATTCTTGAGTCTGAAGGGCATAACATTCCAGCAATACATTCCCCAATGGCAAGTGAATGCTGTCTTAGGTTGATCTTCAGTGGCAATTCTGATCTGGTTATATCCTAAGAATCCATCCATAAGGGACATCTCATATCCTGCTATCATGTCAACTATCATGTCTATGTTAGGCAAAGGGAAGTCATCCTTAGGACAAGCTTTGTTGATATCTCTAAAATCAGTGCAGATGCAGATTCCCCCAGTTGGTTTAGTGACTGGTACTAGATTGGAAATCCAATCTACATAGTCGATAGATCTGATGAAACCAACGTCTAAGAGTTTCTTGAGTTATGCCTTGACTAACAAAGCAATCTATGGGTGCATTTTTCTCAACTTTTGTTTCACTAGTTTGGCACCTGGTTGTAAAGGCAAGTGATGTAGAACAAGTTCAGGATCTAACCCAGGCATGTCAGCATATGACCAAGCAAAATTTATCTGTCTCTGTGCAAATAAGTCATGGAACTTTGATTTCTCTTCTGTTGTCAATGACGCTGCCAAATAAACTAGTTGAGGATTCTCTTTTGTACCTATGTTGACTTCTACTGATTCTTCCATGAGCATGGGTGACTTTTCCTATGCAATGGGAAGAATGTTCAAACCTCCATCCATAGGTGCCTCAGAGAGGTTTTCACCTTCAGATGCATCCTTTCTTTTTACTTTTTCATTGTCTAGAGGTGCCTTCCGATTTTCACCTAGAGACTCATCCTTGTTATCTTGTTTATTCTTTTTCTCATTTTTGCGACTGGAGGGTTGAACAGATTCCCCAAAATATGCTTTTTTTTCCAAGTCAATGGTAAAACTAGCTTTATGATCTCCATTAGGTATGCCTTCACGTAATCCTAGGAACTCAACAATTGCTTTGTCATTCTCAAAAGTGTCTAAGACAGGTGTATCTTGTTGATCCCAATCTATGAGTTGGGGATAAACTAAGGCCATGTCATCATTGGAGTTATCAAAGTCTAATGGGGACAAGGTAAAGATTGAATTATTCATGTGATTACAAAAGTCTTGTACCAGGTCTATTTTTCTCTTGGGTTTGGGTCTAGGTGGATGAATAGGTGGGTCTAATGCCAATGTTTGACTATCAGAAACAAGTGGCTGAGGTTGCCAAGAGGTAGGATCAAGTGATTCCCAATAATAGTGTTTAAACCATTCCTCTTTTGTCATTTTCTTTGGTGGATAGGAATTCAAAGGATTAGGTGAAGAACTTAACATCAAGTCAAGTTCTCCAAATAACTTGTTAAGGTCCATGGGAGAAGTAGAGGATAACGATTCCCACTCATAATCGTTAGAATCGGGGGAGTCACAATGATGTTGGTCTACTGGTTCGTGAGATGTCTTAATATCTTCTGAAGCACGTACTTCCTCAAGTAAGGGTAATGGAGTACTAGGAATGCCAATCTGAATTGGTTGAAACCCTAGCCCCACTCCTTTTGGCCATTGAGAAACAAATATTGGTTCAATTCTGCCATCTTGGTTTAAACCTAAACCACTTTGTCCATCATATCCTTTGCTTTGCATGATTTTGAAACCCTTTCCATATAGACCTGTAGGAATATGAGCAAGTAAAAGGGGTTCCTGATTATCTTCCTTATACAGCCAGGAAGTGACATCTTCTGCATCTACAACCTCTTTGCTTAATTCACCCCATTTAGTGAAAGTTGTTGCAGGGGGAAAATGTATAGTGATCATAGACTATCCCCTACCTATTATAGGTAAACCATATGACTTAGGAGGAAGCAAATGGCTAACATAATAAGAAGTCTTCATGTAATAGTCTCCACAACCCTTGTCTTGGATCTCGACCCTAGGAGTGGTAGGAAGTGAGGGTGAAACAGATGTTCGAGTGACTGTGGATGGGTCAACATAAGAAGATGGATTAGATGGTGAGGCCTCTTGGTTGACTGGCACTTGACATTGAGGGATCTCCTTTAGATTGGTGCAATACTGGAAAGGATCGGGATCACCATCTATAGTTATTTTGGTGCCATTGTAAGGGAATTTAAGACACTGATGATATGTGGAAGGGACCGCCTTCATGGCATGAATCCATGGTCTACCTAGCAAAAGGTTATAAGGGAGGGTGAGATCCAAGACTTGGAACTTTGTCTCCATTACCGCAGGACCAATTCTGATAGGAAGTGTTACCACCCCTTTGATTTTCGTTCTTCATCATCATAAGCCTTAATGAAAATACTCTTAGTGGTGTCTACGCATGCTTCTGAGATACCTAATGCCTTAATTAGTTTTAAAGTGCATAGATTTAACCTTGCTCCTCCATCTACCAAAACTCGTCTAACTTTGGTGTCATCAATGAGGACTTCTAGGTGTAAAGGGTCATTGTGGTTTGTCTTGTCCATGGCATAGTCTTGTTCAAAAAATGTGGCATGATGATTATTGGTCAAGTAGCCCACCATTTCCTGGAAATGATTGACATCAAGGTCATTAGGGACCGTGGTATTCTGTAAAGCCTTATCAATGATAGACCGATGCTCAGGGGAAATGCGCAACAATTCCAAGATTGAGATTTGGGCTGGGGTCTTCCCCAACTGATCAAGTAGGTTATACTGTAACTTGGAAGGTTGAGGTGTTTGCTATGATGGAGGGCTTGGGATAGTAAACTTAGTATGATGAGTATTGACTGCACACTCAGGATTAGCATTGATAGTAATGGTATTGATGTTTTGATCAGTGGCGCGAAGGCAATGAATGATTTTGCCGCTATCATAATCATGTTTGATACTCGCATAATTGGCTAACATATTGGTCTTAGTACTCGAACTGGGGACAGTTCCTTTTCCATGGTCATGTAGTGGGTTTGAAAAGACTTGATGATCAGTGTTGGATGTCTTTTGTTTTTGTCCACTAACCTCAATAATTCTCCTGTCAACAAGATCCTGTATGATATTCTTCAATTGTTGACAGTTTTGTAGGTTATGTCCCTTAGTCCTATGATAATCACAAAATGCATTGTCATCCCACCAAGCTGGTTTAAACTATCCTAGATCGTATTGTCTTGGTTCCTGCAGCTGTATGAGGTTGTGTTGTAACAGTTGTTTGAACACCGACTTAATGGGTTCCACTAAGGGAGTGAACTCATGTTTTTGAAATCTCCTTGGTTGTGGACGTTGAGTATTTGAGACCGTGTTAGGAGGTTGATTGACAACATTAAGCGTGTTGGAAAAAGTATGAGGTCCTTGTAATGTGAGGAGGGGTCTTGCTTGTAGTGTTTTAGCATCAACCACCCCATCATTGGTGACATTTTTGTTGTGAGACCAGAATCTGTTTCTATCAGTGGGGGTGTTTTGTATGATTGGGTTTCTATTGGATGTTGTCATTTTTATTTCACCCTTTTCAATGAGATCCTTCTCTATTATCACCCCTTTTTCCACTAGTTCCGAAAAAGATATGCAAAAATGTACCCTTAAGTTACTTTTGAGTTTTGGATGAAGGTTTTCTTGAAACATTGTAACCTTTTATTTTTCGGGTATTTCAATAGGACACCTACTAGCAATAGTTCTCCATCTCTGGAAGAAAGCAATGAATGTTTCACCTTCGTCTTGCGTTGTGTGGCACAAGGTTGCTATATTTATCTCGTGGTCAATGTTGAAGGAGAATTGCTCCACAAATTTCTCAACTAGTTCACCCCAAGATCTAATGCCAGAAGCTAGACCTGAAAACCACTCTAGTGCAATTCCTACAAGACTTCTTGGAAATAGCCTCATAAGATACGTGGGGTCATAAGCGACATCTATGCATATGGTAGAAAATTCCTTGATATGTTCTACTGGATTGCGTTTGCCATTGTACTTAGGAAGATTCGGTATGACATATCCATGAGGGAAAGGTGTCATGTACAATGATCTATCGAAGGGGAATGGACATATGTCCTTCGTTGAAAATGATTTCTTAGTTGACACTGACATGTTATCCATTTGTGTTTGCAATGCGTGCATTTGTGTTTGTAGGATGTCAACTTGGGTCAAAGATGTGCTAGGAGGATTATGCGGATCCATGTATGTATTCTGAAATCCAAAGTCTCGTGATGGGTTTTGATTGAACGTTGGCATCTGAGGTGGATTTGAATTCGGAATGTTGGTAAATGTATTTTGGTCTGGTATCTGCATAAATTGGTGTTGACCTGGGTTCTGTGTAAATGGATTCCAAGCACCACTCTATGAAAAGGGATTCTGATTCGGAATCAATGTGAATTGGTTTTGACTTGGAATCTGTGTGGATGGATTCTAACTACCAACCTATGAAAAAGGGTTCCGATTCAAAATCGACATAAATTGGTTTTGACTTGGAATCTGTGTGAATGGATTCTGACTACCAATCTGTGAAAAAGGGTTCTAATTCGGAATCGATGTAAATGGACTTTGACTACTAGTCTGGAAGAGTGGATTTTGATTGCCATATTGGAAGGAGGGAATGCCCCCTGTTTGTGTAATCCTTGGTATAGTACTAGTGATTTGAGCACTAGGTATGGCCATCGACTGTGGTAAGGTACCCATGATACTAGCAGTAGGTATGGTTGTTGATTGTGCACTTGTGACACTGACATATGAGGTATGGGCTGAGGTTTTAGGTCTTTTACTCCCAATAAGAGGACTAGTGGGAGTGGATGATGATGCCCCTGTAGTGAAATTAAATCCCGATGTCATGCTAGATGTACCAAATGGGGACGTATGGACTGTTGTACTCTGTGTAGACGTGCTAGATGGCATAGTCATGCTGACCTGAGGTATAGTAGTACTAGCAGTCATGGTATTTTTCCCTTGTGTAGGTTGAGTTTGTAAGGTGCTAATGTCAAATCTTGGAGGTAAGGTAGCACCTTCAGCTAGCAATTTGCCTAAAAATTGTTGACGATCATTTGCTACGTACTCATCTACAAAAGAGGCAAACTCAGGGTCCTGTGCGGCAGCCTCTATGTCTTCTACTGCAATATGTCCTTGAGTGTTTCTAGTGGTGAATTTTTCTAATAGAGTCTTATGAGGTCTTGAAGAAAATGGATTGATGAACTCATTTGGGTTCGACATGTTTTCTCTCTCTCTTCTCTTAGACCTAGTTTTGATCATGTAAGACAAGTTCAATATGCGAGATATGCAAGACTATATCTACAAATTGTATGACTCTAGTCTATGTTTTTGGGATTTTCGTATGTAAATAATGAATGTCCTAGGATGACACTAGTCTAGACTCTAAAGATGCAAAGTCTAAGCAAGACCCTAAAGTGATCAATTCTATAAACCCAAGATGAAGGGACCAACTGCCTAAAGTCAAACCAGGGTGTCAATTTAGTTAAGTCAAGGAACCAATGTAGGACGAGGATCAAAGACAAGTTGAGTTTCCTAACTAGACTGATGAGCTAGGATGACTCTCTATAGGAAAAAATATAAGATGATAGGACTAGGTTCAATGAAAATTTTTGTTGACACTATGACCTTTCTAGAGTGTAGATGGTAAATCAATCCTAAAGTATGTAAAGGTGACCTTTCTAGAAGTATAATGCAAGGTGATATGTACCCTAAGATGAAGCTAAAATCTAACTGAAGACAACTATGGTAATGACTAAATGAACCTAAATAATGCAAAATTGAGCAAATCATTTTAGGTTTCTGTTTCAAAGACTGTTTGTGTGAAGACAACTGAAACTGGTATAACCGTGTTGACTGGATAGTGACTATGAATTTTGGTTTTTTGATAATCAGAAAGATGCGTTGCAAGATTTAACAGATGTAGTTCAAGTTTAACAGTTGTGATCTAAACTGACAGATGTGACTCAAAATTTATAGATATGACTCTAAATGAAAGATGCGATTCAGAATATAACACATGCGGTTTTTCCAAAGCAAATGCAAGCCAAACTGATAGATGCAACTTAGAAATTAATAGATGCGACTCAAAATTATAGTTGCGACTCAAAACTTAACAGATGCGACTCTAAAAATCAGATGCATTTTTTTGGTGAATAGTTGCGACTCTCTGTGAATTTTCAGTGACATGAAATTTAAACTAACTCCATTTTCCATGATCAAATTCTGACAATCAAAGACAATCGTAAGACAAAGTGTTTTCAGTTTTGATTTTGGACTCAAAGAACGTTTAAAGTGATAACAAACAAGCACATCCTAATAGGCCAAAGGCCTAGGGTTTGTATACTTGGTATAGCCCACCTATTATACCCCGGAGTGGTGATGAACACCTTTCCTTCTCGAGAGCGGATAGCTTAGGAATTTGGTGGCATTGGCTCCCCTCCATGACTCATTAACGTCTTTTAAGCACACCAATTCTAAATTCTTTGGGAAATGACCTCCCAAGAACTGCTATCTCTACTCAAGGGGATCAATAGTGAGTATCTTCGGGCATGATACTGTACCCTGCACTGATACCAAGCAATGACCACAAATAGGTTGGTCTCTATAACAAAAGGTATTTAATTCAGGCATTCTGTTCGTGGGGTGTGATCCATACGGCGCGAGTCCCCTTTCGGATCCATCTCATCAGAACCACACTCGTGATTCTTGGGGTTTCCCCAAGAACCCACTTTTATATACCAACTGGAAGTCCCTCAGGTTCAGGGTGCTACCGGTTTGAGTCATCCTGGGGTGAGTACTTTTTCCCACTAGAACAAGCCCAAGTTCTAGAGTTGGTAACCATTTCTCTTACACCCAGGATCGTACGAATGCACAAGGGGAGAGGATACTTCGATGTACCAAGTCGTAAGGGTAACCATACTTGTGCTTTCGCACCAAACACAGTAGACACTTGTTAATTTTAACCAAACGAAAGATTTTCTATGCTACCAAACAATCTATTTCAAAATTTAACTAGGGTCTTCGACAAGCGTCCTATAGAAGATCTCATTAGTAATTTGCAATATTGTCTTCGTCAATCGTCCTACAAAAGCTTGTTAACTCCAAATGGCCACACGCTGAAAATCCAATATCAGTAACACGAAAATCAATTGAAACCTTCAGATTGTGGGAAACAAAAATAAAATTTTACCAGTCAATTGCATCATTTTGTTACCAGTCAGATGCATCGTTTATTTTTTTAGTTGTGGCTCAGAAAATCACTTGTGGTTTAGGATACTTCAAATTCATCGTTTCTCTATCAGATGCAGTTGAGAAAGTCAATTGTGGCGCAGGAATTGTTAGATGCATCGTTCCGTACAAAAAATCTGCAAAAACCAAAATTAAAAGATCTACGGATTCGTGAAGATGGTGTCTTCACGTTGGGTTCACCAAATGTAATGCCAAATAAAAGCTTTACACAATAGACAACAAAGAAGATTAGAAGCACACATGCACACAATACTAAAATCTAAAAATGAAAATTCATTCGTTAAGCAACAAAGAACATGGGAAAGTAAAAACATAATTAAAACTAGAACAATCTTGCCAATTCCAAACGTATTTCCATGATTCATCTCGATTGCCCTTCTCCATTTTGCTTGTGTAGTATAATTGCCCTTAGATTTTTCAAGTTCGTGCAAGTATAGCCTAAGATAGTGATTAGCAAAATATCGAAGATTCAAGACAAAGTGCTCTCAAAAGTCATAAGATTTTGCGAGAGAGATTGGAATGAAGAATGACAAATCAATTTATAGAAAATTGATTATTCAACCGACAGGCCAAGATTGAAAGATGAACGGATAGTTGAGATCGACTGATTAGACATGTATTATGATAACTGATAGAATTAAAGACTAAATAAATGATTTAATCTTCAGTTCGACATTCGAGAACATTAGAAATATCTTTGCATGACAAAGATGAAGATTGATTATAACGACTCTCTGTTCGAACGCACGCACAACACTTAATTAATTAAATAATAATATTTAATTAATATGCATGTGCATGCAAATGGGTTAGAACCGAAGGATTGAATGATTTGACGAAGAGATTACTCGAGACAGCCACTCAGACATCAAATCAATAGTTAACTAAACGATTAAAATAGATGTCGAGTCGAGTAAAAGTGAATACTTAGATAACTCACATAATTATCTAAAATATAGAGGAATGTGTTAAAATAGAATTAATGAATTAAATAATTCAATTAGTTCAAAAATCGATATTCAAAGAATAATTAAATAAATAATGAATTTATTTAATTATAGTTGAAATATGATAGAGTAAATTAAATAATAATTTATTTAATTTGACAAGAAGGATAAGGTTAATTAGTAACATAATTAAATAAAAAGCGTTTATTTAATTAATCAGATAGAATAAAGAAAAGTGTGAATTAATTAAATAATTAAGATTATTTAATTAATAGAAGAATTAACAGAAGATGAATTAATTAAATAATCGACATTATTTAATCATGACCGTGAAGAATAGAAATAATGAAGAATATGGAAATCGCAGGCCTAAACCAAATTTCGACGTCTACAATAGCAGATATTGGAAGTTCATTACATGTCTCATGTATGTGTTAGTATTTTAATTTTGTTTAAGTTGTCCAAGAGCTTGATTAGGTCAAGAATATGTTCTACAAGCTCTGTTCTCTTGACACTGCTCAACATTTTCCCTACACATTTTCTCTTCAATCTAGACATTTCTTAACTCCTTCCCTTGTTAGCCCTTGGTTGTTCTCAAGTGTAATGCTTTTTCTATGCATCTTGCAGTCTGTATGTATGATCAACCATCTCTTATGAAGCATGGATAACCTTTCATGGAATTGTTGTTGTAATTAGACAATTTCCATTGTGAGAATAATCATTTAATTTGTATGGAAGTAAGTCTTTTTCATATTATTTGACTTGGTATTGTAAACTTGTCTTTGCAGGATTCTCTTGGGGCAAACAACAGAACTGTGATGATAGGTAGAGTTGTACAACACCATAAATCATTTGGCATTATCAATATATTGCTTATAGAATACTCTGTGCAAGTAAAATGGAATGTGCAATGACAATTGGTATCGAATTCAAATATGAATATAAGTACATTATACACAAGAAGATGGTATCTATTCTATGATTTAAAGAACCCCAAAATAAGAAAATTAATAGGTTCCATTTGTTTACTTTCTCTTAGACACTTGTTTAATCGATGAGACCCTCGTAATGTCTTGCTAATAACCAGGAGTGTTCAAAACTCTTGAAGAGGTCAGATTGGTGTGACATTGGATCTTTCTTGCTGACGGAAGTCATCGGCAAGACATGGACTACTGGAGTGAGTTTTCTATCCTGTGCCAATGATTGATCTCTCACTGATGGGTTGGCTTCGGTGGTCATCGCCAAGAGGCTCTGCAATGGTACATTTCAATGAATATATATATATTTTAAAATTGCATTGTTTCATCACAATTTCGACGAAAACCACTGACGAATCACCAAAAAGGTCTGACGAAGTTGCTATAGCTAAAATGAGGGCTTCATCATAATTCCTTGCCCAATTCATTGCAATTTCAAAAAATTCCATCGACGAATCACAGAAAAGGTCCAACGAAGTTGCTTAGCTGCGACGAAGGCTTCGTCATAACACCTTGCCCATTTCATCGCAATTTTGATGGACACCGACAAATCACAGAAAAGTTCTAACGAAGTTGCTTAGCTGCGACAAAGGCTTTGTCATAACTCCTTGTTCATTGCAATTTCAATGAACGCTACCGATGAATCACATAAAAGGTCTGATGAAGTTGCTTAGCTGCGGCGAAGGCTTCATCGTAACTCCTTGCCCATTTTGTTGAAATGGCGACAAACTTTTGGTGTTGTTTCAACGCTTTGGAAGAGCCATTACAATTGAATTTTGGTTGTAATTCGTCGGTGGATACACGAAGTTTTCATCAATATTTCGATGAACATCCGAGTCATTTTATGATGCCAATGACCGATGAATCTGCACCGTTATTTCGACATTTAATGCATCATCAGAGTTTTGACAAAAAAAATAGTGACGAAATTATTTTCGTCATTTCATCGCTTTTCCGACAAATATTTTTCAAACGACTGACGAACATCCATCAGAAAATAGAGCCAAATTCAGTAGTGCTAGTTTTCAAGAAGTTGAATTAGTAATTAAAAAGACGGTCTTACATTAGAAACTAGGTTTTTGGGTAATATTTTGATAAAATAACTGAACTCTATCCTAAGAATGGAAGCTTTTTTTAGCAATAGAAATTAAGGGTGAGATGATTAAATGAAGGAGATTGAAACACCAAATTCTTTCATCTCTTGATTATTATAAGAAGGAAAGTCAATAATATTGTAAGTATTCAACTCCCTAATGGTTTATTGGTGAATCATGTAGAGCTATTAGAAAATTTCTCAATTTCTTCAAGAGGTTGCTAGCCACAACTCCCAAGAAAGAGAGGGAGGCACAAGAATAATTACTACAAAGCATCCCATCCTTAGTAGTAGAAGCACAAAAATGATGAATTTTAAATCCTTTCATTTTGGAAGAAATTCATATTATTACCTTCTCATTAGAAGATAAAAATTCCCCAGGCCTAAATGGATTTCAATATTGTTTCTTCCAAAAAAATTGGGATTTGGTTGGAAAATACATTTTGATTGGTAGTTGAGGAATGTAGGGAAAGGAAACCAATAACGAAGGGATGGAGTTCCACCTTTTTGGTTCTCACACCTAAAGGTAAGAATAAATGAGATATTTTGATGAATTAGACTAATTCTTTACAATGCAATATATAAAATATAACTAAGGTAATGGTTGTGAGTTTGAGGAATTATTTTAGTGAGATTATTTTAGAGAAGAAAAGTGATTTTTTGAAAGGTAGACATATTCTTGATGGGATTGTAGACATGTAAAAATGAAGTAACACTTATCGCACATCCTAAATGACATTTTCTCATCACCAACATCATTACATCTAATATCACTACATTTCACATCAATTGCATCAAAAAACATAATTTCCTCTATTAATTAAATAATATTACATTATTTAATTAATTCATTTTTTCATCATTTTTGACTAATTAAATAAATTTTATTTATTTACTAAAGTCCTATTCTAACTTTATTCTTCTTGATTAATTAAATAACATCAATTAATTAATTATATCGCTAATTCAATTTATTCCCCTAAATCAATTAAATTATTTATACTTAATAGTTTAATTAAATAACTTTCCCCTAAAATTGAATAATTGAATAAATTATTCAAACATCATTCAAAAAGGTCAAAACAAACAAATACAACTTTGTTTGTAAAAGTCAAACATAACTTGCACGTTTAACTCAAAAAGATTAATTAATTAAATCAATTAATTAATTACCCTCACCCACTTTCATGATTGAGCAAATTACGGTCCCCTGATTGCTCACTCTGATTGGCTGACTGATCCATCTATTTCTTGACTGATTCATCTATTCTTCAATCCCACTGAAGGCTCAACATGATTTCTTCAATTCCATAGATTATTCAATCTATTTCCTCAATTCCACTGAACACTCAAATTGATTTCTTCAATCACATCAATTATGTAATAAAAATCCACTAATTCTTCCTATCTAATTCCTCTCAACGATTTTGAATTGTTGATTAGGATATTCTACTATGCGATCTTGAGCATTACTTTAGAAACATAAATTCTATATAACAACCTCATTTATTCTAACAATTGAAGAATTGACATCTTTTCCACAATGAAGTAATGTCAAATTAATCATTGATTTCTTGGAAGCTTTTACATACATCTTCAATCAACATCGCACAACTTTGAAGCTTTTGAAACACACAAATGGAGGCTTGACATTGATACAACAAATGATCCAACTTCTTTGTGAATATACTTCGACATGAGATGGTAATGCTATATTTTTTGAGTTCATTTTATGTTATTTCTTTTGGCTGCCTTGTTTGAGTTCATTTCTTCATAGTTTCATTTCATGAGTAATGGGTATAAATCTTAGTCTTTTTTTTTAATTAACTTTTGTTTAATTCATTTAACACTGATTATCTTATTGCATTTATGATTCCCCCCTTACACATTCTGGCATGCCCAGTGGGACCCATTGTTCTTAGCATTAACATTTCCTTGAGTGTGTTTTATAGTTGCAGGTTCGAGAAACACATTTGAAAAATCTTCACGCAAAAGCTACGTGAAATTTATGCGGTTACTCTGTCATTTTTATTGCACTCACCCTTTTTTCAACCGCTTCTACTTTTTCTAGCCACTTTTGTCTCAAAAGCAAGACTTCTTTCAAAAAATATGAATGCAGTTGCCCATTATAGAGCCTCTTTTTCTTTTCCTAACCACATTTGTCAAAAAATAATAGGGGATTCCTTTGCTTAAAAGTTTCACTTTTTCTTTGTTGTTTTTTGATCCAAAATCTAAAAAGAAGTTTTTTCAAATTTTGATGCTAAAGGGTTTTGTTGTTGATGTTTTTTGTTTGCTAACTTTGTGCAACTCTTGTAGGATATGATACAATTTACATCAAGAACAACTAACAAATTTATTGTAGGGAAAATGAATGGTCGAAGTCTAAATTTTTCAAAAAGCTTTCACAGTTTAGGAAAAATTTGAATTTGGTGCTTAAAATGAACTCCACAACTTACATGCCTTTGATTTGGTGCTCTAAAAAGAATGTTAAAAAATCTTTCTAGATTAGAACATTTTTTAATTGGCGTTTTAAAAGGAATCTTTTAGAAGCTTTCATAGCTTAGGAATTTTCTATTTGGCACTTAAAAATGAACCCCACAAACTTACACACTGTCATTTTAGTGTTCTAAAAGGAATCTTCAAAGGTTTTCTAGATTAGAAAAACACTTCACTTTTGGTGCTCTAAAATGGAATATTGTATTTTGACCAACGCTTTCCATATGTTGAAGAAACAAACAACTTCATTTTTGTTGATCAACTAAGACAAGGATTGGTAGAAACACTCAAGAATTGATGCTTTAAAACTAGACAAATACTTTATGATATGCATATTTCTATCTAAATTGCTTGAAATCTAAAATACTTCATTTGGTGCACCTAAAAGAAAATTTCTATCTTGTACAAATTTTATTTCATTTATTTTGGATAGTACCACTTGAGGGGCTTAAAAAGAACATTGCGATGAAGTGTATATTGTGTCTTCTATGTTTGGAAAAATAAGTACCTATCCTCTCCCCTCGCGTCTTTGGGTGATCTTGGGTGATGAAAAGTACTTTGAGTTTCACATTTTTGTCTCTTTATTTTTTATTTTTTTAATCCTTAAAGAGGGGGCTTGCTATGAAATACATCCCATGATGGAGAATTCATAAGCAAGGTCTCGAAGCATGTTTACCAATGAGCTATATCAAAAGTTGTGAAATCATGAGAAAGTAACTTCAATCCTGAGGCGTCAATGTACTAAACCTAATACCAACCTTAAGTGGAATAGGAATGGTTAAAGAGCCTTAAGTGGCCAGTGGATGGTACTAAAATGAAAGGTTTTCTCAAATTTTTGTCATTAAAAATCTTTGTTTGTAGTGGCCAACTTTTTCCTTCCAAAGAGTTCTTTAAAGTGGTGCATTGGAATTTATTTCCAAGAAGTTACTTGCCATGTCCAATTTTGGTTGAAGTGTAGAGATTAAGAGTTCATTCTTAGCATACCTCTACACTTTTCCCTAGATTGCATGTAAAATCATCTCCTCTACTATGAAGGGCATGAGGAAAACCTACCAAGAAGAACATACCCACTTGAGCTAGGATTTTTCTGCTTGCGAGTCAGTTTAAAACACATTGAATGATTCCAAAACAACTCAAACACACATCAAAATATTCATCAAATCTCAAACACTTTAAGGTTAGTGTGAATAACTTTGAAAAGAGACATTTTTTTTTACTCCTTGAAAGATATCTTAAACAAATATCTCTAAAGGTTTCCAAACATTTAGGCTTAGTTTTAAAGTCACATTAAATCAAAAGTTAACATTGGAAAACTATAGCTTTTTGGTATCTTAATTTTCACTTGGTGGAAAGAAACATGACTTTGAAGTTATAAACATTTAGATCTAAAAATGAGTGTTTGTGGTAAAAGCTTCATGTCAGTCCATACATTTGTCTTGTATCATTTGCCATATCTCAAAAATAGGACACTTGAAAAAATCAGATCAAACAAAGTAATTCAAAATTACAAAATTATCCATATTTCTATAAAAAACAAAAAAAGAGAAATAAATCTGAACAGAGGCTACTTTTGCTACTATTTTTGCTATACTTGACCTAAAACTAGTTGCAGTCAACCTAAAAAAGCTTTCTTTTTCTCTCTGCCTTATGACAGTCACTGGTAAAAACCTATTGCTTTTGAAAAACAAAACACACTTGACATAGAATTACCACTTTTGATCCTAAAATTGTCCTAGTTGACACATTTTTTAACCACAGTTGACTTTAAACTAGCCACTTTTGACCAAGAAGTTCACTTTTGCATTCACTATTCACTAGTCAGAAAATTACACACAAAAGCCACTCTTGAAAAAATCTTATCATGGTTGCTTTCATAACTTGACCACATTCGACAAAAATCTGGCCGCCTTTGACAAACAGTACCACTATTGCTTTAAGTTGTCACTTTTTCCTTATTTTCTGGTGAAAATTAGAAACTGATCTTGAAACCGGTTAAAACTTGTGAGAAAAAAATAGTTAGACACCCAAAACATGTCATAATCCATTTTCATAGTGAGAATCAACAACCTACTTTTAGGATTCAAAATCAAAACAAACAACTTGGATCATTCCTTCACTCAATAATTCTAAGATATCAACATTTGCTTGAACCTCAAGGCTAGTTCAAGTAGATTTCCCACAACATATCCTCTAGAAAAATGAAGTGAAATATCAATCCAAGTCTTTCAACATTTTGAGTTCCAAAAATAGCGTCATTCCCAAAACGTCACTCAAACTTTAGGGTCTTGAGTATCTTGAAAACCATATCAAAACACCATTCACTTTATGATCATTTGGCATCCAATTGCTCCAATTCAAAAACCAAATCTTACAAAACCTATCATACAATAAAGTCTTACACAAATTAAGGGTGAACAAACATATATTATTAGTAGCTTGAGAAGTTTCATATTTGAGAGAAATAAAACACCAACCCAGTGGAGAAACAAAACTAATATCCTAGATAAAGAAGAGCGAAAAGTGGATCTTTTGGCTAGAAATACCGTATTACCACCTCTCGCATGGAAATAGATACCATCTCTCAAAAAAATGGAAAATACCAAAACACTTGAAAAACAAAAAATCTAAAAAAAAAAGCATTATTTTATTCCATAAGTTATAATCACCAAACTTCCACAAAATCTTGACGCTTGTTTATGACAAACACACAATCTCAATACAAAAAAAATATGGAAGCAAACAAAAGTAGCACTAGTATGCCCCTAGTGAACACCACAAATAACATAAGTGACCCATGGGGTTATAGACCAAGTGACCTTATAACTCCTCTAAAGGAACCAACATTCAAAGCAACATCAAACCAACCAAGAAGTGAGGAGGAAGTATTCCATAGAAAAAAAAAATGATGGATAGGTCAAATCAAAATCCCAAGGAAATGGTCATAGAAGAGGTGGATAGTGAGGAAGAAATAGATGAGGAAGAATTCTTTCAACACTCCAACAATCCCAAGGTACTTAAACTAATGGAAAAACTATTAGGAAAAGATCCAAACACATACTTCTTCAAGTTAGCACAAAGTGGTGCTAAGTTACCTATAGACTTTAATGTGGAAGGTCTTAAGGATCCTCACCTCATTCCTTTAGTAGATAACTTAGTTGTGAGAAAGATACCTAAACCAGTGGAGATTTCAAACATGCCACCAATCTTCTCATAGAGCAATGATCAACCTAAACAACAACCAATGGACAACCCTTTGTTTAGGAAACCATACTAGATCAAGCAAAAAGAAATGGCCCAACAATATTAAAGAGGTCCAACTCAATACATGTCCCAAAACACTTCATACATTGACCCTTCCCAAAACATACAAACTCAACAAGGGAAATTTCCACAACCAAATCTGCAACAAGGTGTGCCACAAACAAACTACTTAGGAAACCTTCAAACAAATCAACAAAATCAACAAGGTGTGCCACATGGTACCCTTCCCAATCAACAGTTCCACCAACACACTATTAGGGTAATCTTCAATACAGCTCATCCCAACAACAAGGTGTACCACCAATGCACTATCGGGGTAACCTTCAATACCATTTGTCCCAACAACAAGGTGTATCACCATTGCACTACAAGGGTACCCTTCAATAGAATCCACCACAACAAGGTGTACCACCAACACACTATCAAGGTACCCATTTTCAACAAAATCAACAAGGACCTAACCCTCCTTTCACACAACAAGGACTTAATACTACTCCACAACAAGGAATTAATCCTCCTTACATTCAACAAGGACTTAATACTCCTTCCCCACAACAAGGAATTAACCCTCCTTACATTCAACAAGGACTTAATCCTTGTTTCATACAATAAGGACTTAATACTCCTTACACCCAACAAGGAATTAGCCCTCCTTACATTCAGTAAGGAATTAATCCCCCTTTTGTACAACAAGGACTTAATCCTCCTTCCACCCAACATGGTTACCAAGGTCCTATACCTCCACAATACCCAACCTATGACCAAATAAACATTATGGGACAACAAGGTTACTACACAAGGTCCACAAAAAAATGCACCAAACACAGAGGTAGGCATGCAACTACAAGCTCTAAATCAAAAGATATTGGACATCCAGATTGGAAAACCAAAGAAGACCTACACTCTTTAGTATATATGTCCATTCCCTTTTGATTGCTATATTACTATGCTCCCCTTCTCGAATTTTTTTGAAATACAAAAATTTGACAAATACAAGGGAAAGGATGATCCAGTAGAACATGTACAAGATTTCTCAATAGCTTGCATGGAAGTGAAAAACAATTATTCCTACCTAATGATACTTTTTCCACGTAGTCCTACTAGTCACGCTATGGAATGGTTCTCCCATCTACCACTAGGTATTAGGATTTTTGATGAATTGAATAACAAGTTTGTGAACCACTTCTCATTCAACATAGAGTAGGATTTCACCTTCACTAAACTCTACAAGATTAAACAAAGCCAAGGAGAATCCTTTTCATCTTACCTACAAAGATGGAGACATAAAGCTAGTAGGTGCAAGTGGCCTATTCCCGACAAAGAACTAGTGGATACATTTGTTTCCAATGTCCAAGTGGGAATAAATTATCAACTCACCATGATATGCCCCAAAAAATTTAAAGATACCATTGAAAAGGGACTACACATAGAAAGAGCTCTCATAGCAAGAGGATTCATTAAACTAAACAACCCAAAATACAACTCTTCTAGTTTGAATGAGAAACCCAATATTTGGGCCAAGAACAAAACTATTACAAATGATGGATTAGTTGATGCTAGAGCTATATGGAATGTGCAAAATCCAAATGTACCTCAAATTAAACCCCAAGTGGCACAAACGAGCTACGCTCCAAACAACGTACAAAACAATCAACTCACCTATCCCCAAAATAATCAATCAGATAACCAACACACAAATGGAGGATTCACATTGATACAACAAAGATCCAACATCATTGTCAATACACTTTGACACGAGATGGGTAACAACATTAGTTAATTGAATTATTTGTATGTTCTTGGATTGCTTTTCTTTTAGTTCATTGAATTCAGTAATTTCAATATCGTTCATTTCATGAGTAATGGGTATGAATCTTAGTCTTTTTTTTTTAATTAGATTTTGTTTAATTCATTTAAAATTGATTATATTATTGCATTTTTGATTCCCCATTACATAGGGATTATAATTAAACATGAAACCATACATTCAATTAAGCATAAGAAAAATATGGGATGATTTTAAAGATGGTCAAGAATACAACATATGGTAGGGTTTATTGAGATTTTCTTATTATAATTTTAAGGAAATTTTGATTTTTTAGTGAGTGGTATACATGGGTTCATAATTGTATCACCTATACTTCCTTCTCTATATCATTTGATGGTTCTACTATGAAGATATTTTTAGGCCAAGTGTGACCTTAGATAGGGTGACCCCATCTCTCCTTTCTTCTTGATTGTGGTTGAGGTTTTAGGGAGATCCTTTAAGGCCATAATAAAGTTATGGAGTTTGAAAGTTCTTGAAGTTTCTACTCATGTTAGAAATATTATCCATTTTTAATTTAATGATGCCACCCTCTTATTTTGTGATGCTTCAACTATGAAGGCTAAAATTTTGAAGGGTATCTTAGTTAGATATAAGAAATATATTGATTAAAATGTTTTTGATTAGGGGGAAAGCAGGTTTTGAATGGACCCAAAACCATTTACAATAGGTTTTGAGGGGATCTGAAACCCATACAAAGATGATCAAGCTGCCCAAAGAGTAGAAACAATAACACCTAGTAGCAAAATAGAGAAACTGCCAGCCAACAACCAACAAACTACCCAACAAGAACCAAGATTACATGGATCTTGAGCCCCTTGGTTTTGATGGGACCAACAACCCACTATAACAAGGTTTTGGAAGGGACCTTATACCCATAACAACATTTCTATAGCTCCATCCAAACTGAAACACCATCCCACAAACCACCTCCATAGGATAGGGCCCCCCTCTATAGGGGAGGAAGATGCAAGAACTCCAACCACCAAAGAAGTCCCACTCCAGCATAAACCAGCTCCACCTCAAAAGGAGTTGGCACCACCTCAACAGGAACACACAATGGAGAAGAGGACATTCAACTGGACTGACAACATATAGCTCCACCTCAAAAGGAGTTGGCACCACCTCAACAGGAACACACAATGGAGAAGAGGACATTCAACTAGACTTACAACATATAGCTCCACCTCAAAAGGAGTGGGCTCTACCTCAACAAGAGAAAAATTCACCTCAAGAGAAGCCACCACCAAGAGAGTCTAGCCAAAAGAAACCACTTTGGAAGAGAAAGCGCTTGCAACAACCTTAGGTGACAGAAGAGATAAAACCTAGAAAATAGACTTACAGTTACAATTATTCTTCTTGAATGAATATATATTAAGTTATTAGATTGGAAAGAGAAGTGAGTCTCCTTGGATCTAACAAGATAATTCTCATTAAAGTATCATTAGTAGTTGTACCAATTTATGTGGTCTATTTTTTAAATATTGAGCAAGATTTCTAAGATGATAGAGACCACACATAGGAGTTTCCTCTAGCATGGGATAAAAGCTCTTAGAAAATATTTCTTAGTCAAATGGGGTGGTGTTTACTAGCCCAAGAAGAATGGGGGGTTGGGAATCAAACAATATAAATGGATGAACAAGGCCTTGGGACAAAGTTGGCTTGGAGGATTTATGATGAAAAATATAGACTATGGAGTAACATCATTCAATTTAAATATATTCCAAAAAGGGTGGAGATATTTTTTGGGGGATGCAAGGGTGCTACCTAAGATGTTAATTATATGGAACTTCTCGTGGATATGTTGTTGACACATTTGGATAGATGTTAGGTAGGATCAAATGGGATAATTTGGATGAAGGGATGACAAAAATCATTATTTTTTATTTTAGGTGCATTTAATCACAATTTATGGTTGTGATATGATGATTTCATTTGGTTATAATACACTTATTTAGATGATACTCTCATTTTTGGGTGTAGGGGTGTGGATAAATGATATATTTTAGGGGTGATAGGCATAGGAAGATAAGAAATATAGATGTTTCTTGATGAAGAAAAGTTTGGAATCATCAATTTTGAGATAAAGTATCTTTTTCCCTCTCAAAAACCCCTTTTCATGCTAAATTAATAGATTGTAAAAAATATTAGTTATGAATCTAAGATAATGTACATGTTTTTGGTTTTTCCTATTATGAGTTAATAAGAGTTTAAACTCCAACAACTTATTGTGAAAAGATGCATTTTTTAAAATATGAAAAGTTGTTTGCTTTGGAAGGATCAATTGGAAAGTATCATGCTAGATAGAAGAATCACATTCATGTTTTGATGCATGCACTCCATATTGCATTTATAGATACTTCAATCTATTATTTTTTCAAAGAAAAATAATAATATACAACATATTGGATCTATTAATGAATGGAGAAAAAAATTAGTGGGAAATAGACTCCTACTAGGATTTGTTGGAAAATGTGCCTCAACTTGCTGGCTTGGAACTTCCCGTAAAGACTTGGGATTTTTCCTTTGATTGGCTTGAATGTCAGGATGTTGTGGAGAACAAGAATTTTGGAACCTACATGTCATGAGTTTTAGAATTATTGAAACCTTTGACTTAGCGATTGCAATGTAACAAAAGTTTGGAACTTTAGAACATTAAGTCAGGAGTTATGAGGTTTTGGAAAACCCTGAATTAGTGACTATGAAGAAGCCGATGTGCCGATGGAATGACTCATCGTTGGGACATTGTGACATTGTCAGGAAATTGAGTCATGTCTCCTCGACATGCTGATGGTAGGCTGGAAGACTCTTGTCGATGTGACTTTTTGAGTTCATCGATACATTGTGAAATGTCTCATTGACATCTAAAAGAAGTCTTGACTGGTCTTGTCGATGTGACTTCAGCTGGTCAGTGTGACTTGAGGTGTTCGATGAGACTTTGGGGAAAATATCTTTGACAAAGGTTGTCATGTTGATGACTTGTGGTGGGACCCGAGCTGTCAGGTCGATAGAAATAGGCGGTCCTAGGCATGCTGACTCGGTAGTAGGGACCACATGGATAGTAAATCAAACACTGATGAGACCTTGGTGTATTGGTTGGAGAAGCTGACATCTCTCTTTGACGTGGTTGTTTTGATCGGCAGTGTATTGTGATATGCATGCATCGGTGTGACTCGAGTAGATTGTCGAGATATTGGAGTGTGTCTCTTCGACATGGCTCGATGTGGTAAAGGTTGTGTGATGGTTGGTGCATAGTTGAAACCAAAGTGATGATGGCAGGTTGATGTATATGTTGTAATACTTTGTATTGAGTTGGGGTTGGTTATTCGACCAATTGGGTTGATGTTCTACATTGTATGCTTACGAGCACTGTAATTGTGTGAAAGAACAAAACTATTTGTTGACGTGAATTAACACTTTGAGTGGAGTTTGTAACATTGCATGTAATCAAATTACTATAATACAAAGTGACTTTACTTGGTGTGGTGGGTTTTTCTCCCATAAGGGTTTCACAACATAAAATCCGGTGTTCAATTTTGTGTGTGTAGTTATTATCTATGTATTCATGTGTATGTGTTTCTTAAATGAATTGTAATTGTAATTGAATTAAAAGTACCATTTGCATTATTTCTCTTGTAAGACTAGCATTTGGAAGGCATTTCCACATCTTGCTTTCCTTACAAGTGGTATCGAAGCCTGACCAATTGTGTTATCCTCATGGGTGAGTCAGCTTTTTTGTGCTAGTCTTATCTAGTGGGAGTATTGTAGAGAAAAATATAGTTGTCTTGATTATAGATTGAGATGGCAAGCACATCAAGAAAAATAGAAATTAAAAAATTTAATGGTAGAAATTTTGAGTTGTGGAAACTCAAAATGTAAGACCTGTTGGTGGATAGAGATGTTTGGATTACTGTTATGGGAACAAAACCATTAGGCATGAAACAAGAAGATTTGAACCTCGCAGATAGAAAAGCTAGAGGGTTGATAAGAATTTTTCTAGCCGATTTTGTACTCCTAAACGCCCATGAGGAGAAAAATACATCTTCATTATGGAAGAAACTTGGTGATATTTATCAAGGAAAGTCTCTGGTGAATAAGTTATTCCTGAGGAAGAAGTTATACTCCTTGAAGATGGAAGAAGTTGCATTCATAGCAGACCATTTAAATTCATTTAATATGATTGTTGCACAATTGGCATCTATGGGTGTGAAGATAGAGGAGGAGGATCACTGTATGCTTCTGTTATGTTCCTTACCCAACACTTGGGATCATCTGGTAATGGCTATTGGAAGTACAACAACCACCTTTAAAATGGAATACATGGTTGCTTCATTATTGTTAGAGGAAATGTAGAGGAAATCTTCTAAGATGGCCAAGTACACCCTTGTTATTTGGGGTAGATCAAAGGAAAGAGGCAAGAAAAAGACAAGTCCAAATCTAAATTTGAAAGGAGATCAAAGTCTGCCGACAAGAAGTCCAAGGTGAAATGTTGGAATTATGGGTAGACTAGTCATGTCCAGAAGGATTTTAAAGAGGAGAAAAAGAAGAACAACTATTTGGATAATGATTCTTCTTAGAGTGATGCAAATTCCTTCATTGTAGCCTTGGCGACTCAGGGATCAGATGATGTATGGCTGATTGACTCAGGCACATCTTTTCACATGACATTTCATAGAGATTGGTTTATGAAGTATGAAAAGTATGTTGGTGGAAAGGTGTATCTAGAAAGTGATTCATCTCTGGAAATTGTTGGCTGAGGAAGAGTTAGAATATGATTCCTTGAAAAAAGAATAAAAGAGATTGATGGCATAATGCACAACTAGGTCTGGCTCAAAATTTTCTTTCTATAAGTAAGCTTAATGATATTAGCATGTAAGTTACATTCTTGAGTGGTGGTTGTAAGATGACTAGAGGCTCGATGGTGATGGCTAGGGGTGCACATATTGGTACTTTATACAAGCTGGATGCACAAGCTGTTCAATGTAACAGTGTCTCTGTAAAGATAGAGAAGGCTGGTCATGTAGAGAAGGAGAATGAAGTTCCTTTGGGTGCAAACTTGTTGGAGGTGAAACTCCCAAGAGAGAAAACCATGTTGTGGCATCATAGACCCGATGACATAGGCGAGAAGGGCTCAAAAGCCTTGAAAAATAAAAACCTGGTAGAAGGGTTTGATGATTGTAACCTTGAGTTCAATTTTTGCGAACATTATGTTTATGGAAAAAATCATGTTTCTTTTTACTCTAGTCCTCATAAGTCTTCTGGTATACTAGATTATGTTCACTCTAATTTATTTGGTCTAGTGGATGTTCCTTCATTATCAAAGTTTAAATATTATGTTTCTTTTATTGATGATTATTCGAGAAGGGCATTTGTTTACTTCCTTAAAAGTAAATCAAAAGTGTTTCGTCAGTTTAAAGAGTTTAAAAACTTAGTTGAAAATCAAATTGGAAGAAAAATAAAATGGTTAAGGATAGACAATGGCAGTGAATTTTATTTTACAAATTTTGAAAAGTATTGTAAAGACAATGGGATCAAAAGGAATAAAACCACACCTTATACTCCATAGAAAAATGGAGTTGTTGAAAGGTTGAACAAGACGCTGATGGAAAGAGCAAGAAGCATGTTGAGTAGTGTTGGTTTGGAGAAAAAGTTCTAGGCTGAGGCTATGGCTACAAAATGTTATTTGATTAATCATTCACCTTGTTCAACTCTTGTTGATAAAACACCTATGGAAGCATGGTCTGGTAAGAATCCCTCTCTGAGACATATTCATGTCTTTAGCTGTGAAGCATATGTTTATGTGTCAAATGAGAAAATATCTAAGTTGGAGAACAAAGTTGTAAAATGTATCTTCATTGGGTATGACATCGGTGTGAAATGATACAAACTTTGGAATCCTATTACTGAGAAGGTTGTGTACAACATAAATGTAATCTTTTGGGAGGTGAAACCTTCTACAATTGATTTGCAGATAAAGATAGAAGAAAAAGAAAAGAAGAATGATGTAGTTGAAATTCCTTGAACTCTAGACAAAGAGGAACTAAAAATTCAAAGTGTACCTTATGGGAGTAAATGGTGACTCCCCAACGCCCCCAGGAACAGTTGCTAGACCAAGACCACTTCCACAAGAGAGAGAATGGAAAGAAATCTTGCTTCACAATACAATATTGAATATTGGTTGAATATGCTTCAATAAGCTTGAATTGATTCAATTGTACAAGAGATTCCTTGCTTATAAAGGCAAGGTTGAAAGATAGGATTAGACAAGATCATGACAAGTGTCTTAATACTATGACATGGGACAACTAACAAATTAATCACCTAGGAATCAAGCATTACTAGCTAGATAAGATAAGTTCTAGAAAATCAAACTAAGACTTCTAGAAAAAATATTATATCCTAAGTAAACTTAACATGTGAATATGTCCCCTAATTACCTAGTGAATGAATTAGCTAGGTACAAGACATTTATTCACACCAACACCCCCCCTTAAGTGCAACTTAGGGAGAAGATTATTATGAAAACTATGTAAAGACTATGACTATGGGTCTCGGCTACTAGGCCATGTTAGGTACCCATTTACAATGCAAATGCATCTCTCACAAATGAAGAAAAGGAGAAAACCCCGTGGAACAAAAATCCTCTCCAAAAGAGTGAGAACAAATTAAACATGATGTATAGAGGACTCAATGATACCCCCCAAGGACTACATCCATCATGCATATACAATGAAATACCTCCCCCATAAGAGGGAAAAAGAGAGACAAGATATCCCCCCATAATGAAGAAGCTCTAAATTTGATGAAGAATGCTTGAAAATAAAAGATGATCCAATGTCTGCAAGTAACACATCTTCCCTTAGGAAGAAACAAATCCATTAGAAAATGAAGAAGCCACTCTATGTCCAACTAAAAGGAGGAAGAATGAATGCTCAACATGTTTGCCCCTAAAAATTGATGAGGAGTCTCCAAGCTTGAATGGGTCACAACATCATCATGGTCAAACTCAACCAAGAACATGACAAATCAAGTGAAGAAGGAGACTCATGAATGTCAATCTCTAAAGAAAAAGAAGATGGAATAGAAATTGTGCTAAAGCTATCATCAAATAGGAGAGAAATCCCCTCAAGTGTGTCCTCCAAATATGTAGTATGAGACTCCATGAACAAGTTAGAAATACCCATCAAACACTCATCCCACAAAGTAAGATATGAAAAACTATGATCATCCTACTGAATAGAAGCATTGATAGCTAAAGAAGAAGGAGGTGGAGGAATATGAAGCTCAACAATGGTCTCTAGAATACCAAGGTGTAGATGACCAAACTTCTCCTCACTAACATGATTCACACTCAATGGATTGTGTGATGCAATCAAAGGAACATTATCATCTTTTGAAGAAAAATGTGAAAAGGAATACACATGAGATGAATGATCAACCATCCCGATAGCAACAATATTCCTAGCCTCCAAGTCTCTTATGTACACTCTATCAGGAACTCAATTGTTTTACCTTGACCCCCATGAGTAATTTGATAAATAGAAAGGAGATTGGTGGACAAAGAAGGAACACAAAGTACATCATTGAAATTCCCTTCCCCCATGTCAATAGAAACCTTCCTACTTACCTTCATATATGTATTGTTACCCATCAAAATATGAGGTGAATTACAAGGCTCAAAAGAAGAGAACATATCCATAGAAGATGCCATATGATGAGATGCCCCTAAATCAAGAAGTCATCTATGAGATTCAAAACTTGTAGAGGCCAAGAGTGCTTTTCTTGTCATTTTGTGTAGCCCAAAAGTAGATGTTGTATTCTCTGACTGTGTTGATGATGAGGGGGCTGCTGATTGTGATGCTAGAGAAGTAGAAGACACTGATGAGGGAATCTAAATGTTATTCTTTTGAAGAAGGTTTGTGAGTTCATCAATATTCTTATTGTAACATCTATGCTCATCATGTCCTAACCTTTTACAATATGAACATTTGAACTTCTTCTTGTTAGATGATTCCTCTTTTGAAGAGGATGTGGATTTAAGAGTGCTATGTGAAGGAGGATCTTTACCTTGTTCATTAGACTTGGGAGCCTTCTTCTACTTCTTACCTTTGCCACTTGAATCCTTTGTATCCTTTGCAAGAAGAGCATGATATTTAGAAGACTTCAATGTGCCCATGTGTACCAACTTTTCTTGTTCCCTTGTGAGCTAAGCTGCAAATTCATTAAGAGAAGGAATTTTGTATGCATTTCCAAGGGAATCCATTTTAGCATAGAATGTAGAAACAAACACTGAATAATCAGGACCAAGCTTAGCAAGAATAGAAAGTATCAATTGTTCATCCTCTTCAGTGACCCCACAATTAGATAACTACAATCTAAGAGAATTGATCTTAGAGAAGTCTTGGATATTGTCAAAATCTAAAGGATTTAGACCCATTATTTCATTTTCCAACTTAAATTTCCTCATCTTATCTAGCTTACCAAAAAAGACTCTCTAAAGTAGTCAAAACTTGATTAGGATGTGTGCAAGATACAATATGATATCTAAGAACTAGAGAAATGGACAAAAGAAGAGTACCAAGAGCTTCATCCCTTCTATCAAGCCATTTTCTTCTCTCTTTAGCTCTTGCAGGTTTTGGATCTTGAACAAATGTGATCCTTTGCAACTTGAACTTTAACAATAACAACTCCATTTGAGATCTCCACTCATGATAGTTATATGGAGTTAGAGACACCACTTTTGGAGAATCCATGATACAATCAGATATTACAAGAGAGGAACAACAAATTCCCTTCACAATACAAGTAATTTTCTCCTTTGTCCCAAACAAATTGACACTTTTTTGCAGATTTACAACAATGTACTCCAAACTACCAAATCAACTTCAAACTGAAATTATGAAAATCTAGAAATAAATCTGCAAAAAGTGCATGAATAGAAATGAAGTGCTCCTAAATACCTTCCTGATGTTGCAAATTTGGAGAAAATCAAAGTCTAGAACAAAAAGATATGAGCTCGGTGGCAGAAAACGATGATCGAGCTTCAACCTGGAAAAATGGCACAAAAATGTATTTTTTTTACAAAACACCTACACCACTGAAAAATTGAGATTTCCAGCTTTTTGATGATATTTCATTTTTGAAAAATAGCCTCCGTTTACAAATGTTATGAAAGAATGAAAAAAAGGCCTTTAAAAGGGAACTTGGGGGCAAAATACAAGTCTATAAAGATTAAGTACATGCAAAAATTATAACAACTATTCCTGGGGGTGTTGGGAAGTCACCATTTACTCCCACATGGTATTAGAGCTAGACCAAAACCACTTCCACAAGGTAGAGAATGGCAAGAAAGCTTGATTCGCAATGGAAGATTGAATATTGGTTGAATATACTTCAATAAGCTTGAATTGATTCAATTGTACAAGAGATTCCTTGCTTATAAAGGAAAGGTTGAAAGATAGGATTAGACAAGATCATGACAAGTGTTTTAATCCTATGACATTAGACAACTAACAAACTAATCACCTAGGAGTCAAGCATTACTAGCTAGATAAGATAAGTTCTAGAAAATCAAACTAAGACTTCTAGAAAGAATCTTATGTCCTAAGTAAATTTAACATGTGAATATTTACCCTAATTACCTAGTGAATGAATTATCTAGGTATAAGAAATTTATTCACACCAACATACCTAAAATTGAGGAGAGCTCAAGCAACTCTAGAAGCTCTGAATAGGAAGAAGAACCACAACCTCACCCTCAGCTTGTGAGGAGGTCTACATGTGAAAAGCAATAACCTGAATGGTATGGTTATTCCTTGTTGGATTCAAGTTGTGCCTATGCTTTGATTACTAGCACTGATAAGGTTAAGATTGTAAAGGAGGCTATTAGTAGGTCTGATTCAAATTCCTAGTTGGAAGCCATGAATGGGGAAATGACATCTTTGAAAAAGAATGAAACCTACGATTTAGTACCTTTGCCTGGAGGTCTAAAACCTATTGGCTATAAATGGGTATTGTTGACGCCAAAAATTGACGGGATAACAGTGCCTTTATGGGAAACTCAGTTCAAGGGGGACCCCTTTGCGCCAAACTGAGTGACCTCCGGATTTTAAAGAAGCCGGCTTCTTCTATATAATGGTTTTTGGAAAGGGAAAAGGAAGCAGATATAATGAAACAAATGTTAATCTAAGGCGATGCGCCAAAGCTTTTTGATAGGCACGATAAATCATAGACTCAAGGGCCTGAATGTTACTGATATGTTCCAAAACACCGGAAGCTTAAAGCAATAGCATAAACAGTTCATTCAATTGACATAAAACAGTATCGCATACATTCTTACTGCTAAGAAGAGTCATTAAGACATGATTTAGACCAGCAAGTTTGTGTTCAATATATAGAAGTCTCCTCAAATGAAATGCTTAAGACAATAAAAAGCACAGTTCACAGTTTAATCAAGACATAAAAAGCAGAAAGGCCGAACAATAGGCACAGTCTGAAAGTATCTTGCAAATAAACATGCAAAAGAGGCCTGGCGTCTCTTGCTAAAACCAGTATTCTTCCTGTCAAATCTTGGACCATTTTCCCTCAACAGAGGGAGTATATATAGCCGGAGAGCAAAATCCCACCGCCTGGAGAGTTGTAACAGAATGATTCCACAATCCCTCGTAATGATGCCCGGATAAGAATATTCCCAATGCCGTTATGAGAGCAGCCAATCAGGGCACAGCATCCAGTTGGTTAGTTACAGGCGTGCCCTTTTGGAATGATGGCAGTGGTCCCAACCAGGCTTCGAAGCGACGAGTGTCGTCCACCGCCTTAGAGAACCATGGCGAGCAGCAGTCAATGACACCATCCCGCTCGGCCATCTCACAGCTTGCTTTGATAATCGATGTAAGGCACGTGGCAGCAAACCGCGGCCCGAATGAAAACTCCTTCTCCAGTGACCGGGAGCTTGCGGAGAAGTGACACGTGTTCAGGGGACGGAGGCTACTTTGAAAACGGGGAAAGGCCGCATGAAAAGGGGGCGAAAGACGCGTGGCCGCGTTTCGCAGCCCGTGGTGCTCTCGTCCCTGCTGTTGTTTTAAAAGCCGCGAACCGCTGACACGTGAGCGAGGGTGGGCCCCGCCAGGAAATAAAGAAGGCCAATAGAAATCCTTCGCAGCCCGCCGCAGCATACTCTACTCCTGCTAGGGAAAGATTGCGCTACACCGCCACGTATAGAGATGTGGGCCCTGCTTCGCATTCCGTGGTAAACATAAAGCAACAGAAAATGAAAAACCCCGCAGGCGTGACACGTGGGCGCTCAGCGCAGCATCGCAAGAGCCAAAAGGGGAGCCGCTTGCCAAAGTTGCGAAGCGAGGATGCACATATGAACATGCGAAAAAAAAGGGAACCCGAAGGGAGCTGAGTGGAATATTATTTCAACAGCTTTTGGCGACTAACAGGGGCGTTTCGAATAAGGAACGGAGAACCCAAAAACTCTCTGGTTCTGCAGACCAGAGCCTTCCTCTCTAGGGCAAATGGAGTTAGAGCTTTGAAAGTGCAGCCTGCAAAGGCACCCATTCAATTTCGGATGGCTTTGCCATGCTGCGCAAATTCTCTTGTGCTCCGCGGAGATCAATAGCTTCCTTATGAGGCAGCACCTCTGGCAGGCCAGCGCCTGCTTCTATGTGGAACAGTAGCTGAGAGAGTGGATGAATGATTGCCTCGATATCTGCTGCTGTTGGGGGGCTGCCGAGCTCCTTGAATGCCTCCGGATCGTTCTCCTTCTGCTCAATGATCTCGGTAATCTGCGCAGCCGTGGCAATAGTGCCATCCTCAAGAAATGGGGACGGTAATCCCAACCTGCCTAACTCAGAGAAACTCCCTCGAATGCCATCCAGCGCTTTGTTTAGAAAATCCGCTGCTGCCTTAGTACGCTGGAAAGCAGAGTGGTAATGAATGAACCTATTTGCCGTTTGAGCTGCATTATCCCTATCTTCAATACCTGCCCCGGCGAGGATCTCGTCTGAGACCGAGTATAGCTTATTTAACAAGTCCCTCGCCTCAGGAACCTTTTCCAGGATGAAATGCGGGAACTGTTCCATTGTGTCATGGGCCTCCTGATTGAGTTTTAACGCTCTGTCGATGAACCGGAGGGTAGGCTGCAGATTTAGGCAGAAGGCTTTGATTTTCTCCCAGTGAGAAATGTACAATTGCCTGACCAGTGGGATGATATCCGGTTGGGCAGAGGCTGGTAGCAGGGAGGCCTTAAGCGAAGAAATCTCTGCGTCTCGTGAAATGAGAGCTTCGGCAAATTCTGCCTTCTTCTTCTTCTCAGATGTCCACAACGCTTCATAGTTGTTCATTTGTTTCTGCCAATTCTGTTCAGCTCTAGAGTGGTTAGCCGATTGCTCTTCTAATGAAGCTTTCGCTTCTCGGAGCTCATCCTCTAGCTTGGCCTTCGTTTCTCGGAGCTCCTCCTCCAGTCTATTCTTCAAATCTTTGAATTCGGCCTATTTTTCCTGTATCTTCTGCTGATGCTGTTCTTGTAGGCGTTCCATCTCTTCGCCTTTTTCTGCCAGCTTCTGTCTGAACTCAAGGCGGAAGCGTTCAAGCTCTTCTTCCATCGATTGTAGGCTCTGTTGCGCCGCTTGGTTTTGACTCTGCAAGTCCTTTAATACGGCTGGGTCGGCTACTCGGGCCTTCGCAATTTCGCCTTGGAGCCTGTTCCTTTCATTCTCTGCTGTTAGCGCCCTTTCTGTCATTCGGGCGATATCCGCCTCTAAGGATTTCTCCTTTGCCTCTAGAAAATTCACCCTGTCCTTGGCTGCCTTGAGCTGTTCATCCTTCTTTTTCAACTGGCGACCAGTCTTTAGGAAATCGGAAGTGACCACTCGTTGTGTCTCCTCCATGATTTCGACTTTATCCTGTGGCCGGGCCATCTTCATGTCCAGTCCGACAGCATAAATATCATAGTCCTCTGGTTGCATTTCTCCCTGAGGCTTGTTTGTCCTTGGGTACATAGTTGCAAACTTCAATTCTTGGCGGGCCTCGTCATACGAAGCCTGTACTCTCGGTTCGGCGGGGGCATTGTCATCCTTTGCCCTTCGTCGCCTCATTCTATTTGCGTGAGCCTCCTTCCCACAATCTATCTGTGCAATGAACTCAGCTGGTGATGAAACCAGCCCTCCTGCGAAGGGAACACCGGAAGGTAGGGCGTAGGGATAGGTAACTTTCATAGGCGCCGGCATTTGCTTCTTCTGGAGGGTGACAGTTTGCGGGGAAAAGTGTGGCACGTTCCATAGCTTAGCCTGGGGGGTGTCAGCCTGGCTGGATAATTGCAACGGCTGAACCGGAGATTCAGTCGTAAGGCCTGTTGGCCGAGGAAAAAGAGTCGTTGCCTGGGGCTCGATTTGCTGTGGTGGGAAGGGATCTGTAAGCATCTCGGAAAAAGAGTGGGGGCCGATGGGAGGAATATCTTCGGATAGCGAGGTGAGGAAAGCCTGGGCGGCAACAGTAGGCGTTAGCATGCCTGGAGGGGTGATTATAAATGGTTGGGCTTGCGAATATTGGGCAAACCCCCCGGAATAAGATGGGCCAGAAACAGAGGGTGGAGGGCTCGGACGAATGGCAGGAGTTGCCAATTGAGCAAGAGCGGATGTGAAAGAATGAGATGCAAGAGAGGAAGGAGCGAAATGTACCTGCTGACTGGTCGGCGGTAGCATTTGGATCGTTTGGGACTCGACCGCAACCTCTGGCATTTGACTAGCAGCGGGTGTTTCCCTTTCGGCCGGTTCATGTGAAACTGTCCCGATAACACTTTCCGTGCGTTGTCTTTTCGCGGGGGGACTCTCACTAACCTCGGCAGTCGGATCTTTCTGCTGGGGTACTAGCCTGACCGGTTTAGCGGCCCATGTGCGCGTAAGTGAACTCCTTGATATATTAAAGCGCACGTTAGTGCCGACATAGGCGGGATGTTCGGGAGCATCACCTTCCTGCGAAGATATCGCCCTCTCTTCCTCTTGTTCATCGGAACCCTCTGCTTCTCTCTTGTTAGCGCTGGAGGTCGGGCTGGGATGGCCTTCATCCCAGTGTCTTTCGAATTCCTGGTCGTCCTTCAATTTATTATAAGGAGCCCTCATCTGCCCTGTTTCTTGGCGGTATCTCCATAAAGCTTTTATTTTTTCATCGTTCCATTCCTCGTCCACTTTCAACTTGTTAAGCATGCTGCGCTCTATCGGAATGTTGTCCCTGGCCACGGCCACTGGAAAGTAGAACTTGTGCCATGGGCCTCTGGTATCCGGCGTAGGGATTTGTGCCAATTCAACCAGATCTTCATCTTTATCAGTCCGGTTATTACGCCGCTTCTCCCAGTATGGTCGGGAAACATGCGTAACTCTCATATGCGGCTCAGGTAGATCATTAAAAGGGTTGTAATCCCACTTATCATCTACTAATACTAGCCCTAGGTGTGCCAGCTTGTCGCCTAGCAGCTGATGAGATCACTTTTTGACAAGCGTTA
>VDFB02000015.1:426033051-426044122 GCA_007258455.2 Sequoia sempervirens
TGAAGACTCCTTTCCTGATGAGCACTTGTTTGCAATCAAAGTTATTCACCCATGGTATGCAGATATAGCAAATTATCTGGCCACAGGAAGAACTCCTTCTCAATTCTCCCCTAAGGAAAAAAGATTATTAGCAGAGAAAAGCTTTAACTTTTCTTGGATTATAGATTGCATGTTTTATATAGGGTCAGATCATGTTATGAGGAGATGTGTACAAAAGGAGGACATTCATGATATATTACATGCAAGCCATGATGAGTCGTGTGGTGGACATTTTGTTGCCAAAAGAACAGCAATGAAAAATTTAAATACTAGCTACTATTGGCCAACTCTGCATAGAGATGCAGCCAAATATACCAGGAGATGTGACAGATGCCAAAGGATGGGAAGACCAACTTGATCTGATGAGATGCCTCTATTTCCACAAGTTGTTGTTACACCCTTTGATAAATGGGGATTGGATTTTGTGGGACCAATTGATCCACCTTCCAATAGTAAGTCCTACATCCTTGCATGCATAGATTATGTGACAAAATGGGTTGAGGCTAAACCTATGAAACATGCTAGGGATAATAAAGTAGCTGAATTCCTCTATGAGGAAATATTCACTAGGTTTGGTGTCCCTAAGGAAATAGTGACAGATCAAGGAGCATAATTCACTTCTACACTTATCACGGCCTTAGTAAATGAATACAATATAAGGCACAGGAAATCAACTCCTTATCATCCCCAGGCCAATGGCCAAGTTGAGGTCACCAATAGGGACATATAGGCCATTTTGACTAAAACTATAGATTTGCATAGGAAGGACTGGGCCGCATAGTTACCAGATGCTATATGGGCCTACCATACTACCTGGAAGATTGCTACAACATATACACCTTTTGAAATGGTGTATGGTAAAACAACTGTGATGCCAATTGAATTCAAATATAAGACTCTAAGAACAACATTAGAGATGGACATGGATTTAAAAAATGTACAAAAGGACAGAGTCATGCAGCTTAATGCTCTAAATGAGCTCCGAAGTAATGCCCTACAGCATACTGAAATCATACAGCAGCAAAGGAAAAAGTGGCATGACCGACATATCAAAACGAATCAATTCTCTACCGGTGACTAGGCACTGCTCTATGACTCGAGGTATAAAGAAAATCAAGGTAAACTCACAACCCGATGGCTTGGCCCATATGAAATTGAACATGTATTTGATAATGGTTCAGTTCAATTAGTCACAATTGATCCTGTTCAATTCAAGCTACTGGTTAATGGACACCATCTTTGATTGTATCATAAGCCAGTCTCAAAAGAAGAATTCATGTAGCAGTTTGTTCAGGATCCTGCCATCAATCTTCCTGCAGCAAAAGGCTTTAGCCTTTCTCCTGCAGCTTCACCATAATGTTTTAAATGCATGCTCATAATAAAGGTTTCCTTTTAAGGAAACCCTTTTTCTTCGTTCCCACTCATCGCCACATCTCACTTCTTTATCTTCCATTCCATCCATCTGTTCCATCCATACATCTCATCCATCCATGTCACTCATCCACCTCATTCATCCGCACCACCCTTAATTATGATTTCATTCCCAACTGTCATATCATACTGAAGTCGTCATCTTTCTTAGCACGTACGAGCATTAATTGAAAGGTACGCGTTATCTTTTGTTGTCACATCATTGATTTATTTCATTTTATTCATTTACTACTATGTCTATATCAGTCATTATTGTCTGATCTCCACCTATTCTTTAGTACATGTGTGGACACATGTCATATTTTAAGTAGGGGGCGAGATAATCCATTTCACTTACGCTGCTATCACAACTGTTCAGATATGTTTCTTTATTATTTTCTTGTACTTTCCAAAGTATGACTGCATGTTTCACCTTAAATCACAATTAAAACTACTTGTTTAAGTAGTTATAACAATTATTACATGCAAAAATATTTTGAGTTCATTCTTGGAAAAAAAGAGAAAGTGACGGTAGGGTTGAAAAAGCAGAGCAGAAAAGTAAAAAGTTCAAAAAAGAGTTTAAGTTTCAGCCGAGACAATTGTGAATATGGGTGGTCAACTGGTAAGACATGAGCCTATAGCGCATGAGATATTGATGCAAAATCCTCAAATAGTTCAAGCATTCAGCCTTTGTGGTTAGTTGAACTACTTTTTGAGGTTAAATACTTACAATGAGGAAGCTAAGGGTGAATTTTTAAGAACCCTTTCTGAAGGAGAGGCTACAGTATGATGTTTAATTGTAGCTGTAACCGAGGAATGAATTGCAGAGGTAACCGGGCTTCCAGTTGTAGGAGAGAATTTTTCTTCAGATGCTGTTTCTGCTAGGGCAGAATTTACAATACCAACTGATGGACCCTTGGAGGTCTCTAAGCAAGGATGCAAGCAAGTGTCATTGCCTCCCCCATATCCAGAATATGCTGCTTTCATAATCAGGTACTTAACATGTGAAGGCCATTTTTCTTACCTACATTCCTATCATTTTAAATTGTTGAGTCATATGAGGCATGGGTTAGCCATTAATGTCCCAAACTTTTTGTTAAATCTTTTGAAGCAATGCGCCCATGAAACCCAGAGAGGGAGGGATAATTCTATTGCCCATCATGCCCTTATTAAACTATTGATTGAACGCTCCTTGAGAGATGTGTCACCTCTTTCCTGGCAATAATTTGTTGCCCAAAAAAGCCTGCAACTTCCAAAACCTCCTAGGGAACTTGCTCCATGGCCTAAGAAAAAGAAAGAGAAAATAGCATCTACCAGTAGGGAAGCAGGGCAAGGGTCATCTAGTCCTGCAGCCCCTAGTCCTACAACGTTCACACCAGAGTCCTCTGCCCGGGTGCAAACTAGGTCTGCCTGTAGGAGAGAAAAAGGAAAAACAAAGGCAGGAGAGTCATCTGGGGTGGAACAAACCCCAAAATTTGACCCTCATCCTTAGAAAAGGAAACACTCTTCTCCTACAGCACCTTCTCATGTAGCAATTTCTCCTACAACAACGCCTGTTGCCACCACAAGTTCACCATCATCTTCTGATAAGGTAGAGCCCTCTAGGCAATTCGGAAAGAGGAAAGCTACGAGAGCACCTCCGGCAGCTGCAACATTGCCAAGAAGAGTTTCAACAAGAAAACAATGTAAAGTCTCCCCTGCTTCACCTCAACCTGAAGTTATCATAATTTTAGAGGAATCTATAGGATCTGAACATAATATTTCTCAGGATGTATCTAAGAATGCTGCACAAAGTCCATTTGTTATTCCTGAAGAAGAAAAAATTGAGACAAGGGAAGTTGAGCATATCGAAAGGGGGGTACCAAGTCTCTATGACTTGGCTGCTGTGGCTATGCAGATTTCGGAGGAAGCACACTCTTCTCCACTGTAGCAACAAGAATTCATCCTGCAACAAGGTGACAAACAGCCTAAACAATTGGAAGGGGCCAATGAAGCTTCATTACCCCCTGAAACTTTTCAAGCCATGGTTGTCTATAAAAAGACATTTTTAATTGAATTCCTAGAATATCTTAGAAACACATGGAGACCAGTCACATTGCAGACCTTAAGTTTTCACCACCTAGCCAAGACTAAAATGCAACAAAGTCTTTGGGAGGAAGAAAAGAAGAAACTGAAAAGAGACATTGAAAGGCAGAAACAAGAAATTCAGGAGTTAAAGGAGAAAATGAATGAAATGATGACAATTACTGGTAAGATTATAGAGTGTAGACCACTGCCAAGAGTTTATGCTCTGTGTCTCAAGGAACAATTTCTGTGGTTCCAGTTAATGAGAATTTCTAGGAATCTAGATCCTGTTATTCACACTGCTAAAGAATTTTATGATGCATACCAAGCAGCTCTTAATTGGCTAAGAAATTATTTGTGCAAATTTTATTTGCATGGCTTTATAATTCCCTATGAAATAGAGTGGAATCCACTTCTATACATTGGCGACATTCATTTAAGATCACGCATGTCTTGGGAAACAAATGAAGCTAATTATGGTAGGCAATTGGAAGCATATGAAGAAGTAGAAAGGGATGAGCCTATTCCCTTGCGCCCTGAGAGTTCAGACCCCTATACAATGTTGAAAACCTAGCTTACTGTGGCATATGGCCATAATAATAATACAGTCAGGATGAAAATATTCGATCTCAAAAAATAGGTGTATGATGAGTTTCAAGAACAAACATACTCATTTTGGAAGCTGCCATACTCCAGAATTGAGAAGAGATGGGAGAGATTGACTATTGGGTTAAGAAGGTTTGAGCCTCACAGTCCCTTGAATTTTACAGCATCTCTCAGAAGATCAAACAAATACATACAGTTGGGCCTTCAAAAGAGGTTTGAGTTGTGGTTACCCTTGACATTTAGACCTCCTGTGCTGATGTGGCATCTTTATCCCTACCGAGCTACAAATATTAATGAAGATACAGAAGCTCGTAGGTATGAAAGGTGGTAGAGTTTCAGGGGTTTTTAATTATAGATTCAGAACTTCATTTCAGGGTCATGCCTCAACCACTGATTTCAGAGAGACCACCAAAAAGTTTAATGCTGGAGGACCAGCATCAGGTTAAGTAGGGGGAAAAATGATGAGCCCAAAGTATGCTCATAATTTGAGTATCATAGTGTACTTTTAATACCCTTGCTTTTGTTGTTCATGGTTGTTTAAACTCTTTAGAAACCTTTTATTGGGGGATATCCTATCGCAATACACTTTTATATTCTTGCAGCCTATCATGTTGATATGTCTATATTTATTACCCTAATTGACTTTCCAAATGACTGATATAATGCATGTAATTTTTGAATGATGAAGTAAATTTGATATGTGATTAATAAATGAATATCATGTAAGTTTCCGTGCATGTTTCTGTTCGCTTCTGTTGCCTTGTGTTTCAAAGGTTATTGAAGAAAGTATGATCGAGTCAAGCGTAGCTGATCTTGGCCTTGCAGTAAATTCCATTTCTTGCATGACTTCGAGGAAGTTATTCTGGTGAAGACTCTTTGATTGAAATTGTTGGGAAGGAATTTAAATGTCAATTAATTTGGAAAGAGTGGAATGCTGAATTCCCTCTCTGAATCGTGTTGAGTGGATAAGTTCATTTATTTAGTCTGTTCCTCAATTCCTGGATGCATTTACATCCACATCTTTCTCTGTTTGGGTTAGTTAGTTAGTTGTTTTCCTGATTTAAATAAGTGTTCCTCCATGAAAGTGAGCAAGCATAGTGAGATAGAAAATATATCATGTAAAAGTTAGCCGATAATAAAAAGCAGAGTCTGTATGACAAGAGATAGAGTTTTTTGTTAGTTTTCATATGAACAAAACAATGTATACCATTCTAAGTTTATGAATGAAATTTGATGAAGTTCTAAGTTCAGTACTTATGTAATTAGTTGATGCTTGCTAAGGGGACCCACTTAGTAAGTATCTATAGTCAGTTAGTTAGTCGTTCATTTTTTTGTTGATCATATGTTAGATTTCATTTTTGAAATTTTTGTGCAAACTCAATTTTATATTGTTCCTGCAGCATCGAGAATCCATCCCTATGTCTGTTCCTGCAACATAAGGCCAGTTCATAGTTTTTTCTCAGTCGTAGTTGTTATGATTTCAGCTTTGGTTAAAGTATGGTTGAGTTTAGAGAACGTAGCAGTACCTTCCTCTAACGTAGGTAGAATTCTTTCCAACAATTTATTTCCATTAAGTTGTGACTAAAACTAGTTCTTAGTGCACATACAGTGCCGCTCCATTTCAAGTATATGTTCCCTGGTTTGACAAGTAAATGAACGACCATGAAAAGATATTAGTCGCCTGCTGGAATGTCCAATTCCCAAGATAGGTTTTACCGTGATTTTCATATCCTTTAAGTAGGCACAACCCGGTAATCATGAAATACAAATCCTTGAGTAATGTCTTTTATTGTTATTCCCTCACTGCCATTTTTGTAATTCTTAAAAGAACTTGAAACCCTATCAAATTTGAAAGAACCTTAGCTTGGTTTTTGTTTGAGCTAAAATCTGTCTAGTGTGGTAGCAAGTATACATTTGGAAATTGAGGTTTTTGAAGTCATAAGTACAGTTGAGGGTGGTAGGTTGAGACTGAGTTGAGCTTTTGAGTTGATTTGGTATTTTGAGTAGTAAGAGAACTAAGATGGGAAGAGATGTTATCAAGAGAGAATCAATAACTCATCAACAAATTTTGGAGGATGCAACTATTCTTCCTATATTTACAAGGGTTGGATGGCTTGATTATTTCTTGAAGTTGACAGAGTTTAGTGATGATTTAACAAGGAGATTTGCAAAAACTTTTTAGTATGATGAAGTTGTGGTAAAAGGAATTTATGCAGATGCTTTGGAGGCTACTATTTCCCAAGTAACTAGATTTCCAAGGACAGGAGCAAAATTTTTGGTTTGGTCTGATGCATTCGTTGCTCGGGAAGAATTCTGCATAAGAGGGGAGGAATTGGATTCCTCATCACAAGGTATGCAAATAATGTCACTTTGTTGGTTATGGGAAAGGTGTGCTTCTTATATTGTTAGATATATTACATGTGATGGGAGACAAAATCAGTTGTATACTGTCCATTTCAAGTTATTATGTCATCTTAGGCATAACAAGATAGTTAATGTGCCCAATTTCTTATATCACCTGTTGAAAAGAATGGCTTCAGAGTATCAAAGGAGACAATTTGATACTTCTCTTTCCCACCATTTTTTTGTTACTCTTTTAATAAAAAGAAGTATGAGGATTTAGTTTCCACGAGTAAGGTGGGAAGATTTTAGGGCTGAGGAGTGTAATGATATCAAAAATTTGCTGGTAATGCCTAAAAATATGGGAATTCAAGATGAACCCCAAAATGAGCCTGGAAGTGAAAACCCTCATAATTCACCTATGGAATCATCTACCTGTAGCCAAAGTGAACATACAGAATCTGAAGAACCAGAATTAGGGCCATCTAAAAGTGAAGAGTTACCTTCTTCTTCAAAGCCATAGAAGTTTAAAAGAAAGAGAAGTAGTGTATCCACTACTTCCACACCCTCTAAACCAGAAGAAGAGGATCCAAAATGAAAGAGGGTTGTTCAAGAAAAGAGAAAGGGTGCTAAAAAGGAGAAGAAGAAAACTAAAGCAAAGATACTTATGTCCAGGTGTTCTGGTAGGATCATGCAACAACATATTGTAAAGGAAGGTACAAGGGAACTTGAGGGAGAAAAGGAGAACATAGAACAACTCCAAGAAAATCAACGCCAACAGGAACAACAACAGGAAAATGTCACAGTTGTGGAGTTTGATTTTGAACTAGGTGAGAATGTCCCCGGTGATATGAAAGCACCTGTGAAAAGGAGAAGGTTTAAAATAATGACTTCTAATTATGAGTCAAAGGATCCATTTATTGCAAAGAAATATGGAGGGAATGAATAGTTCGAAGGAGGAGAAGAAGCTTATCTTGAAGAAAGGAATGTAAGGAAAGAACTCCAAGAAGCAATGGAAAGAATTAAACATCTAGAGGAGTTGGTGAAAAACTATGAACAAAAGGATAAAGAGAGAGAAGTTAAAATGAAAGAAATGGAGGAAAAATTGTAGTTGTATGGTCACGGTGCTAAGTTGGATTTACTGGCACAATTGGCTGATACTAAGACAGGGAATGAGGAACTTGCTGTTCCAAGTGAAAAGACCCCTTTTCTTAAGGCTCCTGGTTATCGCACAAATTTTTCTCTGGGTTACCAATTGTGGAGTGTAACCAAAGAATTTGAAGAAGAAAAGGGGAAATGGAAGAAAGAAAAGGAGAAATATATACAGGAATTGGAAAAGAAGGATATGGAATCAAATAAGTCAACAGTCTGATTGGAAGAAGTAGTAGATAGAGCTGCAAAAATTATGAAATGTAGGCCTCCACCCATAACTTATGCATTGTTTATACAAGAGAGGTATTTGTGTTTCCAATTTAATAGATTGGTTAGTAAACAATCAACTGCTATGAGTCAACCAAATGAGTTTCTTAAAAAATTTAAAGCTTCCACAATAGAGGACCTGGATCAATTGTGTGAATTCAATTTGCACAATTATTTAATCCTTGATAACACAAAATGGAACCCCTTAATGTTTGTTGGGGGTCTTCAAGTCAGAGCCCTTGCCTCTTATTATAGGAATGAACAACTTAGAGGAGAAATCATGGAAGAGTATAATGAAAAGGAAAAATCTATTGCACGTCCATTGAGAAAGGAGGCTCAGGATTTAAAGCCAATTATTGATGAGTGGATAAAACTTCTTGGGCATAAGGGGGTTGGTAAGAAAATAATGGAACTTAGGAAAGAAGACTATGGAAGGATGAAAATGCTAGTTGTAGGAATTGTACAATAGTGTTATAAGTATGTACAAAACCAGTGGAATGAACTAACTCCTTAATTGTAGAAAAAGGAACCACATTTTGTGTACAACTTTATTGCTATGCTCCAAAGGGTCCAAAAATACATGACAATCAGTATTAACAAAGGAGTTCGTTGGATGCCCCTTACATTTTAGCCACCCATTATCCTTTGTCCATTTCCACATTGGATTGAAAATAAGGGTGATGAATTGGAGAGGGAAGAAGCTATCAGAATGAGGAGACTTTCAACATATCAAGGTTTCTATCTTCAACAGGATCAGGGTGTTAGTACAATTATGAACCTAAGGCAAACCTCTTTGTAGAATAATCAAGATCCTTAGTATTTTTGCTTGAGGACAAGCAAAAAGTTAAGTTGGGGGGAAATGATAGGTCCAAATAATAGTTTATTTTCTACTGGTTTTATCAGACTTTAAAGATACTTTTGAACATACTCCCTGACTATAGTCCATATTATATTATCCTTTTTGTATCTATTATACAGGCCTAAGACTTGAAAGCATGATGATGGAATTATAGTTTAATATATTAGCATTAAGTGGTTTATATGAATATGTGCATGGAAATGCTGATGGAAAGTTATGCTTAATTCTAATGGTTATCCTTGTGTACATATTCTATGAAACTAACCTATTTGCAGCAAAAAAAAGGAACCGTGATGCACAGTTGTTGTGGGATGAACCCGTAGCAAAAGGAGCGTTTAATACGAGAACATGGGATGTTGTAGAAATAGTTGAACGTGATGGTTATTGGCCAAAGGAATTCATAAAGATAGAGCACACGTTGTCATGACAATTAATAAACGTTGAAGAAGAGGTCTTCTCTAATTTGGAACTTTGACAGATGGATGCATAATTTAATGTAATCTGTTTGGCCGAGTTCTATTCTTTTTAGGATTCTCTTTCTTTTGAGTTATAAATTGAATAAGTCTAGATCTTAAAACCACATTCTAGATATCTGGAAGTGGAATTAATGATTTCGGTTTTAGTTGTTACTTTCAATAAAGACTTCCTTAGTTTGTATATAATTGATGGTTGAGTTTGTAGTTTAGTTAGTTGGATGTTTTGCAAAGTTTGTACTATCTATTATTTTCCAGTTGAAACATGAATCTACAAAATGGTTAAATCCAGTCTGCAAGAGTTTCTGTAATGTTTTACTTTATGCAATAAATGAAGTTTAGTTCATGAGATGTGTGAGATCTACTAGTTAGATTGTGCTCAGCTAAGTGGGAACAGTTACTTGAGTAGGCCACTCAAGGTATTGTTCTCCACTTCATTTCAGTTATTCATTTCTGTCAATAGTTAATATTAGTTTACTGTTATTTATGAATTATAGATTCTATTTCTTGTTTATTATGAGTGATGCCTAGGAACATGCATGGTATAGCTATTAATGAAACTCTGGAGGATAGTTTAAATGTTATAGTAATTTCAATCAGGTTTTCAGTTCATTTTCACTAGAAATAGTTTAGTTACAGTCGTTATTGTAGGTACCCATAGCAACTAAGGTTTAGTTTTACTTTTGCTAGTTTATAGTTTTTTTATGAATTTCCAACAACTAGAATAACTTTTAGTAGGTTATTTTGAGTAGTTTGAGTCCATGAAGGTATATATATTGTTGCACCATCATAAGCTTATGCCTTGGTTGATAATTTAATGTAGTATTAGCAGTGTCAAGTGGATTGTTCACTTTGCTAACCCTTTGAATTGGTGACCTCACAAAGTTTACAAAACATTAACTTAGACTCTACAATAGTGGAATTGGAGGTGGGGGAATGGAATGATTAGGATTGAATTGTGGAGTTTCATTCATAGGAGGGGGGACCTATGATGAAGATGGAGCGAAAGCATAGGAGGTGTTATAAACCTATTGTCTGCAAGATGAGAAGAACATGTGAGTTGTGATGCTAAAGTATTAGAAGCAATGCCTCCAATATTTCCTAAATGTGAAGGATGGGTAGATGTTTGCAATGGTTGGTTTTGGATATTTTGTGGGATGGAATTTTGAAATTATGTAGACGGTGTAGATGTAGGTCCCTGAGAATTAGTAAATTTTGGTCTGGCCCCCATAATGAGAATCTAGAGGGGAGAATGTGAGGCCTAGATAAGCACACTATTTCTAAATTCAAAGTTGATACCAAGAGTTCTCGGGGAGGAGCCTAGGGAGCTTGGAGACTGGAGGAGGCTGAGGGACATGAGAGGTCTAAGGATCCAAGGTGTTGGAGGTATAGCCACACCCAAGTATTATGTCATATCAAACCTAGGTGGAGGTCTAGTGCCTTGTATGAGTAACATAACAAGAATTTGTTCTGAACATTCATTGATGATACAATTAATCATTTACACATTAGTTGGATTACTAAGATACTCTTCTATAGTGATTTTAGGTTGTGACACCATTCCTTCCTCAAGAGATACTTGGATATGAGGATGATTTGAATTTGTTGGGATCCTTCATGAGAAGGTAGATTAGATGGATAAGGAAATTGATGAGATTGTTGATGTGATGTTGTTCCATGAGTCACTTATCCTATGATCTAGTGACAATAGGGATGAAAGGTGTGATTGGATGATGAAGATGATGTGAAGCCCAAGGAAAAGACTAAATGATAATGGTTGGATGATTAAGTAAGTGATTGATTGGATAGTTGATTGATTGATCGATTAAGTGATGGATTGGATAGTTGATTAGATAATTGA
>VDFB02000015.1:426044222-426154196 GCA_007258455.2 Sequoia sempervirens
TCTCTGGTTCTGCAGACCAGAGCCTTCCTCTCTAGGGCAAATGGAGTTAGAGCTTTGAAAGTGCAGCCTGCAAAGGCACCCATTCAATTTCGGATGGCTTTGCCATGCTGCGCAAATTCTCTTGTGCTCCGCGGAGATCAATAGCTTCCTTATGAGGCAGCACCTCTGGCAGGCCAGCGCCTGCTTCTATGTGGAACAGTAGCTGAGAGAGTGGATGAATGATTGCCTCGATATCTGCTGCTGTTGGGGGGCTGCCGAGCTCCTTGAATGCCTCCGGATCGTTCTCCTTCTGCTCAATGATCTCGGTAATCTGCGCAGCCGTGGCAATAGTGCCATCCTCAAGAAATGGGGACGGTAATCCCAACCTGCCTAACTCAGAGAAACTCCCTCGAATGCCATCCAGCGCTTTGTTTAGAAAATCCGCTGCTGCCTTAGTACGCTGGAAAGCAGAGTGGTAATGAATGAACCTATTTGCCGTTTGAGCTGCATTATCCCTATCTTCAATACCTGCCCCGGCGAGGATCTCGTCTGAGACCGAGTATAGCTTATTTAACAAGTCCCTCGCCTCAGGAACCTTTTCCAGGATGAAATGCGGGAACTGTTCCATTGTGTCATGGGCCTCCTGATTGAGTTTTAACGCCCTGTCGATGAACCAGAGGGTAGGCTGCAGATTTAGGCAGAAGGCTTTGATTTTCTCCCAGTGAGAAATGTACAATTGCCTGACCAGTGGGATGATATCCGGTTGGGCAGAGGCTGGTAGCAGGGAGGCCTTAAGCGAAGAAATCTCTGCGTCTCGTGAAATGAGAGCTTCGGTAAATTCTGCCTTCTTCTTCTTCTCAGATGTCCACAACGCTTCATAGTTGTTCATTTGTTTCTGCCAATTCTGTTCAGCTCTAGAGTGGTTAGCCGATTGCTCTTCTAATGAAGCTTTCGCTTCTCAGAGCTCATCCTCTAGCTTGGCCTTCGTTTCTCGGAGCTCCTCCTCCAGTCTATTCTTCAAATCTTTGAATTCGGCCTCTTTTTTCTGTATCTTCTGCTGATGCTGATCTTGTAGGCGTTCCATCTCTTCGCCTTTTTCTGTCAGCTTCTGTCTGAACTCAAGGCGGAAGCGTTCAAGCTCTTCTTCCATCGATTGTAGGCTCTGTTGCGCCGCTTGGTTTTGATTCTGCAAGTCCTTTAATACGGCTGGGTCGGCTACTCGGGCCTTTGCAATTTCGCCTTGGAACCTGTTCCTTTCATTCTCTGCTGTTAGCGCCCTTTCTGTCATTCGGGCGATATCCGCCTCTAAGGATTTCTCCTTTGCCTCTAGAAAATTCACCCTGTCCTTGGCTGCCTTGAGCTGTTCATCCTTCTTTTTCAACTGGCGACCAGTCTTTAGGAAATCGGAAGTGACCACCCGTTGTGTCTCCTCCATGATTTCGACTTTATCTTGTGGCCGGGCCATCTTCATGTCCAGTCCGACAGCATAAATATCATAGTCCTCTGGTTGCATTTCTCCCTGAGGCTTGTTTGTCCTTGGGTACATAGTTGCAAACTTCAATTCTTGGCGGGCCTCGTCATACGAAGCCTGTACTCTCGGTTCGGCGGGGGCATTGTCATCCTTTGCCCTTCGTCGCCTCATTCTATTTGCGCGAGCCTCCTTCCCACAATCTATCTGTGCAATGAACTCAGCTGGTGATGAAACCAGCCCACCTGCGAAGGGAACACCGGAAGGTAGGGCGTAGGGATAGGTAACTTTCATAGGCGCCGGCATTTGCTTCTTCTGGAGGGTAACAGTTTGTGGGGAAAAGTGTGGCACGTTCCATAGCTTAGCCTGGGGGGTGTCAGCCTGGCTGGATAATTGCAACGGCTGAACCGGAGATTCAGTCGTAAGGCCTGTTGGCCGAGGAAAAAGAGTCGTTGCCTGGGGCTCGGTTTGCTGTGGTGGGAAGGGATCTGTAAGCATCTCGGAAAAAGAGTGGGGGCCGATGGGAGGAATATCTTCGGATAGCGAGGTGAGGAAAGCCTGGGCGGCAGCAGTAGGCGTTAGCATGCCTGGAGGGGTGATTATAAATGGTTGGGCTTGCGAATATTGGGCAAACCCCCCAGAATAAGATGGGCCAGAAACAGAGGGTGGAGGGCTCGGACGAATGGCAGGAGTTGCCAATTGAGCAGGAGCGGACGTGAAAGAATGAGATGCAAGAGAGGAAGGAGCGAAATGTACCTGCTGACTGGTCGGCGGTAGCATTTGGATCGTTTGGGACTCGACCGCAACCTCTGGCATTTGACTAGCAGCGGGTGTTTCCCTTTCGGCCGGTCCATGTGAAACTGTCCCGATAACACTTTCCGTGCGTTGTCTTTTCGCGGGGGGACTCTCACTAACCTCGGCAGTCGGATCTTTCTGCTGGGGTACTAGCCTGACCGGTTTAGCGGCCCATGTGCGCGTAAGTGAACTCCTTGATATATTAAAGCGCACGTTAGTGCCGACATAGGCGGGATGCTCGGGAGCATCACCTTCCTGCGAAGATATCGCCCTCTCTTCCTCCTGTTCATCGGAACCCTCTGCTTCGCTCTTGTTAGCGCTGGAGGTCGGGCTGGGATGGCCTTCATCCCAGTGTCTTTCAAATTCCTGGTCGCCCTTCAATTTATTATAAGGAGCCCTCATCTGCCCTGTTTCTTGGCGGTATCTCCAGAAAGCTTTTATTTTTTCATCGTTCCATTCCTCATCCACTTTCAACTTGTTGAGCATGCTGCGCTCTATCGGAATGTTGTCCCTGGCCACGGCCACTGGAAAGTAGAACTTGTGCCATGGGCCTCTGGTATCCGGCGTAGGGATTTGTGCCAATTCAACCAGATCTTCATCTTTATCAGTCCGGTTATTACGCCGCTTCTCCCAGTATGGTCGGGAAACATGCGTAACTCTCATATGCGGTTCAGGTAGATCGTTAAAAGGGTTGTAATCCCACTTATCATTTACTAATACTAGCCCTAAGTGTGCCAGCTTGTCCCCTAGCAGTTGATGAGATCGCTTTTTGACAAGCGTTATTGACTTGAAGCTCTTCGGGCAACTGAAGAATCCCTTCTTTTTGACCCTTTTGCTGCTACAAAACATAAAATCAATGACGCATACCTGCCGGTAAACCTCCAGCGCGAGCACTCTATCGGTGACGCAAGCCGGGAGCAGGAAAGGCCTGTCAATAAAGCCCCTCATTCGAAGGATCGTGAAATCCTTGCCCAGGAACCAGTCGCAAGCGGGGATGTAGCTTTGCAGAAATCCAGTCTGCTCAGTGTTAAGCCAGACGATATCACCCTCTCCGATCAAATCATTCAGGACCGGGGCTATGAAATAGTCCGCGAAGGCATAGTAGTCATATGTTGCGGAAAGGTAGGGTGTCCATGTAGATAATGGGAAAAATCGGGCGAAGAAATCCGGATTCTGATGCAGGAACATGTGGACCAGGTAGGAAAGAAATCTGAATTTCGTCTCCGCCTGATAATTCTCTATTTGCTGTATCATTTCCTCGACCATGAACTCGGCAAAATCATACCAGAAAGATTCATGTTGCCTGCGAAACTGTATTGCAGGGCCCAGCTGAAAAGCCTCGATCTTTTCATCAGAATCACGGCCGCAAACAAACGCCAGCATGGATATGGGATCCTGAAGGTCGTCGCGGAATGAACCGCGCAACAATGGGATGCTTGGTGACTTAGCGGACGCAATACCCTTCTTTTTAGTCTCCTCTAATAGGAAATCGGAGCCGGTTTTCATCCTTTTCCATATCTTTTCCCCCTTGCTTGGGCGGAAATATTCGATTTTCTCCTTTCTTGTCCTGGGGTCAAGAATGCATAACATATGCCAGATGGCTTCCTGATTGATATGAACCCTTAAATTGCGACCCTCAATGCAGTGGGTTTGTGGATTATAGCATTGAACAGCTGCGTCAACCACCTCCGGGCAATAGTGCACGAATGGGACCATGTATTGTGGCAAACCGCTATACCAGACTCTACTTGCCGTTGCCTTCTCCGCCGCTGGTGCTGATAATCTTGCACAAGCCGCCTCTCTAAGAGACTTAGGGTTCCTAGCAAGCTTTGGATCATAGATATTTGCCCACTTTTCTCCAACCTTTTTAGGGTTATTCCACTCTTTGGGCTTCTCTAGCTCCTCTGTGTTGGGTCTCCTCACCTTCTGGGGTATACCAGGAGTGGCATATGCTACATCATCGTACACGTAGACCTCGGCAGAAGAACGAATAGCCGAATACAGTTCCTGGCTAATCCCTTCCTCTGCTGGCTGAGCTGAAGATTCCGCCATCTTTCTTCGCGGCAGAACTTGAAGGTTCGCTGGCCTTTGAATACGCTTGCACTGGAAATACAGACAGAAAACACTTCACGCACTCCTTAGCTTTTTGGGAAAAGACTTAGGAACAATAAGCATTATCATGCAATAATAGCAACCTCCCTCAAGGTGGTAGGCGAGCGCGAGCCCTTGCATTTAATTCGGCATGTACCGTTAATTCCATGACTCGTGCAAGATGAGCTGATTGCTTTTTCCGAGGTGGCCGGATTTCATCATTGCTTTTAGGATATCGTGTGATACGCCCTGATTTTTCTTGGAAATTGAGCTTGCAACTGGCCTCCTCGCGTTGTGTTAGCATGTACCGGTAATTAATATCCCAGGCCAGAATGATTACGCCAAGCAAACGATCACCGCCTGAAAGAGATACGAATATCGCCTCGGGCTCTGGGATGTGCTTGAGATTTGACACCATAGCATACGGCCATACGTCCCTTCATCAGCAAGTGCCACCCTTTTAAAGCTCAATTAATTAACTTGATTTAATTAAGCATGCCTTGAGTCGTGCTACCATGCGTGTGCCAGCTCAAAACATGAACAAACGCAGACTCTGCCCTCGAGATTGTAGCCAATATACATCACGTTGCTTACGGCGGACTGGCGTATGTCTTGTCAACTTTTTATAAATAGGCCAGTAGATAGCAAACATATACACTTTGCGTCGAGAAGTGATAGGCAAGTAGAATACTGCTAAGCGAGTCTTTTCATAGGTTAGGTAATAAGCAGCTTTCGGCATACTTAGCAGATTTTAGGAAAAGTCCTAGGAGAGATGGATACTCCCATTCGCCTGACTTCCTTCAAATCACAAACAACATTTGTAGGTGAAATCTCCACCAGGAGGCTTAAGAGAATGACGAAGAACAAGCACTCGCTGGTTTTAGTAGCCATTAAGTGGGTTCTCGGCAAAGACTGTGTGGAGTACGAAGATAAGCATCGGGTGAACACCGATGTGTGCTCACACTTTGTGGCGTCTATGCTAGACATTTGTGTCCCTCGGCCTCTTGTATTGAAGCTAGTCAAAGAAATCTTCCCGAAGAAGTACCTGAACGGGCTTGGGGAGGTTGTCACGCACGCTGCATATGGAATTGGCCTGCCATCAGCCAGCGACTTACGTCGCTATATTGAAGAAGAAGCTGTCGTGGCTTGGCTACCATTCCTTAGCGGATTCCGCCTGCAGACCCGTGGTCAGCATCAGCAAAGGGTTACCCAGGCTCTTCACTTCCTGTTCAGAAGCTACAACGTGATACCATTCTACGACGTAGAGTGGTATACTGACTTCAGGGACCTGGTGTACCCACCACCGACGACAGCCGCACTTCATGATGCTGCCAGTGCCGCCGAGGAACCTGTTGCTGAGGAAGAAGCGGACGCTGTCTTGAATGCGTCGGTTGCTGCTAGCCACTCCTGCGGATAGATGGTCCTCTTGCCCTGGTGTTTGTTGATGTTACCCCCTTGCTCCGTATCAGCCTGATAAAAGGCCAATGTATATATATATGCTCTTATACTTTGTATATTTTGAAAATCGGCCTTCATGCCATTTTGTAACTCAGAAACAAAAATATACGCCTCCTTTTGTTGTGAAATCTTATACTCCTGTTTGCTTCTGCGTGCAATTTTTCTGGGTTTGCCAATTTTGTATGTTTTATCTCTGTTTATGAGCATACTTTTGTGTTTTAAGAACTCCAGTGCTTCACCTACCAACGATGATAAGTGAATACATAACAAGTCAATTGGTTTAGCAAAACGATAGGCCAAAAACAGGAAGGGAAAAAGAAAAAGCGTTATTTACAACTGTACAAGGTAGGGCCTGACGCTTAATGGAACAATTTAAGGTGAATCCCATTAACCGGGATTCCTAGGGGCTCCTGTTCCATATTTTCCAGCTCGAAGGCATTGTGTTGCATGCACCGAATGATTTTGAAGGGTCCTTCCCATAGGCTTTCAAACTTACCATGCTGACCTGGCTTCGCAGCCCTGCTGTCGTATTTTAGCACCAAATCTCCATTTTTTAGGCCTTGGTCGGAAGCCCTTTTGTCAAACCACCGTTTGACCACCTATTGACGGCCAGTCATGGCCTTTAGGGAATTCTCCCTTTTTTCTTGTACTTCTAATAGTTCGGCAAGCCGAACTTCCATGGCGCCATTTTGTTCTATCTCAAGAGATTTCAACAACTGTATCGCCGGAATTTCCATAGAGATAGGTAGCAGCGCTTCTTTCCCATATACTAGCTCATAGGGTGAAGTCTTGAGGACTTGTTTAGGTGTTATGCGGTTGGCCCAAAGTGCTTTTCGGAGATTTTTGTGCCATTCCCTTTGGTGTTCTGAGCCCACTTTTTTGAGAAGTCGGACTAAACTTTTGTTTGTTGACTCAGCTAGGCCATTTCCCTGTGGATAGTAGTTTGAAGATGTTTTCAGGAATATGCCATTTTTCAATGCAAAGTGACATACCTTTGTGCCTACAAATGCTCTAGTATTGTCCGAAATGATCATCTTCGGAGGGCCGAACCTCGTCACCAGAGCCTCGAGGAAATCCACAATCTCTACCTCCGTTGCCTCTTTAAGGGGAACAACTTCAGCCCACCTTGTGAAGTAGTCTGTAGCTGTTAAAATCCATTTATGTCCCGAACTGGAAACTGGGTTGATCATTCCGATAAAGTCCAAACCCCATTGAGCAAATGGTTCATCCGCCACGATAGGTTTCAGGGGCATCGCTGAATTCTTCCTTCGGTCGGAGAATAACTGACATTTTTTGCAAGCCTTTACCAGCGAGTAGGAATCATTGAAAAGTGTGGGCCAGTAATATCCAGCCCGTAGGACCTTGATGGCTGTGGTTTTAGCGGAGAAATGTCCACCTTCGTCGCTATTGTGAAATGCGTCGAGGATCTTCTGCGCCTCCCCTGAAGTAACACACCGTAGGAGCACACCATTAAAATTTCTCTTGAAAATGACTCCTTCTATCAGCGTGTATCCGCAATTCTGGAGCCGGTAATACCTTCTTTTCTGGGATGAGAGGCCTGGCGGGTACCTTCCGGTTCGCATGAAGTTCATTCTATCTTTCAGCCAATCGTCTTCCGATCCCGATCCGTTTATCAGGACAAGTTCTGACTGTTCATCTTTAGCAGGCATCTCCACTTCCTGTGTCATATACTCACACAGACCTCTGCCTTTAATAGTCCTAGTGGGCCTGACCTCAATGTCATATTCCAGGATCTTAGTGATCCAATTAGCCCTTTTTTCTGTGATTTCTCCCTCCATGATGTATTCCCGCACATTAGAATGTGCGACATATACCAGGACTTTGCTACAGGAAATTAGATGGCGGAACTTTTTAAGCCCCTTCACTATTGCAAAAGCCTGTCTTTCAACGAAGTTATAATTCACTTCATATTCCTTTAAGGTTCGGGAATAGAAAGCAACTGGATGCTCCCCTTTTCCTTCTCTATCCTTTTGAGTCAGAACAGTAGCGATACTTGACTTGCTACCGAAAGCATACATTATAAAATATTTATGTTGATCTGGATTGATCAACACTGGGGCTGATGAGATAGCTTCCTTGACCTTCTCAAATGCCTCCCTCGCCTCCGTTGTCCACTTGAAAATTTGATCCTTTTTCAGCATTAGGGTGATCGGCCTAATCATTCCCGCAAAATCGGAAATAAATTTACTGACGAAATTTACTTTGCCCAGAAAAGACTGGACACCTTTCTTATTCACCGGGAGAGGAAGCTCCTTTATAGCCTTTACTCGTTCTGGGTCAATTGAAATACCTTCCTTCGACACAACATGTCCTAACAGCTTACCCTGAGGTACTCCGAACAACATTTCCTCGGGTTTAAGGAAATCCCGAACTCTTGGCACTTTTGAAACACCAACTCCAGATGATCGAAATGATCATCTTTAGATTTGGAGAACACAGTAAGATCATCCAAATAGATTAGGATAATCTTATTGATCAGCTCGCTAAATGCGACGTCCATAGCTCTCTGGAAGGTTGCCCCTGCATTAGATAAACCAAAAGGCATTTTAGCATATGCAAACGCCCCCCACTTGGTGGTGAACGTGAAGGCTCCGTAGCCGATCTTCCTCTACCGGTGACCGTTGAGAGAAGCAGAGAAGCCATCCGGAAGAGAGAGAATATCGATCCCGGTGAACGGCTTGGATGATCGAATTCATAGAAGGCAAGGATAGTGGTCCTTCGTAGATGCTTTATTTAGGTCTTGAAATCTACGATAAGCCGTGATATCACCATTCTTCTTCTGACCGGTACCGCATTTGATACCCAAGTACTATGCTTCTAATTTGAAAAACAATATTTACTCCAATGAGCTGCTAGCTCTGTGCCATCAAGGTCAACCCAGGGCTGGACCGCCAAGCTGGCCGGATTGGCTTCGCGACCTTCCGCTAGCTCAATAGTATGTTGAATGATACCAGATCATAACCTTCCGTGATCATCAGACCAAAGCCATTATTCATATTTCACGTAAATTCATGCTCTCTTCTATTGCCGCGGATTAATATCTTTTCTCCGGACCGGTTGTTCCCCACATCGAGACCAAGATCATAATCACCTTTTTTCCGCCACTTAACTTCCTCCTATCATTTCCCGGCCACTTTCACGATCTAAATTTTTTGAGAGTAACCAATCCTTTCGGAAGCTTATTTGATTTCAGCTGCATAATTTGTCCCTCGTAGGCCTCAGCGATCTTTGGTTGGAGTTGATCGGCAAATTCCCCTGAGTTTTGAATAAACGAGGCGATGTGTTCATCGCTCTCAAAGACTTGCCAACTTTGGTCATTATCGGGTATTGCTGGTCTAACCAGCACTCGTACTGAATGTTTGTTCCGAAACAAGTCGGAGACAGGATCAAACTGAGCTCCGATTACTGCCATGCGGTCTGCATCGCCATTCTGAGCTCGGGGAATGGTCAGGATGTTGAAAGCTTCAAAACTTTCTATAAGGTCCCAGATTCGATGCCGATAGGACCTCATGCAGATATTCTTTGCTGCTGAGACTCCTCGGACCTGATTAACTACCAGTTCTGAATCTCCGAATACAATCAATTGTTTGATACCCATTCGTTCCGCTAGGCTTAGGCCTTGGACTAGACCCTCATATTCAGCCTCATTATTTGAACAAGCAAATTGGAATCGGAAGGCCCTCAGCAACTTTTCATTCTGTGGGGATATTAGACATATCCCTGCTCCAGCTCCAACTTTGCTCCTTGCACCGTCAAAATATAATGTCCACAGCTCACTTACTTGGTCATCGTCGGACTCTTTGACGACCTTCGGAAGAACTTGGTCTTCGTCATAGATCACATATGTGCCTAAACCGGTAGCATGATAATTACCGAAGGGATCATTATTTATATGTTCACTCAACAAAGCGTCTTCGCTATCACTTCGGTCTCCATTGACATTCTCCTCCTCCAGCAGTTCAACATTGTACATGTCTTGCTTGGTGATGGAGGTATGTGCCGCTTCAAAGTTAATCAGGGCCTCGTTCGCCACATGTTCGGAATGCAGAGCCTCCGATTCTATCTTCATCTTTGCACCATGTTTGGTCCTAAGTATTAGATGTGACCAATCTAAAGACAAATAGCCGCCCACCTTTGAAGTAAACTCTCGAGAAAGGCAAAGACCAAACATTGGCGGAACATCTATGATCACTGTATCTTGCGGGACCGTGATACTCGGGCAGGCAAATAGAGTCAACGGAAGTGCTTTGATGACACCCACAGTATCAACCTTATTTCCATCTAGCTGCATCACCCCTTTCTTCATAGGTTCGTAGCTGAGTCCCAAGGCTTCGGCTATTAGTTTTGGCATAACCGTGGTACTAGCGCCAGAATCAATCATAGCGTTGTGTAATAGTTTCTCCCCTATAATGAGAGTTAAGAAGAAGGGTTGAGGTTTTGGCCTACCTCCGCCTTCCGCAGGGGATTCCATCGCTTTGTTTGCGACAACCTTAGTTGGTGGCATTTGATAAACCGCCTCGGTACTGGCCAAAGGCTCGGTTAGTGTTGGGTCCATCTGTTGCTGAAGCACTTTTTGGAGTATGGTCTTCTGCTCCGGGATAGCTAGAATGTCCCATAAAGACATATTAGCAGGTGATTTCTTCAACTGCTCCACCACATTAAGAGATGAGGAGCTCGGAGATTTCTGCTCCTTGGCTTTTGTTATAATAATTTCCTTCCGCCGTTGAGGAGACAAGGATTCGGTCGGGCCACCAGGAATTTGATCCGAAACGTCCTTGCACTGCGGATTGTCCGAAAGTGAAACCACGGCCTCACCGGTGAATCTTCTCTTGGAGCGTGTATTATAGTCAGACTTTACCCGCGGCGTTTCGGCAGTGGACGTGTCATTCGCAAACACCGTTTCCTCATCTTCCATCCATGAGAAGAGCGCATGATCAGGAACAATGTCGGACTCTTGCTCCAGGGACATTCCTTGTATTTGCGCGGTAAGGACCGCGTTCTCCATTGCCGGGGCATATCCGTATTCTTCGCTCTCTGTCGCAATCCCTTGACTACGTTGCTCTGCTATCCTTTGTTGTAAGTTGCCACGCGGACAATTTCGGGGCATATGCGCATCGTTGCAAGGGAAGCACCATGGATTGATGTCATCAATAAGATTATTTTGTCCCGCGGTTAATTCTCTGCTAGAGCTTGGCGACGCTCCTACCAGTGGCGTAGGCACCGGAACTATTTGGTTGGCAGCCGCCGTTGGTGAGTTAGTGCGATGCGCATTCTGATATTGATTCTGCTGATAGGTAGGCCGCCCACCTTGGTAGTTCTGATACGCAGGCCGCGGAGGCATTGCTTGATTCGCTTGAGTGTTGTTATATCATTCGCCATAGTCCGTAGCATCTCCTTGAGGTCGCCCATTTCATTCTTCGGAGAACTTGATGTAGAGGCCAAGTTTTCAGGAGCGGCTGTATATGAGTACGCTGACTGGGGAGTCGCTGGCGCACTGGTCGACGCCACCTCTTGTGCCACGTTTGATATCTCAGGAAATATCAGCATAACAGGTCGAGGAGGCAATTTTCCGCAGTCTATCAAGTGATTTTCTGCTTTGATAGCGGTGGCATATGCATCTGGTAGAGTAGCTCCTCCCAGAGACTTGATCATCATAGAAATGTCGGGATTGATGGACTTCAGATAGAACATGAACGCCAAATCTGGGGTAGGGTGGATGGTCACGGGAATCCTCCGCCAACTCGAGTGAAATCGGGCATTGAAGTCCGTCAGAGCCTCCTGGGGTGCTCGTTTGATGACGGATAACTGATAATATAGCGAAGAACGATCTCCGTCATTTGAAAATCTTTCATAGAATGGATCTCCGAGGTCATCCCAAGTGCGAATGGTATTAGGAGTCAGTGTTCGGTACCACTCCAGGGCCTTGCCTTTGAAGGACGCAACAAGGAGCCTCAGGGCTACATTCTGCGCCGTGATACCATGTACTAGGCATACATCCGCTACATCCTGCAAATGCTCTGCTGGCGTTTTTGTGTTATCTCCGGCGAATTTGGGAAGAGCTTTCAGGGCCGAAACCGGTATGGCACCCCAAACAGCAGGTGCTACCGGAGCTACAAGGGGACTCCCAGCATCCCATGCTACATAATTTCTGTTCGCGGCCGGCAACATGGTGAGAGGAAAGGGTGGTGGGAATGGAACGGTTACTAACTGATTTGCGGCCTGGACTGTCCTGGATGGAGGCACTAGTAAACCTGGGTTACTTGCAGTTTGGGATCTAGTTACAGGCCGATGGCTCATACACCCTTTTAGAAGACGATTTCATTAGTTTGGGTCCCACCGGGCGTGCCAGAAAAAAGGACAAACTGTTGACGCCAAAAATTGACGGGATAACAGTGCCTTTATGGGAAACTCAGTTCAAGGGGGACCCCTTTGCGCCAAACTGAGTGACCTCCGAATTTTAAAGAAGCCGGCTTCTTCTATATAATGGTTTTTGGAAAGGGAAAAGGAAGCAGATATAATGAAACAAATATTAATCTAAGGCGATGCGCCAAAGCTTTTTGATAGGCACGATAAATCATAGACTCAAGGGCCTGAATGTTACTGATATGTTCCAAAACACCGGAAGCTTAAAGCAATAGCATAAACAGTTCATTCAATTGACATAAAACAGTATCGCATACATTCTTACTGCTAAGAAGAGTCATTAAGACATGATTTAGACCAGCAAGTTTGTGTTCAATATATAGAAGTCTCCTCAAATGAAATGCTTAAGACAATAAAAAGCACAGTTCACAGTTTAATCAAGACATAAAAAGCAGAAAGGCGAACAATAGCACAGTCTGAAAGTATCTTGCAAATAAACATGCAAAAGAGGCCTGGCGTCTCTTGCTAAAACCAGTATTCTTCCTGTCAAATCTTGGACCATTTTCCCTCAACAGAGGGAGTATATATAGCCGGAGAGCAAAATCCCACCGCCTGGAGAGTTGTAACAGAATGATTCCACAATCCCTCGTAATGATGCCCGGATAAGAATATTCCCAATGCCGTTATGAGAGCAGCCAACCAGGGCACAGCATCCAGTTGGTTAGTTACAGGCGTGCCCTTTTGGAATGATGGCAGTGGTCCCAACCAGGCTTCGAAGCGACGAGTGTCGTCCACCGCCTTAGAGAACCATGGCGAGCAGCAGTCAATGACACCATCCCGCTCGGCCATCTCACAGCTTGCTTTGATAATCGATGTAAGGCACGTGGCAGCAAACCGCGGCCCGAATGAAAACTCCTTCTCCAGTGACCGGGAGCTTGCGGAGAAGTGACACGTGTTCAGGGGACGGAGGCTACTTTGAAAACGGGGAAAGGCCGCATGAAAAGGGGGCGAAAGACGCGTGGCCGCGTTTTGCAGCCCGTGGTGCTCTCGTCCCTGCAGTTGTTTTAAAAGCCGCGAACCGCTGACACGTGAGCGAGGGTGGGCCACGCCAGTAAATAAAGAAGGCCAATAGAAGTCCTTCGCAGCCCGCCGCAGCATACTCTACTCCTGCTAGGGAAAGATTGCGCTACACCGCCACGTATAGAGATGTGGGCCCTGCTTCGCATTCCGTGGTAAACATAAAGCAACAGAAAATGAAAAACCCCGCAGGCGTGACACGTGGGCGCTCAGCGCAGCATCGCAAGAGCCAAAAGGGGAGCCGCTTGCCAAAGTTGCGAAGCGAGGGATGCACATCATGAACATGCGAAAAAAAAGGGAACCCGAAGGGAGCTGAGTGGAATATTATTTCAACAGGTATTTAAGAAGAAAATTGGTCTAGATGTCAGTGTGGAGAAGTATAAAGCTAGGTTGATCACAAAAGGTTATTCCTAGGTGGAGGGAATTGATTATGGAGAAATATTTTCTCCTATAACTAAGCTGATATCTATCAAATTTCTATTGTCACTTGCAACAACATATGACTTAGAGGTTGAGCATATGGATGCGAAAACAACATTTCTTCATGGAGATATTGAAGAAGAAATTTATATGTCCTAGCCTAAGCACTTTTTGGAAAAAGGTAAAGAAAATATAGTTTGCAAGTTAAATAAATCTCTGTATGGTTTAAGAAAATTGCCTAGAATGTGGTACCAAATTTTGACACACTTGTGTTGTCATTTGGATTTGTAAGATCAAAATTTGATCATTGTGTGTACTTCAAAATTGAGAATGATCATTTGCTTATTATTTCCTTGTATGTGGATGATATGTTATTCTTTGGGAATAGTAAGGGTATGATTTCTATTTTAAAATATTAGTTATCAGTAAGGTTTGAAATGAAAGATTTAGGTGCAACAAGGTATATTCTAGGTATGGAAATAAAAAAGGGATAGAGGAAGTAGAAAGCTTTGGCTCAGCCAAAGTAAGTATCTCAATAATATCTTGGAGAGATTTGGTATGATTTTTTGCAAGAAGTTAGTTGTTCCAATGTTGTAGGGAATGAAGCTATCTGTTGAAGATTGTCTGAAGTCTCCTACTGAGATGGAGGACATGACCAGGGTGCCTTATGCAAGTGCAATTGGCAGTTTAATGTAAGCAATGGTCTATACAAGGCCAAAAATTCCCCAAGTAGTGGGAATACTTAGTCGGTTTATGGCTAATCTAGGAAGAAAACATTGGGATGTTGTGAAGAGAGTTTTTAGATATTTGAAGGGTACCTCAGAGTATGCTTTATGTTATCATGGAAACTTGGTTGGATTACAAAGGTCTCTTAGTATTCATGGGTATGTGGATTCTAATTGGGCAAGGGACATTGATAGTAGAAGGTCCACTAGTGGATACATCTTCATGTTATTCGGTGGTGTAGTTAGTTGGATGAGCAAGTGGCAGGCTGTAGTCATTTTATCTACTACTAAGATAGAGTACATGGCAGCAACACACACCTATAAGGAAGCCATTTGGCTTAGACGTTTGTGTTTTGATGTTGGGTTTAATGCAAGGTAGATTACTATTCGTTGTGACAGTCAGAGTACTATTTGTTTGGTGAAAAATCCCACTTTCCATGCCATGACGAAGCACATTGATGTTCAGTATCATTTCATTCATGATATGGTGGAGGATGAAAAGGTTAATCTTGAGAAGGTGGATACTCTAGAAAATGTTACAAATGCATTAATGAAACTAGTGAGCATAGACAAGTTTAGGTGGTGTGCCAGTTTGATGGGCCTTAGGGCCTATGAATTTTAGTAATGTCGAGTATTGGAGGAGCCAGTAAGTCTTCGTCAAGTGGGAACATGTTGGAAAATTTTCCTCAGCTTGTTGGCTTGGAACTTCCCTTAAAGACTTGGAATTTTTCCTTTGATTGGCTTGAATGTTAGGATGTTGCGGAGAACTAGAATTTTGGAACCTACATGTCGCAGGTTTTGGAATTCTTGAAACCTCCAACTTAGCGATCGCGATGTCATAGAAGTTTGGAACTTCAAAACTTTAAGTCAGGAGTTATGAGGTTTTGGAAAACCCCAAATTAGCGACTACAAAAGAAGCTGATGTGCTGATGGAATGACTCATCATTTTGACATTGTGACATTGCCAGGAAATTGAGTCATGTCTCCTTGACATGCCGATGGTAGGCTGGAAAACTCTCATCAATGTGACTTTGTGAGTTCATTGAGACATTGTGAAATGTATCATCATCATCCAGAAGAAGTCTTGATCGGTCTTGTTGATGTGACTTCAAATGGTTAGTGTGACTTTGACAAAAGTCTCTTAGACATTCCTGAAGAAGTCTTGTCCATTCTCATCAGTGAGACTTTGGGGAAACTCTCTTTGACAAAGGTTGTCATGTCGATGACCTATGGTGGGACTTGAGTTGTCAGGTGGATAGCGATAGGTGGTTCTAGGCATGTTGACTTAGTAGTAGGGACCACATGGATAGTAAATAAGACATTGATGAGACCTTGGTATATCAGTGGGAGAAGTTGGAATCTCTCTTTGACATGGCTATTTTGATCGACAGTGTATTGTGATATGAATGCATCAGTGTGACTCGAGTAGATCAACAAGAGACTGGAGTGTCTCTTCAACATGGCACAATGTGTTAACTATTGTGTGACGGTTGGTGTACAATTGAAACTGAAGCAACAATGGCAGGTTAATGCATATGTTGTAATACTCTATATTGAGTTGGGGTTGGTTATTCGACCTATTGGGTTGGTGTTCTACATTGTATGCTTACAAGCATTGTAATAGTGCGAAATAACATAACTATTTGCTACTATGAATTAACACTTTAAGTGGAGTCTATAACTCTATATGTAATCAAATTACTGTAATACAAATTGACTTTACTTGGTGTGGTGGGTTTTTCTCCCATAAGGGTTTTCCCACATAAAATCTAGTGTGCAAATCCTATGTGTGTAGTTATTATCTATTTGTTTCTGTGTATGTGTTTCTGAAATGAATTGTAATTGTAATTTAATTAAAAGTACCATCTACATTATTTATCTTGGAAGATTGGAATTTGGAATGCGTTTCCGCATCTTGCTTTCCTTACAAGATTCTTTCTCATATTTTCCTTATCTTTATGCTCACTGTGTGCTCTACACTAACTTAATAGATTACTTCATTTATTAAGATTTAAATATTTTTGTTAAAGAATTTAAAATAAAACATATATGGTTGACATGATGCTAGGAATCAAGCATTTTTGTATAATTGAATATAGAACTATATATATATATATATATAAAGAGGAAGAATGTAATAGAATTTTATTTTAAGTTTTAATATTTAAATAAGACAAATAATTGTTACTTTTATATTTTGAAGATTTTCAATGAATATTTAGACACCTCAATTTGACCATTTACATTTGGTCAAAGTTACCTTTATTTCATCTATTTCATCTTCTTGTCCACATTAATTAAATAATATTATCATTATTTAATTAATATCAATCATTTTCCTAAGGTCTTCTAAGGTATTTAATTATTTTATTAAATACTCTATCACTTTACCTTTCCTCTCTAAATTAAATAAATAGACTAATTTATTTAATTTAGTCACTCACCCTATGAGAATTAAATTAAATTTTTAATTCCTCACTTTCTCTCACTTAGTCACATCCTCCATAATCTTGCCCTAATCCTAATTCTCTTGCTAATCTCACCATTAGGATGTGCACATTCCTAATCCTTGATTAGGAGGTGTCACATCCTCCAACATTTGCAAGTGGGCTTCTAATCCCCTTCGTTAATCCATTCACCCACCTAATCTTCTACCCGCACAATCAAAACCTAGGATTAATCAAACCTAATCCTCATGCCATTTATGGAATATCCCCTAGTCAATGCTTTACTAATTTCTTTCTCCTTTTGGAGAATCTAACCCTATACCCCCATAGAATATCTAATTCCATTTTATTCTTACTAGGTACTTCAAGGAATTTTTAATTCATTTTCCCTTGGACCCATGTGGATTATAAGGGAATTTTTAATTCCCTTTGTCCTATCCTCCCATGATTTAGGAAGATTGGACAAGAAACTCCTTTATGAGGATATATTGTCCATTCCCTATGGTACCTACCAAGTACCTTCCACATCCTCTCATGTTCTCTCATGATGACAAGTGTCATCACCATGAAGGTTGAGATGCCTCAAGGCATCTCAACCCTTGATCTATCCTAATCTTCACTCTTGGTCGTCCACTCCTCTCTCCCCTTGCTAAATGACTACACTTAGTCATTTTTGCAACGCATCACTCATAAGCCTTCAAGCCTTCATGTAAGTATAGATAATATTGCAATATTGTAACCAAAATTGAGCAAAAACAAGATGTTATGCTGGAAAATTTGATATAGAGCACACATCCAACTACATCAATAAGGGGATTGTGACATTAGGCTCTTCCTTGGCTCCATTTTCATGCTATTTGGTGCATTTTTGAGTTCATTTGGCCCTTATCTTGAGTGTTGGTATTGAATTTTTTTTCCTTTGATTGGCTTATTTATATTTCCTTGTATTTTAGTTAGTAAAATATCATTGCACACATTTTTGGTATGCTTGGTGGGACCCCATGTCACAAGTTATTTAATCTACCTTTTATAGTTTTTCATCTTGAGAATTAGTTGTAAAGGTGGATCTGATGCATGGGTAGATACGTCTGCTTCAAGAACGATTGCAACTACTGTAGAGGTAGATACACTTTGGCTCTAACCCCTCTAGAACTAACTTCCTTCAAGGGCATACTCGCTCCTTCAAAGGTGGATGCAACTTACTCAAGGGCGAACATGAATTCTACATAGGAAGATCTACAAGCAAACAAATTTGAAACCTTCAGAGTCGAACATGTGAACTTCATAGGTGGACTTGAATCCTTGATAGGCACACCTAACTTCTTTAGAGGAAACTTTTCTTGATGGGCGGTTGTGCTCCTTTAGAGGTGGTTGTGCTTCCTTCAAGGGCGGCTCTGCTATGTTCATAGGCGGTTCCGTGGGTAACATCTTTTTTGCACTTTAGTTTTAGATTTTTAGTTGGATATCAGATTATCATTATTTTTCTCACTTGTGTTGTCTATGTTTGTGAGTGTTCTCAATCCATTTGTAACCCTATTTATTGAATATTGATGAACTAAACTACTAACTTATTTCCTACAAAACGATCGATCAAAGACATACATAAGTATTTTTCACACTATCTAGGAACAATTTGTTTTCTAAAGGGAGTCATTAACTTGCTTTCCATGTTTGTGATTTTTCAATATTGGCATATGCTCTCCCCTTGCACTATGTATGAGCGTGGGGATCAAAAACCATGAATTAATCCAATTCCATTTGTGAGTCATCCCAAGAGTGCTAACTTGTGTGTATGCTCTTCCCTTGCACTACGTGCAAGCCTAGGGATAAAAAATGCCTAGAAAATCCTTCCCTTTATAAGTCCTTGGGGATTCAATCACCCCAAGGGACAACCTCAACCATGTGAACCGATTGGTATAGAAATGGGCAGAATGAAAGTTTTACCCCAATCAAGTTGCATTGTGTTTAATGAAGCTCTGATACTTGAGGATTTTGAGTTAGACTGCATGGTTGGTCCAAGTGGCTTAACTAATGTTCCCAACGCATGCTTGTGATGGGATGGTGTTCATGGACATGCCTCATGCACCCTCCTAGTGTTTATCCTAGCTTATTACCTTTTAGTCATTTCCTATTGTAGTACATGGTACAATATCATGACCACAGCTACTCACCATGTATACCCTTGAGTAGTGTTATGCCTTGCATAACCACCCCATTTTAAACTTGATTAAAATGGGTCCCCCTTTCATGTTTTGTTTTCCTTTGGTTTTTTGTTTTGTGCCTTAGGAGTTTTATTTCTTCCTTGGGCCTTTTTCTTTTTTGTTTAGGTGGACGTGGAATGCGGACCGAAACCAAACTTTGGAATTTGTTACAAGTTCCAGTTCAGTTTTCAGTTCCAGTTCTGGTTCCACCCGTTGCATTTGTTTTTCCTTTTTATCCTTGCGTTTGGTCATGGGGTGTTTTATTCCCTTCTTTTTCTTTCTCTTGTCTCTTTATTCGTCGTCTCTTTGTGTGTGTTGTTGGAGGCGGAGTCAGGATGGAAACTAAACCTATAACTTTGAAAAGTTTTAGGGTTTGGTTTATGTTCTACTTCCGCCCCCGTTGGGGTTCGCTTAGAATTAGTTTTCATTCCAATCCCACTGGCATTTGTTTTTGTTTGTTGCTTGTGTTTGGTCTCTTTGTTGTGAGGCCGAGTTCGGAAAGGATTTAAGATCTAGATTTTTTGTAAAGTTTTGTTTCCTGATTCGGTTCGGACTCTGCCCCTACCCTGCTGCAAGTCCTGGGGTTTCTTTGCTTTTTGTAGATGCAGAACCAGAATGTGGGTTGAACTTGGAGATGTTGGTCATTTCTGGGTTTAGTTTTTGTTCCCACTCCAGTTCTGGTTTCGATCGCTTGGAAAATTGGTCGAGTTTTGGTTTTCACATACTTACCTTCTTGTGGGGTTGGAGCTGGAATGGTGCAAAGAATTTAAAGTTAACAAATAGTCTTGTGTTTTGTCCCCGTTCTAACTCTGGTCCTAGTTCCGATTTTATTTTGGTTCCACCTTCGTTAGAGTTGAGTTTTTGCTAAGTATGAGAAAGGGGAAGGTATGAAAGGCAAGAGAAATGCTATCGGTAGGAGTCACATCGATATGCATCCGAAACAACTCCATAAATGAGACATCTATCGTCACCGTGAGATCACTCTGATTGACCAAAGGTCATGTCGATCTCCATTTTTTTGCCTAACTTCGGGATTTTCCTACCTGGTCAAATTTTCCTAGATTCCTTCAGTCTCCTGGAAATGTGTTGGTGTCCAGAGTTTTGTGCTCTTCACAGAATTCCGGTCCAGACGGATTTTTTTTGGATTTTATGCCAAATCTTCGAGTGACTTGAAATTGTTGGCACATGAATGATTTAGGTGATGAATGCTTGATATTCCATGCTTATTTTGATGAATTTCACAATGTTACATGCATTCCTTCTTTGTTCAAATGATCTATTGGTAAACCTTATGCCTGCTTCATAATTCTCCATTCTAGCCATATTTTCCTGGTTCCCTTTAGTTTTTTGAAGTTTAGCGTTCTTAGTCATCCACAGAATTCTGGTTTGGCCAAATTTTTCTGAATTCTCTGCTATGCTTTATGGAATTTAAGAAATTTGGTGAAATGGATGATTCTAGTGATAAATTCTTATGTTTCCATGCTTTAATTTGGTAAATTGCACAATGATTATGTTGCTTGTGTTCATTTTAATAAATCTATTATTGATACTGATACCTCATCAGGAGAATCCACCTACTTCAAAAATTTTTGAAATCCCTCCCAGGATGGTTTTCCTTGGTTAGCTCAAGATCCTGAACTTCCAGTGTTGATGCTTAATGGCTAATTTAATAGTTTTATCTTGATTTTGAGCTAACACTTTGATGAAATGTTGTCAATATTTGGATTCTCACATTAGTGTTTGATGAATGCAGGCTGATTCTAGCAAGGCAGCGGCTGGAAAGGCTAAGAGAGACACAAAGGGATCCTCCATCACTGAGGTAGAAGAAGAATGAAGTTGTATGTAAAGAGTAGGATTCCTAGGGGAAAGAGGACATAAGTCTAGTTCAAGGTTTCAAATCCGAATACGAACCCCCTGCTACAAAGGACTAAGGCTATCATGGGATATAGTAGCTAGGCACTAGATGGATGATGCAACAACCTACAGTGCATTCATTAATGAATATTAATCCAACAAGAGAGACTAGGACCATATGATGGAGAAGATATGAAGAATAATATTAATGCTATTTAATGGTGAACTAGGGTTTTTCCTATGCCACTTGCAGATGGCTTGTAGAGGATGTTCTTGATGACAAAGGCCATAATGGAGCAAGGTATGGGTGATGTGGGGGAAGTAGTTAATGCAAAGCTGCATCAAAAGTCGTGCTTCCTTATTGTTTCACTTTGCTCCTTCTTCACGTGTTTTAATATAAGTTATGTGGAAGATTCTAGGATGATCTGGTTCATGCCCTTTCATTTAATGCACGTTTTACTTTGTTTTGAATCTTTCTAGGGCCAACGTGTTCTATGAATGACTCATTGTAAACCCTAAACTGGGCCAATGCATCTGATGCGTTTTATAAATATGGTGTTTTGCCTCTTTTGTAAAGGATCTTTTTGGCGATCTCTTTAGGGTTAGAAGAGTTAGAAAGGTGAAAAATAAAGCTAGAAGATTAGTTAGCAAGCTGAAAGATTCAGAAGGTAGAAGAAAAAGATAGTTTAAAGACATGGGTTTCTGTACACTGGTGATCTTGCCAGATTTTTAAATGTTTCTTATCTATTTCATTAACAGTAGGAGCAGCCATATTTAAACCTAATTTATATTATGCTCTAGAATGGTATTCATTTTGGGTTAATCATTTTGATTTGAAAAGATTTCAAGGAATGAAATTTTATCTTATGTTTTGTTCGAATGATGATTTGCAATCTTTTGTTAAAGTTTTCACTGTGAATGAATGAAACTTTTTATCAATTACAGGTTAATTTTATTCTGTAGTTCTAGTTTAGGAATTCCTTGGAAGGTAACAAGTCTGATTAGTTGAATGAATCAACATTCTTTTCAGTTTAAAAAACCTTGATCTATCTTTTTTTTTTTTCTATTTCTTTAAAACCCCCTTGGTTAAAGTAGATTTAGATAGATGTTTGATCTTGTAACAATCTAGATCCTCAAAACTAGTAGGCCCCTTGAATATTATAGCCATATTGACCACTTCATGAAACAACAACGTTGTGAACCAACATCAAAGACCTTGGGAGGCAATTAGTTTGATTACTGATTGTCTCTTTCAGGAGAGGTGAGATACTTTTACTTTTATCTTACCTATATGTTGTGTGTCAACTTGGTGCATCAACAAGAAACTGGCGCTAGAAGGAGCGAAGGAGATTAAACTGGATAACATTGGGTCTTTCTCACTAGAGAGGTCCCATAGATTTCTTCGATCAACTGAAAACCCACCGCATTTGATAGAACTTGAGAACCCAACGAGATACAAGATTCACAAGGAAACCATTCTACCACCCTTGTCAGCTCAACTCACTCCACCAGAATTTTCACCAATACCACACTTGATACCCGTGAATCCACCACCAAATTCACCTCGATTGCCATTACAGCTGGTTCAGCCCATCCAACAATTGGCTCAACCTCCACCACCACCACCAATGACATTTTTTTGTGAATAATCCCTCTCCATTAGGGACTATTCTTGGAGGATTTCATGATATGCCTAAGAATCCTAAGAGATTTTGTCCCAAATACATTCATGGTGAATCAAGGAGTGCTGAAGAGCACATACAAGATTTTAAGGATGCTTGTACCAGAGCCAAAATTGCTCACCATGATGTGGTTTGTAGGTTGTTCCATTATTCTTTAGGGTATATGGTGTACAACTGGTACCTAAAACTTCCACAAGGTTTTATTCTAAGCTGGACAAATCTAGAGAATGCTTTCATCAACTAGTTCAGAGTTTATGTGGATCCAACCATTTTGTTCCATCAATTTGCTACCATTAGGAAGGAGCCATGTGAATCATTGCCCTTGTTTAATAAAAGGTTTCAATGAATGTATAGGAGATTGTAGGACCCCTATCTAGTTGCTGAGAATAGTGCCATTCAGGCATATTTTAGAGTTATAGACCCTTTGCTTGGCTTGTTCCTACAAAGGACTTATTGGCCAACAGATATTGATTCTCTATCTAAAGTTTATCATCTAGCCATCAAGCTGCAATAACAAACTAGCTCTCAACAAGGGAACTTGGGAGGAGGTTTTCCTTCTATGGAATATCAGATGCCTAATCCAACCCTTTATTCAATATGGTCCCAGGGATGTCTCCTTCCCATTATGGACCTATGTATGAGTTGCAGACTCAATCCCCTATTCCATTCTTTGTCAATGGAGCTCTTGACTTCTCTCAACAATCGCAAGCTCATCATAGTCCACATGGTCATCATAATCAAGCTGGAATACCAAATCCCATCAATTATTCACCTATTGCTAAGAATGCTGAGAGTGAAAGGATAGTTCAACTCACAAACGAGGTGGAGACCCTAAAGAAAAATCTGTCTCAAGTCACAAATGACACAACTTAGCTTAAATTGAACCCCTCTTAGAATAAGGTAATTACCCTAATCAACATAATAATAATCAGGGTAATTATTAGAACAACAACAATCACAGCTAGAGGAATTATCAAGGCCAAAAATTCCCTAACCAAGGCTATCAAAATTAGAATAGAGGATATAACCAAAGGCCTAATAACAATAGACAATGGAACATAGGGCCAAATAATGGTGGGGTTTCTCACAATTATCAAGCTAATGAGGACATGCCACATACTGCAAATGTGGCTAACCTCAATTTTATGACTAACTAGTGCAGGCTACATGATACTGCAACTCATTCTGAGGTAAGCTATCCTGAAATGGAGAAGGTTGTGAAGATGGCATAGGTAGATGCCCAAAATTTCCAAGGGAATTCAAATAAAGGAGGTGGCTCAATGGATACAACAATGGCTTATGACCTCTTTGAAGAAGAACCTTCATTCCCAATGCAAAATGAGAATGAACCAGAGGAAGATATGTATGATGCCCAAGCCTTTCAGACAAAGGGAGGACACTTCCTAAGAAACCAGAATAAGGGTTCGTTCACTACATCAGCACCACCCAACCACATGGTGCCTCCAAATCAGAGTGCTGATAACAACCCTCCTCCACTGAAGGGTTTGCCTAACTTCCCTAGCAAAGGTAATTCATCTAGTGTTTTCAAATATAATGCAAGTTATAACACAAAATTTGATATTGTTTATGAGATGTAGAAATAAAAAACCTCTTTATCATACTTTGACATCCTAAAATGGTGCCCTTCCCAATGAGATATAGTGCTTAAAGCTTTGGAAGAAGATGATAAATCAAAAGGGAAAACCAAGGTGGCACCCACTGTGGACACAAACACAACTTTGTTCAGAAACAAGGTAGGGGCCCCACCATTTCTTTTAAGTTTGAGAATCTGTGGGAAGAATCTGCATAATTTTCTGCTAGATTCAAGGGCTTCTGGCAATGTTATGCCATTTTATGTATGTAAGAAATTTGGATTGAATCTTGTCCAAACAAACAAGAAGGTCATCCAACTTGATAAAACGGAGGTTAATGTAGTTGGAGAATTAAGAAATATACATGTACAAATAGGGTCTGACCCTAAGATTCAAACCAATATGGATATTCAGGTAGCGGACATTCCTGAAACTTACGGTATGCTTTTGAGCAAAGATCTAATGAAGATTATAGGGGGATATCTCTCCCTCGACTTTTCACATATGTGGCTACCATGGGGGGGATGCCTACGTAGATTAGGATTGAGAGTGAAGCTCACCTCAAACATATCATCACTAAGTATGACTGTCCCAACGAGGTAGCTTATTTTGAAACCGAGATAGGGGTTTATAAAAGAGAGAAAATTTTGACTTTTTCAGTTCTTGATTCTAATGATTTGTCAATGCAAGAATTCCCTAATCCCATGATTAGTGTAAACCAGTAGGTATTGATCAGGAAGCTACAATAGGATCAATTGGTCTTAGGGGAAGATATCGATTTGTGGAGTCTTCTACTCCCAAATTGGTGTAGGGTACACTACCAAAATCATTCGGAATTGACCTGCCAACCCTACATCAATGTTCTAAATCATGTTTTCCAAACTAAAGAAACTAGCCCAAGTCACTTTGAGACCATTTCAGGTCACTTCTCATTTGAAGCTAAAAATGCAATAATGTTAACCAGGGATAATATACCTTCAGAGGAAGTCCCTCCTCAAACTAAACTTACCCCAGTCATAATACCGAAACAACATAGTTATGTTGAACAACCCCAAGGTTTGTTTGATACCCCTACACTCACAAGTATATAAAAACCCAAGGGGTTAATCAAAGATACAAATAACTGTCAGAAAGATATCCTAGGATTACATGATATATCTGAGTGGGAATTAGATATTACACCTGATGAACCTATTGAACACCCAATCCCAATATTTAATGCAAAAGATCAAGTGGACCCACCTATGGTTCATCTTATCCAAGCACCCACAACAAGCTCAAAGAGATCAACCCTAGCCTATAATCAACTATGGACCCTCACGTTTGATGGATCCAAATCCAAAACAGGGTGTGGTGTCGGAATTGAGTTAACCAATGACAACCCTCATATCCATACAACTATGGAGGATACTCACCATAGCCTTGGAATAACCCTCCAAATAATTGTACCAATCACCAAAACTCTCCACCCCAATGGAAACAACCTCAGGGGAATTGGTAGTAGTTTCAAGAAACTTGGTAGCCATCTCTAGGAAACTAGCAGCAAAAATCCCAATGGAAACCAAACAACTAGTTACATGCAACCACCTTCACAACCCCAACAACTTGCTATAATTCCTCCTCCTACTAGGTCAAGTTCAAACACACCTAGGCCTACTCAGTTACTAGCTTAGCCCACACCTAACCCAAATAACAAACCAAAACAATAACAACCAGTATACTCTATAGATACTAATCAATTCCCTGTATATGCTATGAGTGTGAGTGACATTCACCTATGTTCAGGAACTACTTTACTAGCTCCTTCCATTCCTATCATCACCGAGCTTCCTATGCAAGAAGAAGAGCCTATGAATGTCCCCATTCAACCTAGTGTGCCTAAAAATCCTGAACCAGTTCCAGTTCAACAGACTACCCAAGATCCACCATTTCCTCAAAGGTTGGAGGTTACTAAATAGAAGGAAGAAAAGGAGGAAACAACCTTTGACATTTTGGATCAGTTGAAACACATATGTGTCAAGATACCTTTGTTTCAAGCCATAAAATATGTCCCTATATATGGAAAAGCAATCAAAGAAGCATGCATCAAAAATAAAGGGAGGAAAAAGAAGGACCCCACCACAGTTCATGTAGTAGGACAATTAGTAGACATCATGCTTGGAAAAGTTACAACCACTAAGTACACTGAACTAGGTAGCCCTATGGTGGGAGTTGTCATAAATGAAGTCCAACTAAGGAATGATCTGATTGACTTGGGAGCAATAATAATTTGATGACTAAGGATATCTTGCAATGACTAAATGTTGCAAACATGAGACCTACTCCTACTATCCTACAACTTTCTGAAAGTTCCACTGTCAAACTTGATGGTATAGTAGAGGACCTTGTGGTAACTCGAGATTCTTGGGAGTACTCAACAGATTTTATGATTGTTTCTCCTAAAGCTACAATAGGTGGGTACCCCATTATCCTAGGGAGGCCATGGTTGGCCACAAAAAATGCTTACATTGGATGTCGGTCAGGAGACATGACATTTCTGATGGAAGAGTACCAAAAATCTTGTTCTCTATCCCTCTACTCAACCATCCCATGACATGGATAACACCATATGGCTACATGTTGGAGAAGAGGCCAAGGAATTCAATTTTGTGGCACAACTCATGATGTTAGGCAGAAGCTATTTCATGTAGCTACATGAGGAAGATGAAGTGTTATCCCACATAATTCAGAACCATTGTGAGGTGCGTGAAGAGTCATCTACTCATGAATTTGGTTCTTCTAGTTCAGTGAAGACATTTTTTCCCACTCTTCCTGCAACAGAACTTCTTACAACAACTGATATGCTTCATACATTGCTACCACATGAATTAAAAGTGCTAAGTATTAGTGAAGTAGATATGATAGATTTAACCACACAAGTGCAAGTGTCAGAAGGAAAACATCTAAATATTAACAGCAAGTTGAATCAAGAGCAACAGTTGTCTTTGACAAACTTGTTAAAGACCCACCAACATGCATTTGCATGGGACTACCATGACATGAAGGGATTGGACCCCAAGCTCTATATACATAGGATATATAATAGAGATTATTGCACACTAGTAGGGCAGCCATAAAGGAGAATCAACCTTGCATTGAGGGAGATTGTCAAAGGAGAACTTTATAAATTATTGGATGCAGGATTTATCTACCCCATCTCAGATAGTCAGTGGGTGTCCCCATTGGTGATTATCCCTAAAAAAGGAGGGAAGTGGAGATTTTGTGTTGACTACAGGGAACCCAACTTCGCCACCAAAAAGGATCATTTTCCCCTTCCTTTCATAGACCAAGTACTGGATTCCCTTGTAGGAAAGTAGTATTTCACTTTTCTAGATGGATTCAGTGGCTATAATCAAATACAAATTGCACCTGAGGATCAAGAGAAGACCACCTTTACCTGTCCATTGGGGACTTATGCCTACTTTATGCTTCCATTTGGTTTGGGTAATGCACCTGCAACTTTTCAAAGGGAATTCATTAGCATATTTTCAAACATCTCACATGATTGCATGGAGATTTATATGGATGATTTTACTACCAATGGTGCTGATTTTGCAAAATCCCTAGAAAATCTAAGGAAGGTTTTGTAGAGATGTGAAGACAATAACCTATCCTTGAATAGTGAGAAGCGTTTCATGATGATGCAGGAAGGAGTAGTCCTTGGGAACATCTCTAAAAATGGAATTCAAGTAGACCTGACCAAGATTGAGGTGATCACCAATCTGTGTATTCCTAGAAAGCAAAAAGATGTTAGGAGTTTCTTGGGTCATGCAGGGTACTATAGGAATTTCATCAAATATTTCAGCAAAATGGCAACACCACTATACAATCTTCTCACTAAAGATGTTGAATTCCAGTGGACAGAGGACTATGACAAGGAATTCTCTGATCTAATAGTAGCTTTAACCCATGCTCCTGTAATCAAAGGTCCTAATTGGGAGCTTCCTTTTCACATTCATACAGATGCATCAGACTATGTTGTAGGAGCTATATTGGGACAAAAAGAAGGAACAATTGAGAACTCTATTTATTTTGTTAGCAAAAACTTACAAGGAGTCGAATTCAATTACACAGTGATAGAAAACTAAATGTTGGCAGTCATCTATGCCCTTAACAAATTTAGGCACTACTTAGCAAGGTATCAAATTTGTATTCATATAGATCATGCAACAATAAGATACCTCATGAATAAGCCCCTCATTTCAAGCAGGCTAGCAAGATGGTTTTTGTTGATGTAGGAGTTTGGCATTACCATTGTTGATAAACCAAGAAAATCAAATGTTGTAGCAAAATTTCTTTCTAGGTTGATTACATCAAAAGATAATCAAGTCATTGATGACTCTTTCCCTGATGAGCATTTATTTTCCATCAGTGTGCATACTCCTTGGTATGCTGACATAGCCAATTACGTAGTTATAAGGAGAGTTCCTCCTCATTTCTCTCCAAAAGAGAGAAGGGAACTCATTGAGAAAACCTTTCCTTTTTTCATGAATTGTAGGTTGTTTGTTTTACACTGGACCAGACCATGTCATGAGGAGATGTGTAGGGGAAGATGAGACATATGATATATTGCATGCATGTCACAATGAACCCTGTGGAGGGAATTTTTCAGCAAAGAGGACAAGAATGAAGATCCTTAATACATGATATTATTGGCCCACACTTCATAAGGATGCAAGTAGGTATACAAGGAATTGTGATAGATGCCAGAGGATGGGCCTCCCAACAAAGTCTAATGAGATGCCTCTTTATCCCCAAGTAGTAATCACTCCATTTGATAAATGGGGACTAGATTTTGTAGGACTCATTGATCCTCCATCAAATGGTAAATGCTACATCATGGTTTGCACCAATTATGTGACCAAGTGGGTTGAGGTTAAAGCAATGAAGCATGCAAGAGATAATAAGGTTGCAAAATTTCTTTATGAGGAAATTTTCACTCGTTATGGGGTACCAAGGGAGATAGTGACTGATCAAGGGGCTCAATTTACATCAACCCTTGTCACAACACTAGTTAATGAATATAATGTGAGGAACAAAAAATTTACTCCTTATCACCCTCAGGCCAATCGCCAATCTGAGGTGATCAATAGGGAAATTGGGGTAATTCTCACAAAAAAAGTGGCTATTCATATGAGAGATTGGGAAAATAGGCTACTAGAAGTTTTCTGGGCCTATAGGACAAGTTGGAAAAGAACCACATGATTTAATCCTTTTGAACTACTGCATGGGAAGACAACTATGGTTCCCATTGAATTTGAGTATAAGACTCTTAAGACTACACTAGACTTAGGGATGGATATCTTTAAGGCACAAATTGACAGAATCATGCAACTGAATAATTTGGATGAGATGAAAAAGACATCCCTTCATCATACTAAGGTAGTGTAGAATCAAAGAATCAAATGGAATGATAAGTACATAAAGGAAAAAAAGTTCTAGCCTGGTGACTGGGCACTCCTTTATGACTCTAAGTATCAAGAAAATTTAGGAAAATTGTAGACTAGATGGTTGGGACTGTATGAGGTTGCAGAAGTCTTTCCCAATGACATTGTACAACTCACCACCATTGACCTTGTAAGATTCAAACTTCTGGTCAATGGTCATCGTCTAAGATTGTATCACAAGCTAGTGTCCAAGGAAGAATTCATGCAACAATTTAATCAACACCCAACCTTTGAACTTTCTGTAGCCAAAGGAAGCATACCTAGTGTTCCTCCTTATAAATGATCCAAGTACACATGAAACCAATTCATAATAAAGACTTCTACTTTTTGTGGGATTCCACTTCTTCATTAACCCACCCATCTTCCCATCCATCTCCATCTTCTCTCTCTTCCATAACTCCACCATCACTCCACTTCACCATCACTTCATTCCATTTCCTCACCATTGCATTAATTGCTCAACCATACTTCTTAAGTGTAATCATTACTTCCTCCACATTCTTTGCAAAGATACTCCAAGATTTCAGGTACATGCCAAAAAATATGTTATATCTTTATTATCTTTAGTGCATTTCTTTAATTAATGTAATTAAATGTAGATATTTCACATAGCATGAACTTATAATTTGCCTTGTAACCAACCTATGCAAACACATACTGTAAATTAGGTTGGGGGGAGTGTCAACTCACAAGACCATGTGTCATCCATATCAACAAATTTAAACTGAGCCAATTTGAATGATAAATTGAAATGATAGCTTGCATGTGTGAAATGTCACTGAGCCACCACCATCTCTCTTAATAATACCCTTCATTAATGAATCTTTATTGCCTAGTCATAATTTCAAATGTCACCCAACAAAAGTAATTTGGTGAGCTACATGACATTGGCATCCACATGACAAAAGAAGGAATTGCAAGAAGAAGAAGTTGGGGATTTCAAGAAGAGATTGTAGGAAAAATAAATTTAGCAAAGTGATTGTTTGATTGCAAGGAATTGAATGATGGGAGGTCAACTAATTTGGAATGAACCCACAGTTCATAATGTGGTAATGCAGGATGCACCTTCTTTGGTAGAGTTTAGAAATTGTGGATGGCTGGACTATTTCTTGAAGCTAGACAACTACAATGAAGACATTGCATAGGAATTTGCACAAACATTCTCTGAGGGGAAGGTAGTGGTAAAAGGATTGGAGGTGATTGTTACTGAGGAAATAATTATGGAGGTAATGGGTTTACCTATTGATGGTGAACCATACCCTACTACAAAAGATGCAAGGTCAGCCAAAGCTGAATTTACCAAACCCAGTGCCCCCCATTGGTTGTGGATAAACAAGGTACGAAGAGAACTTCTCTCCTAAATCCATGGAGACAAGTAGTTGTACACATTGTCAAGTACATCACTTGTGAGGGCTGCTAGTCATGCCTCCATTCTGTACACTTCAATCTCCTAAACCATATGAAGCATGGACGAAGAATGAATGTGCCCAATGTGCTATATCATCTCCTTGCCATCATGGCAGCCGAAATGAGGAAGGTAGGGATAATTCTATCTCTCACCATTGTTTAATCAAATTACTAGTGGAAAAATATTTGCATGAAGTATCTAATATGATGTGGGAGGAGTTTTTAAAAATTGATCTATTTAGACCAGAACATGTTAGAGGTTAGCCTCAACCTTATAGGGTTAGTAAGGAAGTAAGGGCTATTGAAATTACTCCTAGAGCATCAACCTCTGGTGAAAACCCTAGTTCAAACCATCCTACAGCTGAGCAAGCTATTGAAATTGGGTCTTTTGAGTCAGAATATTTAGGTCAGGAAAGTTCATCCTCAAATTTTGATAATAATGTCCCTACCAAAACCCCAATTCGAACTAGGGTTGCCCTTAGGAGAGAAGGGGCACAAATGAAAGAAGCAGAAATGAGAAAGGAAAGGGCCAAGAAGCAAGTGGTAGAAAAACCAATACCGAGCCCTAGGAAATACAAGGTTGATAACACTGGTCCTACTACAACCAAAGGAAAAAACAAAAACCCTCATAAGAGATCAAGACCAGCAGGGCCAGTCATTGGTGTACCTCCAAAGAGAATCACTAGGCTTAGAAAAACATCTAGGGAGGAGATAGAAGCCCCAATGGGGCAGGTGAATGTTGAGGAAAAATATATTTTTAAGGAACAAGCAAATATTAGATTGGAAAAACTTGCTACCATTGCATAACAAGATGAGAATCTAGAGTTCCTACAACCAGAGTAGGATGAACAACTTGAATCACTACAACTGGTGTTGTATGAACAATAAGAATTAGTGCTAAAGAATACTTTGGTAGGAATACATAAACCTTCTAATTTTTCATGGAATGACATAGCTTTGAAACTATGGAGTGAGATGCAAAGAAAAGAAGAGGAATGTAAAAAGGAAAAGCACAAGTTGTAGAATGAGATTAAAAGAAAAATGAAGAGATTGAAGAGAAGAATACAAAAATTGCTACTTTGAAAGAAAAGGTGGATAATGTGGTAGATTTAATACCCAAAATGCTCGAATGTAGAACTACACCTAGACTGTATGCCCTATACATGAAGGAGTAGAATCTTTCCTTTAAATTGTCAAGGATTATTTCAGGTTTGAGTCCTCTTGATACTCCACATGAAATTTTCTAGGCTTATTAGATTACCCATCTCGATGTTAAATTTTTTTTATGTGAATTATACCTACACAAGTATGTCATGCGTAATGGTCATGAATGGAACCCATTACTGTATATTGGAGACCTCCATTTAAGGTAATTTATGTCTTGGATTTAGAATGAAATTAGTTGGGGGCAGCAGTTTAAAACCCACAAAGAAAGAGAATTACATACTCCCTTACTTATTAGAGCTGAATCTAGTAACCCTGTAGACATTTTCCAAACATGGCACAAATTTCTTTACCACCCAAGCTATAATAGAAGGATTATTCCTATTAGGGAGGAGACCTTCAAGGAATATGAGAAGGTAGCTAGAACTATAGGAAAACCAGTAGTGGGGTACTTATCACAGAGGTGGAACAATTTGATTGAAGAGTTGCAACAAGCTGAACCCCACTCTTTACATAACTATGTTGCAACATGCAAAATAATTGATAGGTACATTCAGATGGGAAGGTTGAAACAATAGTTTTGGCTTCCATTAACAGTTCAACCACCTAATTTATTGTGGCATGTTTCAGACTATAGCTATTACCAGTATGGCATAGCTGTAGAAAGGGCAAGATGGAACAGGTTGGAGAGCAAACAAGGATTCTACTGGGATCCTAATTCAGACACCATAGAGACTAATGTGGAACAACTAGCAGTTGTTGACTTTAGGGAATTAACTAGGAAAAAGAATGGTGCTTCTTCTACTGGAGGACCGACAAACTATTAGGTTGGGGGGAATGATGAGCTCATTTAATGGCTCAATTTTGATAGGGTCTATTATCTATTTTTTGTTGCTATCATAGACTTTGACACTAAATTGTTGACATTTTCTATGTTATTCCCTTAAAACCATAGACCTTGGGCATAAGTTTATCTCTGTGACTTTAATGAAATTATCATGGTATGTGGATTACCTATGTTGAACTTACAAGTGGTTGAATGAATGTTACTAAGGTAATTATAGATATACATTTGTTTGTGTGTGCTAATGCTATTTTGCAGGTTTCCACTAAAATGTTGATGTCAACAAAGCCTGCTATGTGGGAGAAATCCTTGCCAACTAGTCAATTACCAAGAAGTCAAGAAGTTGATCATTAAGAAGTCAAAGTCAGAAAACTCTCATGGAGGGAAATTCCTAATTCAAATAAATGAATGTAACCTCCTTTTTAATGGTCATATTTGTTGTTGAGAAAATCTAAGGAGTGTGTTGTGCTAGATTCATGTTAAGCAAGTATGCTTTGACCAATTTAGCGCATGCATAACTTCATCTTTTTCGATGCTTTCAATAAGTGGCATCCTCCTATTTTGATGGAGTTGACTACCTAAGTAATTGGGGTTAGTCAGTAGTTTTTCTCTATAAATAATGGTCAGATGCTCCTTTTGAGGAGGTTGGATATTCTGAGTTTGTACTCACATTTTCCAATTTTATAGTTCTATTACTAAGATGTTGTACTTATGCTTTCAAGAAATAATATGACATTCTGAGTTGCTGCATTTGAGTTAGTGTAAGGGAGACTAACTCAAGGGGGCCCACTTGGTGAGAATTCCATCTATTAGTCTAGAAGTCATTTTCTATTCAATAGTTAGTTTTAGTTTCAACAACTGTCTATTCCTGTAGCCACTAAAATTTTGTTTTGTGACTGTTCCTACAACCAAGGTAGACAAAGTAGTTTCCTGTCTATTTGTTGGAATTTCTATTTTTGTCATTCAATCTCAATCCAATTTATTAATGCTTAGTGCAGATGTTGATTTATGCTAAGTATTTAAGTTGATTTCTTTCCAACATTTCATTTCCAACATTGTTTATTTCCTAGTTTATTGATGATTGCAATGAAGTCCTAGTGCACTATAGTGTTGACCCATTTCAAGTTTACATCCTTGGGTTGACAAGTGAAATGTACCTTCATGATGAGTAAGATAGCTACTTAGTGCAAATGTTCAATCTCTAAGTCACAACCCTAAAGGCTTAGTTATTAAACCATTGTAGGAGGCCAATACATACCAAGATGTATTCTTTATTATATGAACTAGGAGAGATAGGTCCAATAAAATCTATCCCCCATTTGTCAAAAGGAGCTAGATCCAGCTGGGGTTGTAAGGGTATTTCATTAGATCTTGTAGGTATTTCCATCCTCTAGTAGCAATCACAACTTCTAGTATATTTAATAGAGTTTTATGTAATGTTGGCCAATAATATCCTATTGTCAAAGTCTTGAAAGTTGTCCTTTTAGTTACAAAATGTCCACCACAAGGTTCATCATGGCATGCTTTCATTATGTCAAACACTTCATCCTCCTTAATACACCTTCTCATAATATTATCTAGACCAGTGTAAAATAAAAATCTAGAAATCCATGAATAAGGGAAGCACTTATGAACCAACTACCTTTTCTCTCTTGGAGAAAAGTAACTTGGGATATGTCCTGATAATAAATAGTTTTCTATGTTAGTGTACCATGGTGTGTGGACATTTAGAGAAAATAATTTCTCATCAGGAAAGGAATCATCAAATCCCTCTAATGATTGGGTAGGCAATCTAGACAAGAAATCAACAACCACATTAGCCTTCCAGGCTTGTCAACAATGGTTATGTAAAATTCTTGTAGTAATAATAGCCACCTTACAAGTCTCCCACCTACCACTGGTTTGTTCATTAGGTACCTAATATTGTATGATCTGCATGTATGAACACTTGACAACCAGTTATATAATGTTTGAACTTGTTAATAGCATAGACAACTGGAAGCATTTCTTTTTTTATTATAGTGTAGTTCAATTCTACTCCTTGGAGGTTCTTACTGATATAATAGATTGCATATTCTTTAGTTCCTTCCCTTTTCCCTGGGATTGCTCCAATGGAAATTTCTAGTTCGGCCCTCTGAGAATCGGTGCATGTGTTAAAGATGTCTTTAGTTTTTCAAATGAACTCTGACAACCCTTAGTCCAATCAAATTCAAAATAATTTGTTAAAAAAGTGAACAAATGTGCAACAATCTTATTGAAGTCTTGTATAAACCGTCTGTAGTAACCTGCATGTCCCGGGATGCTTTTGACATCCTTTTGCTTATGTGGTATAGGTAGATTAGATATAATCTCTATTTTCTTTGGATCAACCTGTATTCCTTCACTAGATATAAAATGTCCTAACACAATTCCTTGTGTCATCATCATGAAACACTTTTCATTGTTGAGAGATAAATTGTGTTTCTTGTTGAACTGTAGATTTTTGGCACCACAAGACTCTCTAACTCTTCTAGGGTTTTTCACCTAAAAGGAGAGAGGTAGGATAAAAATGATAACTAGGTTCATTCAAATTATGTTATGTGTGATGTTGTTTAAGCTAAATGAGATGTACTAAATGCAATTAAGTGATCTATATGACTGATTATATATGCAAAATCTAAGAATTATGCTATGCTAGAAAACATAATATGATATGCAAACAAAGAGTTAAGAATGAAAGAATGCAAAACAGAAAGAGATAGGCTAAATTAGTGTGCACCTAGAGGTTTGATGAAGATTTTGGAATCTTTGGAATGCTGTCTAAAGCTACAAAAAATCAATAGTGGGAATCATTCACCTAGGGTGGTGAATTAGTCTTGCTTCTGGTGAAAACTATCATAAACAGGTTTCTGAGAGTCGGGATCCAGAATATGAAAAAACTTAGATTTCCAGCCTTAAGGTGGGACTCATTCACCATTAGTGGTGAATCAGTCCTCTCCCAAAATTCTAAGAAGTCAAGAGACAACTCTGCAACACCAGATCTAGGAATATCTACTTGTCAGGTTGTTGAAGTCAATTCTGCAAGAAACAGACAAAAAACTTTCTCTAAGCTTGAAATGTGGTTGATTTGACTTGAAGCACCTAGTTGACTTGTTGACCACTCTTCAACACCTAAATTCTTGTTAATTCTACACACAAAGGTCTATAAACACACATGCAAGAGGGAAAAAATGGTTGAGGGTTATCAAATAGGGGTTTTCCTTAGTCAAACCCAACTTTGGTAATCAAACCCTTAATGAAATAATAGAATGAAAGAGAATGATAAAAAAATAACATGCAAAAGCTATCAACTTACCAAACCCTTATTAATGAAAATCTAAAGATGTATCAATGGATGCTCCAAAATGCTTGATTAATGCTTGATTTTGATGTTGTAAGGTGCTTGAATGCTTGAGTGAATGAAAAGATTGCTTGAATATGATGTGTGAATGTTAGAGGATGTAAAATGAGGTGAAAATCACTTATTTATTCAATCTTGTGCCTTAGTAACCTATTAATACCTCATCGTAGGTTGACATCAAGTGATTTTAAATAAAAACCCAAAAGGAAATTTAAAATATTTTGAATTTGGAGCCAAGGGGGACTCATTCGCCACCCATGGTGAATGGGTCCCACCTAGGATCTAAAAATGGGTGTCAAGAATTAAGTCATATTCAATGTTGTTTGTTGGGTTTACATTCAAAAATACACTTAATTAAACCATATAAAGGCATAAAGGGGTCAAATAAAGCATAAGAAAGGTGTAAATAGTGAAGTTATGCCTAGAAAAGCATGGAAGCTTGTTACAAGACTTTAGATCACTTCAAAATAGGACTTGATAAGTGGTGAAAAGGTGGTTTTTGGGTGAATTATGATTAATAGAGTCTATAAAAGTGTAGAAATGCTTTACAACACTTCACAAGACGTCATTATTTGAATTTTAGTACCTAAATATGCATGTTCAAGACACATTACATCATTAAGTTAGAGAAAAATGGACCAAAAATCATGAAACAAGACCTAAAGGCCATGAAAATGACAAGGGGACATTTTTCTACAGCACACTTGCATCTTTTTAACACTTTCTCCAAGTTACTCAGAGCTTCCTCATAGGTTTCACCATAAGTGGTGAAATCATGCATAAATATCTCCATGCAGTTATGAGAAAAATCAGAAAAGATGTTGAGTACTGCATGTTGAAAGGTAGCTGGGGAATTACACAAGACAAAAGGTAGAACAAAATATGCATAAGTTCCCAAGGGGTAGGTGAATGTGGTCTTATCATGATCTCCTGGTGCAATCTTGATCTGATTGTAACCATTTAAACCATCAAGAAATGAAAAATATATTTTTCTAGCCAAAGAATCAAGAACCTGGTCAATAGATGGCAATAGAAAATGATCCTTCCTTGTAGCAGTATTTAATTCTCTATAATCAATATAGACTCTTCATTTCCCTCCTTTCTTGGGAACTATAACCAATGGTGAAACCCATGTATATGTAGCTAAGCATGCCTACAAAAATGACTGTAGAGAGTTCTATTGTTCTTCAGTAAAGGCAGTATTAATATTCAACATATTTCCTAGCATAATTTCCAACTCCTTGGATAACTCTTGAACTGATGAGAGATCAAGGCTTGGCATAATTGGAAAACATTGTTGAGGAAGTAGTGAATGAAATAATTGAGATATCTCTTGAATAGAATCAATAGGTACAATACTTTGCAAGGGTTCTTGGAGACATATAAGGTAGACTTGTTGAGATATCCTACCACAATCATTTTGTATAATATGAGTGATAAACTCATCTTCATCTTGGTCATCCAACAAAGGATTGCGCTCAATAGTCATCAATGTCTGAAAAGAATAGCTATCTTCCTCATCTTCACCCAAATCGAGCCAAATGGAATGTTCCATATCTACATATGGTTGAGCAAGTGGATAAAGAACCAAGTTCTTTGTTATTGTCCCATTGGATATGATCATCTTACCAGATATGCATTCGATGAAGGCATCAACTATTGCTAACCAAGGCCTTCCTAGGATGAGTGGGTAACCTGCAAGATTAACTTTAGGTTGAAATACTATAAAGTATGTAGGGTATTCCCATGAATCCAATGCAATAACTATATCTTCAATTATTCTTTCAAGTTGAACTATGGATCTATCAGCTAATTGCAAAATAGTTTGTGTAGGCCTGAGGTTGATCAGCTAAAGCAACTACATTATTTCTTTTGTCATTACATTGATAGTTGCCCCCAAGTCTATCTAAGTCTTCTTAATGAGAGTCCAATTAATCTTGACATCCAAAACTAGACTACTAGGGTCAGTCTACTTAGGGACTATAATATTTCCCAACATGATGTCTGCAGGATTTCCCAAAACATGAACTGTTTATGGATCTTTCTTCTTTCTACCTGGTTTCTTAAGACGTATATCTCTCATTGTATTAGTGTAGATAGGAATATCCTTGATAGCCTAGATAAGTGGAATTTTGATGTTAACATCTTTCAACTACCCTAAAAGGTTAGTCTCAACTTGTATGTGATGCTTTTGCAAAGCTAGGCATTCAAGAAATGGTGGCTTAAGATTTGAAGTAGTTTGGGGTACTTGGTTTTGATAAGCCCCCAAAGGTGGTTTATCAAAAGTATCAAATATAGGTTCCTCATCCTCCACTTCTATAATTTTAGGGGATGAAGGCCTAAAAAGTTGTTCTCATGATCTGAGGTGAACATCACTCACCTCTACCCCATAAGTGGGGTACTACATAGCTTCGTTAGTATAAGCCTATTGAACATGCTTAGTGTTAGGGTTAGGTGTAGGTTGGGTAGGTATTTGTGATGGTTTAGGTGGTTGTGATTGAGGATTTGATGGAGGCATCAAAGCTTTTTGTTGTGGTGGAAGCGGTGGTAGCATAGGTTGTTGATAATTCATATTGGGTTGCTTCCATTACTGTCCTTTCTTCCACTGAGGTTGCCATTGATTCTGTTGATTTGGCCATTATGGATTATAATTGGAAATATAAATTTTTTGTTGTGGCCATGGTTTTGGTTGCTAGTTCTAATTTGGTTGGGCTTGTGGCCATTGTTGAGGAGTCTACCACTAGTTTGGATTTTTTTCCAAGGCCAAGTGTTCCAATCAGAGAATTTTTGATTGCTAGAAGGGAAAGATGGATTAAAACTAAGGGGATCTGGTGGCATATCTTGTCTCTACTACCATGACCTCCTTTGTGAAATGTAGAAATTTTTTCCATCATCTCCTCCCATTGTCTAGAAGTCTAGTTTTTCAACCTTTTCTTTCTAGATACTAGACACTCTTTTGCACTTACAATTGGTCTTCCTTTACCTATAGTTAGGACAATACTCAATGAGCATGGATTTTTCTTCCTCTCACTTCTTCTTGATATGGAGCATGTCTAGCTGTGTTGTTAGATGAATTATTATTTCTTGCTTCATGTTGGACAATAGATTATTGATTTCAACTTTAGAAGCCCCATAAGAGGACTTGTGATGGATGACCTCTCCCCTCTTGGCTTCCTAGAAAGAGTCTTGGAATAATTCCTACAGATTTTTAGAATTTATTCAAATGGTCCTTTAGAAATATCCCCTCCTCCAATAAGGTTGAGGGCATCCATACTTTCTTCATTAATTCCCCTTAGAAATACCAACTTAAGGGATTCCTTTGACAATTTATGTTGGGGGTTTTTCTTCAAAGAAAATTGAAACCTCTCAATATAATATTCTAGTGGCTCATCCTCCTTTTGAGACATTAAGAAAATGACATCTCTTCTTTGGTCTAATCCTTTGCAATAGTCCTTGTACTTCTCCAAGAACTTTGTCTTCATAGTCTCCCAATCTAGGATATCATCTCTATCAAGCCCCATAAACCATCTGAGGGTGGAATTCTTCAGAGTAGTTGGAAAGAGCTTGAGTCAGTGTGCATCAGTAGTGTAATCATAACTTTTGCATAAAACATCAAACTCAAAGAGGAAAGTATCTGGGTCCTCTGTTACCAAGCCATAAAATATCGGTAATGTTGATGGTGGTATATTCTTCAACACAGTGGCTCTGGCTTGATCAGTAATAGGGAACTCAAAGGTTCCATGTTCTAGATCATCTAGTGGTGCATTCCCCATTATTTGGAAGGTCCCTTCTATATGTTGGTGTAATTAATTATTTAATTACAATTACACAAGTTTACTTAGGACATAAGATTCTTTCTAGAAGTCTTAGTTGGCTTTTCTAGAACTTATCTTCTCTAGCTAATGCATCATTTCCTAGGTGATTAGTTTGTTAGTTGTCTCATGTCATAAGATTATGAAATTTTTCAACATCATGTTCACTACTACATTTCAACCTTGCCTATATAAGGAAGGTGATTGTACTCATATGTAATATAGTTCATACCTCTTCATTTGATAGGTATTAATATCAAGCAAGCTCTTTCTTGCATATCCTCTTGTAGAAGGTTTTCATTGTTTTTGCAAGTGGTCTTGGGTGTTGAGCTAATATCTTTAGCTCTTACATGGTATCAGAGACACATCTTTCAAAACCTCTCAGATTTGAGGGTGGAGTTATTGCTAGTGAGAGATCTTGATTTGAGGTTGTCTCTCCATAGGTGGAATTTCATGGAAATTCACTTTTGGCTTGTGTTGGAGGAAATATGAGCTTAGATTTGAGTTCAAGATAGCTGAGAAAGTTAGAATTGACTTTTGTTTCACCTAAATTTGACATTTCTAGCCAAAGTTGTGGAGGTTTGAAGATTTGCAAGATCTAGGAGTTGTAGAGCTTCTGGTGCATTTTCAAGCAGATCCAGCCTTGCCATCATTTCCAAGAGGCTCAAGAGATGAAAATTGAGATATAATTCACTCTATTTTTCCTTCAGCTATTCGTGAGGTAATTTTTTTTTTTACCCGGGGTGGCTATACAACCCCCAGGTATAGGGTACGATTTTTCATTTACAAAAAAAAAAATTTAAAAATTATCTTCTGCATAAATTTTATTTGTATTGGGCTTTATATTATTTCATCATGCTATTAAAAATTGGGCATATGTTATTTGGTAGATTAATATTATATTTGGAGGAAATATTATTTTTCTGCGGGCAAAGGATTTAATATCTTTGTAGGCCATATTATTCTATCGGCTCCACTTGGTACCCCTTTCCACAGGGTTTGCCATTTTTTTTACTAGTTGTTGTCGGCATTTGTACCTCAGCCAACACTTACCTTCTCATTTTTCCAGAACTTATCATCCTCCGGCATATTCACACCGACCCGAGCTAATCACATACCATTCTTAGCTGGTTCTTTGAAAGCTTGTGCCAACCATTTCTTCTTCCCACCATCGAAATTTTCAACTCCCCACCTCCATACTTTGCATGCTGCTCTTTACCAGTCATGGTTTCTCTGATTGCCGGCTTGCTCACATTTGTATTTGGGGTTCCTTTATTTTTTTATTTGACCGGTATTCATTGCCTCTATAGGCTTTTGTACATCCACCTGACCCTTTGTTTTTTCCTTTCTCTATGGGTACACACTCATTCTTATTGGAAAATTTTCTATTTGTATTGAGGTTTTGTTGTAAACTTTGTATCGACTGACCAACACATTGCATTGAACGACCTTGTATGTCAGCCAGTTATTTCCCCTCAATTGCTTGAGTAGTGCCACCATTTTGGGTGGTGTGGAGGTTTTATTTTTTATAACTACAGGTGGTATGGTCATATGGCTGACCTCTTTTAAGCCCCCAATCCCTCAAAATTTGCACTATTTTAGCCTTTCCTGACCCTGGTTTTGCTCCTCAAGTGCCTAATATAGGCCTTTTTTTCATTTTTCCATCTTTTTGCCACAATCTCAAAATTTTGCATATGAGATATCAACAGAAAGCTCTCTCTGAGTACTTCGCAGTGGTGTGGGTCTTTTTGAAAATTTTTGTTGCAAGTACAAATTATTCACAACTGAATTCAAATCACCCCTTTGGACCTCTGAGCTCATAAATTTCAGCCAGTTTCTCAATTTTTGGTGATTCAAGTTGCATTTGGAAGGTATTGAGGAGCTCTTTGATTTGGTTCATGTACTTTTTTTAGTTGCAGCCCCAAGTGTGAGATATTTAGATTTTTACATATTTGCTTTCTGCTTCATAAGTTGGACATCATGATTCTTGGAGAAGTTTTGTTTGTGGGGGGGAGTTTATTTTCAGTTGTATTATCATATTCGGGAGTTTCTAATTCATATTGAAGGTTAATGTATTTGTAATTGTGGATATCATTCATAGTTCATTATGGGGTTTGCATATTATTGTTATCTAATTTTTAGCTTTCAGTTGAAATCAAGTAACCATAGTGTTGTTCTTTTCATGTTGTTTGAACATTTAAAGATAAACCATAAAAATTCTAGTTTCAATATGCATGAAGGAGTAATTGTCAAAATGAATCAAATTACATTTTTTTCCATTTCAATGGTGCATTACATCAAATGTGAAAGAGATTCATGTATTCAAATGTAATTTCTTTTATTGATAATCGTTAAGGTATATGTCCCTCACAAGCCAAGGGAATAGCTCTCTTATTCAAATGAAAATATGAAACAATTTAGACATGAATAAGTAGAATGAAACAAAGGAGAATGTGCATGTAAGAATGGAACTAGTCATTGCTTGTGAATGACTGGTTACAAGTCGCCCATTGTCATGTTGCTGCTGCCCCGAACCGCTTTTGTCCCTCCCAGCTCCATAGTGCTCCTCACCTTTCATTTGAAGAAAAAATGGTGTTAGAGCGAGGCTCTAAGAAATGAATGATTCAATCCTTTCATACACACCTACCTATGCATGTATAAGTTGATCCATAAATGCATTAAACCAAAAAGCATCCAACGAACACATTTATTTTCTAACTGTTTGCTTCATGTGCAAATTTAGGACCAGCCTGATTATTGTTTCATTATCAGATCAAATGCAGCATGTGGGTTAAATGTGGCTCCCACAAGGGTAGAGATCAACATGCTTTGAAAGAAAAGGAAATTGAGCAACTTGATCAAAGATTTATCTCTTATCAATGCATTAAATCAATATGGGATCATACCAGTTGATCAACTTTCATTATTAGATTCAAAAGACGCATCATACTATGCTAATATGTCTTTCAATATTCTTAAGTGGACCCTTGATCCATTTTATAAAAGGAAGTGTTTTGAAGATGCATCAAATTCAATTATGCATCAAGTATTTTCATAGATGCATCAAGTTCAATTATGCATCTTTTAAACAATGAGGAAGCATTTTAGGTTGTCGTCAAGCCCCTCTCACCACAACCATGGGTAATCACTCATCACATATGAAAGTGAGCTATTAGGTCACCCACATATGTGACTGGTGGTTGTCCAATAAAATCAAAATGAGGATACCATGAATTTTTTATACATAATAGGGAAAAGAGCAATGGATGAATCAATGACATGATACAACTGAATCATAAACAACAGTGTTCGTAAGGGGATGCTACAATACAACCATGAAGGTAGGGACAATAATAATGAATGAGGAAAACAAGCTGCCCTATCACACTCTATGCATGATGATTGAAGGAAAAGCACAAAAGGGGAAAAGACATTCAAGAAGCATCAACTCTGTTTGATACAAATATGTTCATACCATGAATATGCCATTACAGGAAGGTTATGACAATAACGGATCCCTCATATGATGTAATAAATATACAATTTCTATCTTCATAACCTTTCATGCAGGGGTTTTGGTCATCATTATTGATCCAACATGGAGCATGATTACATACGATAAATGGCAAGTTAAAAATGACAATTAAACAATCATGATTTGGGAGGTGTCTCCTTTTGGAAGCCAAGGCCATAGTACAAGTACATATGAACAAAAATCAATGATGCATGTTGATCTAATGAAGCAGGGCAACAAGGTAATTGCACAAGGTGAAGGATCTGCCCCTTGCAATCAACATTGGAGGTATTGCAATGAGCAAAAATCAACACTACATACAAGAACAACAAGTAGGAGGAATTTTGAAGCAATGGAGCTGAATGGTCCTTGATGAGAGTACATAGAGCACAATCAAGAGGTACTAAGTGTAGGCATTGTCAAATCACTTTGATTCAAAAATAACTATGTTTGACAGCAGTTAAGAGGACATAGCGTGCATTATAAAAGATTGTGTATTGGAAAAGATGCAAAGAAAATTCAGCATAACCAAAACTGTCCTATGAAAATCTTAAATGACAGTCCTATAAGACATGATATTGAGAGAAAAGTCTCATTACAAATGGCAGTCTTGCTTGATTGCATTCTTTGTCCCATCAATTGTTCCATTCTAATAGTAAGGAGCTTATAGTGATGTGAGAAAGAAAATCACCCTGATGCCAAAAAAATTCAGCCAGAGGATTGAAGGAAGTTTCATCAACAAGGTCAGCTTGCCTTACAAGTCGGGGAAGCCATCATGAAGATACATGACCCAAACTATAGTCCACAATGGCGGGGAGCAAGAGAGAAGTGTTGTGAGTTTAAATGGCATCTACATACTCTTGCTCCACGATCTAAGGGTCCGATCTTCATGTTCTTTATCTGTTCTACCCTTTCAAGGTATGTATTACCATGATATAGGTCTGCCCCTTTGAGTCAAGGGTTCATTTCTCAGTGGAAGGGTCTGTTTTGTTACTATTGCATTTTCCATTTTTTTGAGGTATGTAGCAGCATATAGGTAGTTTTCTCCTTAGATCACAGAGGTATGGGAAGCATAGTAATAGAGTGATTAGTTCCATGCACTTTTTGAGTGTAATTAAAACTTTGAGGTAGTAGTGACAAAGATATGAGATTCATGTTATCATGGTGAATAATTCAAAGGAAGGAAATGATAATGGCATCCAATAGATATCTAATTCCTTTACAACCTGAATAGAGAGTGCTTCAAAAGACACTAGGGGGGTAGAGCCCTATTATTTATATGAAGGTGGTAGGCTTATGTTGAGATAATCAAGTACATCAAGCACCAAAACCTTAAGAGCTACGCCCTCTTAGGACATTTAATAATTTTCAATTCACTTTATCACATGCTCTATCATTATGCATGAACAGTTGTAAGTAGTTAGAGGTAGAGAGCTCGAAATGAGCTTCCATCCATAGAAAAATAGTGTAAACACATCATGGCCTGGGGTCTAATTCAAGTTGTTTCTATTGATTCCTAGTTTCTTTCTATATGCCTTGGTTGATATGCTTAGATTTTGAGATTGATTCTTATGAAACATATAGAAGATGTCGGGCTCAAAGCCTTGTGATCCATCTACACAAACTAAAAAAACTTATGGGAGCTACAACATTTATGTCATCTACTGAGAAATGGCCTGCAACAGTGGCTGAAAGTGAGATTGGAATTCAAAATCATGCTATTGATATTGAACAACTTAAAAGGAGTATGTGTTGACTTTGACACAACTTGAACATGCAGTCACAAAATGGTGCAGTGATGTTGGAGAAGGCAGTAGCTTTAGTATTGAGTTTATTCATGTTTAGTGCAAGGTGGAGAAACCAATCAAGAATGGCTTATTTCTATTCTTGCTTGGAAGATTTGTGTCTTCAGTTTCTAATCAAGAAGGAATTAGCAGTCAACAAGATAGGAGCTTTTTGATATAAGTCAGTAATAGATCATTGTTTTCTTGGTTGCATGGGAAATTTGTGATGTCTTCATGAGAGGATATGTCAATCTTTAGGGTCAGTCTACTTCGAGGCCAGGTTGTCAAGAGCTACTGGTTTCTTGAAGGAAAGGATGGATTGCAAAACAAGGATCTTATGCTACATGAGGAGCATGACCTGAGTGTCGAAGCATTGAAAAAATTACTGGGTGCATGAATGGGATAAATTGTGATGGCTCCCTGGTGGTGGCACTCATTTCAAGTTTAAAGCTTCAGATTACATACAAAGGTTGGGAAATATGGCATCTAATGGCATAGGGGATCTGCAAGCCATGGGAGTGGTACAGGCTCTAGATATCAGATATGGTGTTGCAAGTCTTGCAACATATCCTTCTGAATGGGATATACAGAAAATGGCAATTTCCAAGATTTCAGCTTTAGAAGCATGTGGTAAGATCAAGAGATTGCTTATGCTAAAGATACAATATTTTAGATTGTGAAGTTTAAAATTATGAGGAAAAGCTTATTCACCATGGCAATGCACAAAAACCCTAACAATACCTTGATGAAAAAGGAAAACCAGAATGCTTCAGGGTCATGGCCCTATAAATACTAGAAAGAAAAAGTTATGTTCAAATGACAGGGAAAATGCCAAAGAAAACCCATGAATCTATAGAAAATTGTAGTGTTTTCATGAAAACAACAGTGAAGAAACACAGAAAAAATAGAAAGGGAGAAACCTTCATTATTTCCTACATGGCCAGAGCTCAAAACTAGCTTTTTATTCATAGAGAAGCAAAGGAAGAGCATTGTTTCTGCAATGAGCAACTTACACATAAAGTCCCACAGGTTCTTCTCCATAAAACACCTCCAGAAGCTCAAGCAAAACCCTTCATAACCATGGCGACTGAGTGGAGAAGGAGTAACCACAGAGAAAATAAAGCAACAAAATTTGATAAAAAAAGGAACTTAAGGTCGTGGCACTTACTCATGAAATGACCTTCAGAAAGTTAAAGATAAGGCATATTTTGAGCAATAATCACATTTACCTGCATTCCCATGACCATTTTCATGTCAAGAAATGTCAAAAAGTGCCTGAAAACCAGTGTCGATGTCATTTTTATTGTGTTTTCTCAAACCATAGTGGCCAAGCATCCTGCTTTCCATATTCTTCCAAGCGACCAAATGATGGTTTTTTTCCATCATTCAAATATTATCATTAGGGTTTGACCCTATTATTTTCCATTCGATGGGATTCTTTATCCCTTATTTTAAAAATCAAACTCATGAGAAATATGATGGGGGCCAAAAATCACTTACCATTGCCTTAGGTTTTTTTTTTAAACTTTCCCCATTCCTTAAGCTTTGCTATGTCTTCAATATGTCATGTGTTATCACCTAGGCATTTTATGCCTTGTATTATTTTGACTTATGTTGAGGTGTGCAATACATTGTGTTGCCATGAGACCCTTAAGTGATGCTTTTCTTTTGCCAATACCATGGTGGGGTATGCTTTCCAAGAGCCTTGGAGGTTGGCCTTATGAGCCAAGCGCTATTATTCCATGTGCCTTTGCAAACCATGTGATTATGACATGTGTGGGAAGAATGCAGAATATGGGTGGTAAGTTGACAGTCAAAGTGCCTTTAAAACTTTTGGAAGTTTTTGTCATAGCTTTTGATGTTACATTTTATATCTGAAGATATCATGTAAGTGATTTTAAAATCACTATTATTATGCCTTTTAATGCAAATGTAACACAGGAAAATGGTGGGCCCTTTTTTATTTTAGCCTAATTGTAAAGTGACTTGTTAATTGATGTTTTATAAATCACTTAACAAAGTCACTATATTTAATGCTTTAAAAGCCATGTGTTTTTAGAAACACACATACTGCATGATGGAGAATATGGTCAAGTGTTGAAATAGGACCAATTATGACTTGCAGAGGTGTGGGAAGTGTGAGATGTTGTTTAGACTATTTTGGTGAAGAATGAGGCCAGCTGGAGGTATATTTGTCACACTTTTGGGATGGCTATTGACTTAGCTTGTTTTTTCTCCATGTAGAGGGAATTTTAGAGACTTCTAGAAGGTTCTTTTGGGGCCATTTCTATTTTATCCGAGGATGATCTTCTAGAAGCACATGTGTGGGAGGTTTTGGGGGGTGTTGGTTAAGTATGTTCATTTTTGAACCTTTTAGGGAGTTCTTTCTTTTTCAGCAAGAGGATAGCTACTATCTTGGAGTTATTTTTTCATGAAGATGCATTGTAACTTAGACAGACTTAATATATAGTAAGCACTTTTACCTTCTCATTTTCTATTTCTCATGTATGTTGTTAATGATTGATCAACTTTTTTGTGAAATCTATTTTTTCCTTGCAAGCTTGTCTCATGTTATGCATCTATTTAGTAGAAGGTGTATGTTTGCAGGTTGTAAGTTGTGTTGTTAATGGTGCTGTTAATTGTGAAATCTTTGTTTTCCTTTTAATAACATTATTTATAGACCTTCTTATGAAATATTTATGCAAACTGCATTATCAAGTGAGTTGTGTAAGTCTAACTTTGTGATATTAATTCAAATATGATAAGCTATTAACAGGTCTAGATTGTTTGGTGTATCACTTTAGTTCTTTCCAGCATTAGGTTTATTTCATGCAACTCTTACCCTTACCTCAGAAATTCAATAGTTAAGTGATATCAAACGGGGAAGCCAACCCAAAATCCAGAGGTCTACTTTTGAATAGGTTACCCACAACCTGAAATCATTCCAATGTTTGTCCAAATCTGCTGAGTGCAATTGGAAAAGCTTAGCAAACAGGGTGCAAATTTGTAGAACCAACAATTATCCTTCTCTGATTATGTTGCAAAAGGGAAACTATAAACAATGGAGAGATGGAATCATAGATCATCTCCAATCTCTTGAATTTTTTCCACATTTGTATGGTATTGTTCCCCATCTAGTTCAAGGTATTCAAAAATTTTCTTGGAGTCACAGCAAATATAATGTTTTAGGGGTCACTGCAATGCATGTTGATGATAATATTTTGAAAGGTAATGATCATCATGATTGTCGTCATACTCTTTAGAGTAACCTTTGGGAGATATATGGAGATCATGATACTCCACCATTCCAAGATGATTCAGTTTTAGAATGTCATGTGCCCCTTCATTCTTTAGATAAGATACCCTATGGTGGTGATACTATGCAAGAGTTTGATTGTTTGGAGTGCTTTGAATCTTCCAAAGAGGTTGACAAGGTTTCTTCAAATGCTCCTTCCGCATCTGAGACAATTGATGTGCCTTCACTTTTAGTGATTCATTATGTAGAGTCATTGATTGAGACTCCTATCATTCTTGTTCAGTGGGACCACTCATTTCATGGTGGTGATTCATTGAGAATGTCCAGTGATTCACAACAAGTATCTGATTGTCTTCCTGATTGGGATTCTTATCTATCAACCATTACATCCTTGTTTGTGGAGTCTCACATTTCAAATTTGGAGAACACACTTGAGGGGATATCTCTCATGTTTGATGACAGCCATTGCACAACTGTTGTCAAACCATCTTGGTCTTTGGATCTTGTTCAACATCAGTTTCCACATAGTCCTGATTTGTCACCTTCTACATTGATTTGGCATGTACTTGATTTGATAGTGGCATCTTCATCTTCAGTGGAAATGGAGACACATGAGAAGATTTCAAAGACATTATCATCATACATATTCATCCTTCTTTGTTTCAATTCCTATCTAGAATGGGAAGCATTTTTGCACTTGTACATCATTGTTTTGTTTCTTCCGAAAGGGAGACAAGTTGTTTGTAGGAATTGGATTATGTTTTTTTTTCAGACACTTACCATTTTTGCAAGTGATCTCACATTATGGGGGGCTACATAGTCTCTTTCTTTCCTTCCTATGGGGGGTTTTTGTAATATATATATGTGATGGATGGTGTACTTGGGGGGTATCATGGAGTCCTCCATCCTTCCTCACATGATTTTTTTCTTTTGTTTCTTTTCTCTCTTTTGGGGAGGATTTTTGTCCCACTGGGTTTTCTCCTTTTCTTCAGTTGTGAGCTTTTTGCATTTGTACATGGGTACCTAACATGGCCTAGTAGCTGGGACCCATCTTTGCATCTTTGCATAACAATCTTCTCCCTAATTTGTACTTATGGGGGGGTTTTGGTGTAATTAATTATTTAATTACACTTACATAAGTTTACTTAGGACATAAGATTCTTTCTAGAAGTCTTAGTTGGCTTTTCTAGAACTTATCTTATCTAGCTAATGTATCATTTCCTAGGTGATTAGTTTTTTAGTTGTCTCATGTCATAGGATTATGAAATTTTTCAACAACATGTTCACTACTACATTTCAACCTTCCCTATTGTTGTGCAGTTTTTGCACACGCGCCTCGCTGGAGGCAGGGACCCTCTTTCGCTTTGGTTTTTGGTGTTTTGTCCCTTCATTTTTGAAGATTTGTATTGCCTTGGCATGAGCTTAAAATATTCATCTTTCTTGCCTAAGTGTTTTCCCCAAGTTACACTTTGAAAATCTTAAGTTCTGTGTGAAATCTAGATTTTTGCTCTGTTTCAGGATTTTCTGCCTAGTCTGGATTTTCTCGGATTTCACTCAAAGTCTGGCTCTATCTATTTTGAATTGTTTTCTAGAGATTTCAGTCCCTCGTGGAATTCCACATGGACCAGATTTTCTCAAAATTTCGTCTCCTTGTCGAATTCCCAGTTTTTGGGTTTGGTCTGTCATTTTATGAATGTTGATGCCCTTGGGAAAATTCTGTGTCTAGATCCATTAATGAATGATTTTTCTTTTGAGTCTAGGTCCTCAAATTTGTGATCTTCGATCAATTTGAGTGAGATCATTGGAGAATGTAAAAATCCAGTTTTCCTTCTATTTCAGGATTTTTCGGTGCTGGCAGATTTCCCTGTCCTTTGCGTTTTCCCAAAAATTTAGAGTTTTGCCTGCTTCACGAATTTTCCCGAAATCTTGTTACCCCTTCATTTTCTAGATTTTTTCGACTGCTAATTATTTTCACAAGAATCTTCCTGGTCTGTATTTTCCCGAAAATCCCTTCTGGCCTGTATTCCGCGGAGGGGTGAAAATCCTGAACTGTGTAGAAATTTTGTATTTATGATTTTTTTGCAGGATTTCATTTTTTTCTTGGATTTATTGAATATATTATTGATGATGGATATTATTGATGTTGGTTTTTACTGAGTGTAGGTTGGGTTTAATTCGATCGGAGGAGGATTTAAGGCATTTATTAATTCACTTGTGGCTGACCTGGAGAGTATTTTCCTCAAGATACCAGATAAATGGCAGGGATGAAGGGGCCAGTTAATGATTAATTACATTGGGAATTGTGCTTCACATGCATTGGATCGAGTTACATTTTAAATCCCAGACCAACTTGGATGAGTCCCATGTATTTAATGCATATCTTATCTTATTTCACATTTCTCTTGGCTGACCTATCTGGGCTATTTTATTATTGTAAAATCTATATTGGGCCAACATGTTCTGGGGTTTTCTATAAATATGGCATTTCACCTCATTTGTAAGGGGAATTATTGGTAGAAGTTGCTGAAGATAGTTCTTGGAGGAAATTAGGTTAGTAAAGTAAGAATTAGGGTTAGGAGTTAGTCGATTCTGGAGCAAGTGTTGTAACAGAACATTAGAATTGGTGTTGAAATTGGGTGATTCAATATAATTGCAGACATTGTGATTTTCTAGTGATCTCTTTTGTGTTGACTTATGTTGCATGGTTCTTATGATTCTATCTTTAAAATTGCTCATGGCTATTAGATGTATGTTAGACCTGATTCAATGGTGTTCATGATTTGATGCTTGAAGTGTTTGCAACAGTCCCTGGTCCATACTTTTTGCAACTAGCTGATTGTTAGTTGCTTTGCAAAGTTAGCCTAGACCTTTATATTCATTGTGCTTAGTTAAATTGTGGAGATTTATTCATTTCAATTGCAATTGGGTTGTTCAAAATGAATGTTCATGATCTGAAATTGTGGAGATTTATTCATTTCAATTGCAATTGGATTGTCCTAAATGAATGTAGAAGATTGCACTATTTTCTGTGAGATTGTAGATTTATCTGGTCAAGCAGGGATTAATTTATGAGGGATTGGTCCATTTCAAGTATTTCATCATTTGCATTGTTAATTTTAGGATTAGTTAAATTTAGACATCTCTTTGAAACCCTAATATTTTTTCATTTCTTTATTATTTGGGTTAGATTTAGGATTGAAGTATCATTACATTTCCAAATATGATAAATTAAAAGATTCATTCTTTGCTTGTAGTAAGGTCCCTTTGTGATTACCAGGATTTTCACATTTATCACTGAGTTGTTTATGCATTGTCAAGACTTGACATTAGAGACCTTGGGGTCATCTCTTGAGGCTTGCTAATAGAGATTTACCTTTCAAGAGAGATAAGATTTTCATATTTTATCTGAGTTGTTGCTATGCAAAAAACATCATCAATAGATTGGCACTAGAAGGAGGGCCTGAATAAGCAAGTTGGATCGATTTTTGTCTGCCATCTCTCCTAAAAGATTCAGAAGAAGAACCAGATCTACACCAAGAGAAGAGGAATTTCAAGAATTGCAAGCCCCTACTAGGTCACAAAGGATCAAAAAAAGGGAAGAATCATCATCCACCCCGCCACTTCCATCATTCCCATCATCCCCATGTTCATCAAGGTCATCTTCATTTGATTCTAAGGAAATCCCCATTCCACAACCTCAACCAATCATAAATCAACCATTACCACCCCCACCTCCACCAATGGCTTTTCTAGCTGATAACCCATCTCCCTTATCTTCCAACCATTAAAATCCTATGCCCAAGAACCCTAAGCTTTTTTGCTCCAAGTTTCACATTAATGATCCCAAAAGAACTACAGAGGAGCATATTAGGATTTTTAAAACTACCCTTAAGGATAGGGGAATTAATTATGAGGATGTTGCATGCATACTTTTCCCATTTTCCCTTTGGGATGAAGCATTTTGTTGGTATAACCATCTTCTTGTTGGGTCTATCACTACTTGGCTTCAGTTGGAGACTGCATTTTTACAAAAAATTCATACCCCAATTAGTGCTAATGAGTTACATTTGTAGTTTACTGGAATCAAAAGGGAGGAAAATGAACCAATAGTGGCTTTCAATAATAGATTTCATAGGGCTTATGCTAGGTTGCAACACCCTTATGCTATAGATGATGCCTCTGCCAGGGAGGTTTATTATGAAGCTTTGGATACTTTAACATATACTTTCATCAAATGGAAACAAAACCCTCCTAGTAGCTTATTTGAAGCTTATGATGTGGTTGTTAAAGTGAGTATGGATTTGAGGCAACACTTGTCTAGACCCTTGCCGCTAGCTAACCAAATACCTATGTCGAGTTCAGTCCATCAATCACCCTTGGTTTCACACCCAGACCATCCCTATCAAGCTACATTCATGCCAAATTACTATCCAAATATGAACTAGCCTGCATACTTTCACTAGCAAGATAATATACCTAGTTATTTGTAGAGCTCTAAGATATTTAGTCAATCTTTGAACCATGGGTCACATACAATTTATATGTAGAATTCAGTTAGTATTGTTCCTCTATCAAACAGTACAGACAAGGAGAGGTTGGATGCACTCACAGAGCTAGTTGAGAAGCTGAACACCATAGTCACCTACCTAAGGAACCAAAATAGTCAATTCCTGGCAGCCCCAAGGGAGATTCAGTTCAATTATGATCAAAGCAACAGGGATATGATGTAGGCTCAGGGGCAGAACTTTGATAGAGAACAAAATCTTGGTAGAGGTCATGGAGGGTAGCCACCAAGTCAGAATAGGACTAGGGATACAAGTCCTAAGTATGAAGGATTCCTAACATCTCTAGATCAGCTGAACAATCAGGAGAAATCTAGTGGAGTCTATTTGGCAAAAAAAACTCTTCCAGGATGGTGTAGGCTTCATAATACTAATCAACATTCTGAGTCAGATTGTCAAGAATTCCAAACTACTATGTTCATTTTCTAGCCAAAATTCCAACATTCCAGTAACAGTTCGAGTGGGCTGGAGATAGTGCCATCTAATCCTTATGACATATCAGTCATGGTGGTGAATCATGTCCCATTTCCCAGAAGTGAAGAAAATGAACCAGAAGAGGAACATTATAAAGGTATTGAAACAACGTATGTATACAGTGAAGAATCTATAGTTCAATCCTTTGGAGGTAATGTGGAGAATGATAATGGCCCATTAGATGAAGGAGAGTATACAACTAAAGAGGTTCAAGCATTCCATCATGTGCCTACTCAATATTTCATAAGCGGAGGACAATCTGATGCTGATAAAGGAGGAAGCATTGAAGGTAACAAGGATGAATTGATAATTAGCTCTGAGGACAACTATTCTATCATGATTACAAAGCAAATAGGAGAGTATGTGGTCAAAGAACTCAAGCAATTCAAAGTAAGTCTCTCTGCTTATGAGTTGTTAAGGGATCCTACCATTAGGGATGCAGTACTAGAGTCTCTTGGAAAGGATATGCTTTTTGAACAAAAGGGTGCTTCAAGCCATGTTGATACAAATACTTTTAAGGAGGTATTTTTGTCTGAAACAAGCTTGGGAAATTATGCACTGACCGTTAACCCTCAAGGAAGGGAGACTGAGGAAATCCTCATGCTACATGATATGCCTATTCATAAATTCAATAGTGTTGAAGCATCGGTAGAATTAACAAAGGAGGTACAAGAGAAAGTATGGTTGTCACATCATGTGCATCAAATTACGAAGAATGAGCTTCCAATAAAGGAATTTCAACAAGCTACTGGTGAACGTTTAGTAGAAGACTCAACGAGCATTGGATCAGAGAAGTTCATGGTAGTTAATGCTAAGGTAGTCCTGGAGGAGGTTGAGCTTTTGATTGAGGAGCCTCAACAACTTGCTAATGAATGTCCTGTTAGTTCCTTTTTATGTTGTAAACCAGGTTGGTCTTCTAATCTACCTATGGAATTTCCAATTTCAATCAAGGGCAGCTCGAAGGACCTAAACCAATTGATGAGGACTTTAAAAATCCTCCTACACTTCGGGCTCTACAAGACCTGGGAGGGTGATCCCTTTAGCAATATCAACAAATTGAAACACATGCATAACATAATATTTCTCAACAAATAATCTCATTTAATAGCTCAACATAATAGGATAATACTGAACAGAATTGGTTGTTCATCAGTAATATCAACTACTTGGAGCATGAGATAACCACAACACTATAACACAGGGATTTAAAATGGTTTTGAATTTTGAAGATTGGGGACCAAGCTGAAAACAACATAAGTATAATACTTGACTAGTGCCAGAAAATGGGCTATGGAGTCATATAACCAGTAATCATCCTACAATGTTGAAAATGTTATGAAGATCCTTACAAATGTTATCACATTATGACAACCAGATCACTAAAGTTTTGTCTGATAACTCTTGTTATAAATCCACCTAAAACATAGTATTCCTGTCACATATGCTGAAGCAATTACACTATCCTATGAACAAAAGGCAATAATAAATGCACCTTGTGCTTCATTAAAGCAATTACATTATTCTTAGAATAGAAGGAAACAACATATATCACTCTAATGCAGCAAATGTGCATGAAAAGACTCAAATAATCTCATTATTGAATAAAAAAGAGTAATACATCTTAGAAATGGAGACAATTATCAGCTAAATATATAAACATGAGAACACAATTCATAACAGACACTTTCATATTTAATGACTCAATTACATTTCTCCTAGCTATACAGTTCTACCCAGAGCTTTTGCCTGACTTGCAGAGCTTTCAGAAACTAGAATAAAGAATAAAAGAGAAACAAAAGTAGCCCTAAGATCAATTTGATCCGTAGATGCCATCCGAAAACTCAATCCACCGTTAATCAATAAGCTGCTCAAAACCTCTCTCATCTCTCTGTAACTAAATTTGCTTCATCATTTGCCTTTGATTTTAGTTGCCCTGCAACAGAAAATTAGCCCATGTGGAGAATCTTCAAATTCACTATTTATCCACAGCTGGAAAATGCCTCTACTCTTGTGAAAAATTATGTTTCAACCCTTTTCTTTGTTTGCTGTAGACTATACTTCCACATTTTCTTTATATTTTACCTTCACTTTATTAAATTTTTCCAACTTTAATATTCATGCTTGATTTCATTTTATTATTTCATGGTAAAATAAAGAAGTGAAGATTTTATTCACTTTACACATGCATTTTCACATGCCAGGTCTGGGTCAATTTATTTCCATGTCACTTTTACTCTTTTACCTATGCGGTGCTGCATATAACATTTTAGTGAATATTTTACTCACTCTCCCATATAACTTCCCCATGCACTTTACATATAGTGGAGGTATTTAAATATTCCACCTTACATTTAAATGCATGGCTTCAAAATTTCATCGGGCTCAAACATTAACTTGCGTTCCTATGCAACATTTTAATTCATTAGCCTTTCATTTTATGGTGAAATATTAAATATTTCACTCTCAGGCTCATTCAAAATATTTACCCCCTTAACATTTAAAACAATGGCAGCTAAAAAACAAAAAAACCATCGGACCCACCTTCCTTTATGTTTTATTGAGCAAAATTCAATGTTTTAATATTTTAAATATTTTTCCCTCATCAAATGAGGTCCTCCCTGATAAATCCATCGGCAAAGAAATTTATGCTCGCACCCTTTAAGTTTCCCGGGCCCGCACTGCCACGCATCACAAGCCCGTGATCCCACAAGAAATAAAGGTCGTGCATCTTTAGATCGCGAAATGGTAGGGAACAGTGGAGATTATGTTGCACTGCCAGCTCCTTTTTCCACCTTTGATCTCCCTTTTGCTCGAGTTTGTGCCCTAACTTCATTTAATTGAGCATTCCTAAGCTCTGCACTCACGCAACAATGGCGTCCATCCTCCATCAAGCATAATGGTTGCGAGTTTGTAAGGCTTCCAACACCTTCACCTGGTGCACACCCTACAATGATGGCATTCTTTGAATGATGATTGCATTTGTTAAAAATTTTCTAAGACAATTTAAATGCATCTGCTTTGTGCACCTCCTCCAAATTTCAAATCCTTTTCAACAAAGTCATTTTATACACAAATGTTGTAACCATGGAGTCCCATCTTCCCAGTAGTGCCTAGTGGTAGTGTTCTCACCCCTTGTGCAACATAGATTTTTCATAGTCTTTGAGGAGTTTGCAATAGATACATTCCATTATATTCTGCAGTTACATTTGGGGATCTTCCATCTCGAAACCGTGCCATTTTCCTTTAGTTTCTAAAGGCCTTCTAAAAAACAAATCAATTTTGTGTGTGTTGCATTCATAATGGTGTTCCAAGGAATTACATTTATTTGCAAGCCCTTGGCAGGTAGTGCACCTCCCTCAAGCTTTCACCTGTGCTTGTTACATTGTTAAATCTTTCCCTTGCTTCAGCATGCCCCATTTACCTAAAAATGCAGTGCATATCATCATGGCATTCCATATCAGCCTCCATTTGCAATTACAATGGTGGTTGCCTCCTGTTTCATTGCTTTAATGAATGTGCATACCCTGTAATGCATTTTAGGAATACTCTGCCCCCTTTAACATATTCAATGGTGGCTTGCGAGCCATTTTATACATTTGTTTGAGAATTTATGACTCCTGTTAGTGCAGCCTTCCTTATTTTATTTTGAAAATTTCTAAAGATTTTTTCAACAAATACTTGATGTGTTGCTTCAGCATGCCCCCCTCTGTGTTTGGTTGAATGTTCTTAGTCTTTCTAACTCATCCATTACATACGTATGGATCCCTCATGTGAATCAATGGGGTCTTAAATGTGTAGTATATACGCTGGTCGTTTCTCCATGTATATATTTTAAAGTTTCAAAACAATTCAATACATTCTTTTATTATTAGCAATGGAATTCCAGGAGAATTCATTCAAAATAGGAATTTTGTTGTTGTGTATGTTGGTTCCTGGTTGTTGGCAGCATTTTCAACAAATCCATTTCACATACAACCTTCAGAAGATCCATAAACCCTGCTTGTGCTGGCATTTCCTTTCACTCCTCCATGCGCGTACGCTCCTCCATACCATATGCATTGCACTCATTTTTAGTTTATAAGTCTCTTCAAAAATTGCATTTTGTATTTGTTAGGCATGTGATAGTCTCTTCTCATACCTATTGAGGTTGACCCTTTCAATGGTTGTGGTAGATTCCTTTCAATAGCAAAGCATTTTCAAGTCTTTTACATGGTCACATGCCTTGACTATGCTTGGAAGTTTGCTGCTAATTGCATTCGCTAGGAAGTTTCTAAAGATGCACCAAATTCCCTTTGTGCGCTGCTTTGATGAAAATTTTAAAGACTTTTCACTGCATCTACATAGGATATATTCTTCATTCGATGCATTACTTGAAGACCACACTCCTTTGAGAATACTTTGACCAGTTCATGTACAACTCCCTTCATATCAGGCTTCAAAGCCAATGCATCTTGCAGTAGTTGTTTGCATCCATGTAAGAGCTCATTTATATTATGAATCAGCCTTTCATGAAGTTAACTCAATAGCCGCTTTTATCAACACTCTACAGAGTGAAAACTCAACCTCTTCTATACACTCTCCATTGTTCCTTGTCCAAACAAAATTAAACAACTTCCTATGCTCATAGAATTCAAATAGTATTAGTATGCATACCTGCTTTCAAGATCACATGGCTATTTAAACAACTAAACAATATTTGAAGTGTTGTTTTTATCCTAAGGGAACTTAAGTGCAACACCATCCTCCTTCTATATGCTTTGGAGCAAAAGCACTTTATACATTGATTTAAACCCCTCAATGCTTGAAGGCACTTTAACTGAACATCCCTGTCACATAAATCATCTGCATTTCCAAACTACATGAACAATGATTGAAAAACCGCCATCCATAGCTCTTATAACCATGACTGAAGTAGTTCCTTCGAAGCATTCCACAATGGTGCAAAGCATGTTGGGTCCCCATGTGGACCGACTAAAAAAAAATCATTTTGAAACAACTTTTCTACTCAAATTGACTTGTCTTGTGACAACTTCAGAATGTCTCTGGAATGAAAACACGAAATGGAATTTTCATCAAAATTTACCTTTTAGGCACTTTGGAGAATCGTGCAAACTAGACAAATTGGCCCTAGAATTGCCTCTGAAAACTGGTCAAACGACCTCCTGGAGCAATAAAAACTTGCAGGAATGTAGACATTCAGTCCAAGAATGCAATGCAAAAGATGGATCAAAAGAATCAATCACGAGGAAAAAGTTATTAACTAGAAAAGTTTCCCTCTTAGACCTTTCTGCAAATGTAGCTATTTAGAACGAGTTAAAACTCAAGAGATTGACTCATTGCTAAAATATCAAATCAACTCCTGGTGAGGTGCCACTGAACATAGTGGATCACTTTGGTACATTAAGCATGTGTGCAGAATGGATTAGGATGAATCATCACCTATCAAAAGTTATTGATGCTCGAAGCTAGCCTCTTAGAAAGGTTTCAGTGCAAAACTAAAGAAATTCCATTTGGTTTTGATCTGCTAAAAATAACAAATCAACTCGTGAGGCCCTGAAAACTGACACGTGAGCTCATTTAGGCATGGATAATGTAGAACAATATTCACTTTGACATGACAATCACTTGGTTGCAAAATCCAAGCTTAGACAGGAGGCCACTTTGCAAAACTGAACATTCGCAGATAGCTGAACAGTGACAAAACCCTCTAGCTTCACCTTTTGAAACCTTGATAAAAATCATCATGGGAAGCTGAAAATTGACATGCATGTTCACATATGACACCTGAGTGTGTCTACAAAGGGATTTTTCTTGGAAATCAATGGGCTTCAAATTATGACCTTTCAAAGTAGGTCATTCAGGCATATTCATCAGATGCACTTCTGAAAGTGCAGAGGAAAATTTTTAAATAGGCATCTCGAATTTGAAAAATTTTAGAGTACCAACGGTGGCTCTGATTGGGGATGTATGCCCCCTATGGGCATAGTAAGATTCCAGATCTCTGGGGAAGTAGACCAAAAGCTGAGTCATCAGGTGTCCTCAAATTGCTCCTTTATTCAACCTTTATTTTTCAACTTCATCTGGTGACCCCAGGCCACCAAATGAAAAAGTGAAATCATTATTTACCTCTGTCAAACACAGTTCTGCAAAAAGAACTGATCTCCCTCAAATCATGCTTGTCGCTGTCAAACCATAACAACATGGGTAACTGCATCCTTGCAAACATAGGGATTAGGCTACCTTTGTGCAAGTGAGAACTTGCTTTTTGTTTGGATTTGTCATCAATTGGAAACCAAATCAAATAAGTATCATTATTGCCACTCTCCTCATTCTCTAATTTTGCAACAAGTGGCAAGATTTGAAACTGGGGATCAAGACCATATGAAAGCACAGTCTGATCACAACCCTTTACCTGATTGAACATGCTGGTACCTTCTAATAGGCCATCATACATAACATCCTCAACATGTTCATAGTCACTGTGCATTTGAAAGTCAGACATACTTTCCAAATGCTGATAATTATGTGGCAAGAACTTATCAAATTCATCATACAAATCATTTTCAAGCTGAAAACAACATTCCTCGGTATCTTGCACATTGCCACATTCTATGAAAACTCCTTCTAGCTGACAAAAATAGCACTCACAATCTGCTACATGGCTAGTACTATTAAGCTCATTCTGATCATTGGTTTGCACATCAAAATTTGTACCATCACAAGAACTTGACAGAAGATCTGGCTCATCATGCAAACTATCTTCAAGTGTATTCAAAGAGATACACTCATGCATTAGAACACTTTGTACTTTCCCTTCATCATGTTGGTATTGAGAGTCATCAAAGATTTCTAACTCATCATCTGTTTTCATATTTTCATCTTCTAAACATAAGGTATCAACCTTTTCAATATCACAAGCTTGCTCAACAAGCAATTCTGGTTCATAAAGATAATTTGATTTCTCATCGAAATCAACCTCTACATCCACATGAAAAAACTCGTGGCTAGGCTCATTCAAGTCAAAAAACAAAGACTTGTTTAAATCTGCATCAAAGTTTTCAAAACTTGGCTCGTCAGATGCACAATCCTCATAATCATCTACTGCTTCAAACTCATCAAAATAGATCTTTGAATTTGCATTAGCATGCTCACTTTCATAATCATCATACATTGCATCATTGCAATCAAGTAACTGCTTGTCTTCATGCACATTATCATCATCATGATCAGTTGGTTCATAATTTGAAGGAGAATCAGACTCACTTGCATCATACCTTACACCATGAAGATCATCATCATTTTCAAAGACAAAAGATGCATATTCAGTGGTCAATAGATCTGAGATTTGTTCACAACTTAATAGATTACCGTTTTGATCTATTCCTTCAACTATTTCATCATTTTGATCTTCACTTGAATTGGATACATTATCAAATTGCAAAACAGGGTATGCCAAAACATCGTCATCATTAAAGTATAAAAACTCAATGGGCTGATCATAAACAGGGTCTCCCCAATCATAGGAAATTGAATTGTTAACAACATTGTCAGGAACATTGTCACAATTTGTCATAGAGAACATACCATCCACTTGTTCATTCTTACTCACCACTGAGCTGTCCTAACAACAACCCATGTCATTTTCAATCTCAACATTGAGCTAGGTGTCTTCATTGAGTTTATCATTTTCATCCTCTTGAGGGAAAACATAAAAATCTTCTCCATCAAACTAAAAACTATCAATAGTTTCCTCATTGCAATTGCTTGCTGTTGATCTTTCAAACTGAAATTCATCACATACTCTGTCACTTGTAGCTAGTAGACTGATGTTCTCAAGAGAATTCCCTAAGTAAGAAAATTCAAATGTTTTATCATGGAGATTTATACCAAAGCTACATTCAACCCTTGTAAGATTGACATGGTCAACTATATTACAACATTGTTGACTGCACTTCTCTTCTTCAAAGAATAAGTCCAACTGATATCCTTCATCATGTTCTTGACTCGGAAGACTCAACTGTTGATTCTCAGTTTGGTATACTTCTTCTTTAAGTTGTTCATTAACAACTTTCTCTTCATCAGATGATGTATATGTTTCATCTTCTACCTTCTCAACTATGCACTTGTTTGAATACCTCTGATCGTTCACATTCACACATTTGTTGATTTCATCAGCATGTTTACTGACAATTGAAGACAACAATCTTTGTATATATTCATTCCTTAGCTTCTCCATATTGTCCAGGACTGTGTAAGCCATCTGCATACTCAATATTTTAAACTCTTTTAACAATGCACTAGATCCTTTTTCGTAAGCTTCAAAATACATATGAATACAATATAAAGTGCTAGGTCTAAATTTTTTTGGGATTAGTGACAAGGCAGCATCAAATCTATTACTGAAATCAACACTTGACTCTTCATCTTGTTTCTTGATATGCTTTAACCTTCTGAGAAGGTCATAGGGATCTCTTGCAAACTCTTTTCTATAAGCATTCACCAATTCACCCCAGCAAGGAAATGACTTCTCAAGAAAACTCAAATACCAATCCTGAGCTCTTGCTTCAAGGGATCTAACAAAGAATCTCATCCACATATCCTGATATTCAAATGAGTGTTTCTCTGTGAAGCTGGAAAAACTTTTGACATGTGCATTTCCTTCACAAACATTATATCCATCAAATCTAGGCATCTTCTTGTAGACTTGAGCTGGCATACTTTGAACTTTGTAATAAACCCATGACAAATCTAATTGAGCATACAATGGATCAAAGGAATTGACATAAGGTACAACAACTTGACAAGTAGAGACAGTTTGATGGTCTCTTAACTGGGCTTGTGATAACATCTTGTGTCTTTCATCCATCTCTTTAGGCCTTCTTTCAAGACTGAACCTAGGCTTATTAACTCTTGGGATCTTACACTTTTGGGTATTAGATGATTGAAGATCATCATATTTTTGACATTTCTTAATAAGTTTAACCAAGGTCTTTATAGGTCTAGCTTATTTACCTTGATGATCCATGGGTATTCTAATTCAAGGCTCTCTAATTATGCATAATTACAATCATGACCATATGAAGGATTACAATGATGGTTAATGACAAACTGGTCTTGAAATGTATGACAATACAAATGGATGAAAATCCTTAAGATGTACAAATACATTCTAACCATCCAAATTAGCAAATATTTGAGCACTAGACAAAATTCTTTCAACGAAACTACAATTACATTCAACAGATCCAAATGGAAGTGTGCAAACTTAAATTCATTGTTCTTTCCCTCTGGTAGTGCTAATTCACTTAATAGGGAAACAAAATTTCTCTCTAATATGTTCAAATATGTGAAGATTACTTGGAAACATTGCAGCTGCTACAAATTTTCTGGAAATATTGTAGATCTGGAACTATAATCACCTCTTCATCAGGTTCTTCTTGACAGAGTCGCCACCTCTTTTCTTAGAGGACTGAACTTCAAACAGTAAGAAGTTCTTTCACATGTAAATTTATTTCTGAGTTCCTTTCACTAGCATAGCACCACAGACCTTGAAATTAATCAGGTTCACTGCAACAATTATCTTTCTCCATGCTTGAGATCCTTCAAGATTTGAACTAAATTAAAAATGGAAAACAATAATATGACTCTATTTCTGGATTCTTCAGTGAAATTTTTCTCAAATTCTCCCCAATAGAGTCGACATTTTGTTGGTTCCTTTTTATGTTGTAAACCAGGTTGGTCTTCTAATCTACCTATGGAATTGCCAATTCCAATCAAGGGCAGCTCGAAGGACCTGGACCAACTGAAAAGGACTTTAAAAAGCCTCCTACACTTTGGGCTCTACAAGACCCAGGAGGGTGATCCCTTTAGCAATATCAACAAATTGAAACACATGCATAACAGAGTATTGCTCAACAGATAATATCATTTAATAGCTCAACATAAGAGGATAATACTGAATAGAATTGGTTGTTCATCAGTAATATCAGCTACTTGGAGCATGAGATAACCACAACACTATAACACACAGGGATTTAAAATGGTTTTGAATTTTGAAGATTGGGGACCAAGCTGAAAACAACATAAGTATAATATTTGACTAGTGCCAGAAAATGGGCTATGGAGTCATATAACTAGCATTCATCCTACAGTGTTGAAAATGTTATGAAGATCCTTACAAATGTTATCACATTATGACAACCAGATCACTAAAGTTTATCTGAAAACTCTTCTTATAAATCCACCTAAAACATAGTATTCCTGTCACATATGCTGAAGCAATTACACTATCCTATGAACAAAAGGCAATAATAAATGCACCTTGTGCTTCATTAAAGCAATTACATTATTCTTAGAATAGAAGGCAACAACATATATCATTCTAATGTAGAAAATGTGCATGAAAAGACTCAGATAATCTCATTATTGAATCAAAAAGAGTAATACATCTCAGAAATGGAGACAATTATCAGCTAAATATATAAACATGAGAACACAATTCATAACAAACACTTTCAGATTTAATGACTCAATTACAGTTCTCCCAGCTATACAGTTCTACCCAGAGCTTCTGCCTGACTTGCAGAGCTTTCAGAAATTAGAATCCCCAGCCTCTTTTTTTTTACAATGAGAGAAGAAAAGAATAAAAGAGAAACAAAAGTAGCCCTAAGATCAATCTGATTCGTAGATGCCATCTAGAAACTCAATCCACCATCAATCAACAAGCTGCTCAAAACCTCTCTCATCTCTTTGTAACAAAATTTTCTTCATCATTTTCCTTTTCTTTTAGTTGCCCTACAACAGAAAATTAGCCCATGTGGAGAATCTTCAAATTCACTATTTATCCACAGCTGGAAAATACCTCTACTCCCGTGAAAAATTATGTTTCAGCCCTTTTCTTTGTTTGCTGCAAACTATACTTCCACATTTTCTTTATATTTTACCTTCACTTTATTAAAGTTTTCCAACTTTAATATTTATGCTTGATTTCATTTTATTATTTCATGGTAAAATAAATAAGTGAAGATTTTATTCACTTTACACATGCATTTTCACGTGCCAGGTCTGGGTCAATTTATGTCCATGTCACTTTTACTCTTTTACCTATGCGGTGCTGCATATAACATTTTAGTGAATATTTTACGCACTCTCCCATATAACTTCCCCGTACACTTTACATATAGTGGAGGTATTTAAATATTCCACCTTACATTTAAATGCATGGCTTCAAAATTTCATCAAGCTCAAACATTAACTTGCGTCCCTGTGCCACATTTTAATTCATTAGCCTTTCATTTTATGGTGAAATATTAAACATTTCACTCTCAGGATCGTTCAAAATATTTACCCCCTTAACATCTAAAACAATGGCAGCTAAAAAACAAAAACACCGCTGGGCCCACCTTCCTTTATGTTTTATTGGGAAAAATTCAATGTTTTAAGCTTTTAAATATTTTTCCCTCATCAAATGAGGTCCTCCCTGATAAATCCATTGGCAAACAAATTTATGCTCGCACCCTTTAAGTTACTCGGGCCCGCACTGCCATGCGTCACAAGCCCGTGATCCCGCAAGAAATAAAGGTCGTGCATCTTTAGTTCGTGAAATGGCAGGGAACGGTGGAGATTATGCTATACTACCAACTCCTTTGTCCACCGTTGATCTCCCTTTTTCTCGAGTTTGTGCCCTAACTTCATTTAATCGAGCATTCCTGAGCTCTGCACTCACGCAACAATGGCGGCCATCCTCCATCAAGCATAATGGCTGCGAGTTTGTAAGGCTTCCAACACCTTCACCTGGTGCGTACCCTGCAGTGATGGAATTCTTTGAATGATGATTGCATTTATTAAAAATTTTCTAAGACAATTTCAATGCATCTGCTTTGTGCACCTCCTCCAAATTTCAAAGCCTTTTCAACAAAGTCATTTTATACACAAATGTTGTAACCATGGAGTCCCATCTTCCCAGTAGTGCCTAGTGGCAGTGTTCTCACCCCTTATGCAACATAGGTTTTTCATACTCTCTGAGGACTTTGCAATAAATACATTCCATTATATTCTGCAGTTATATTTGGGGATCTTCCATCTCGAAACCGTGCCATTTTCCTCTAGTTTCTAAAGGCCTTCTCAAAAACAAATCAATTTTGTGTGTGTTGCATTCATAATGGCATTTCAAGGAATTACATTTATTTGCAAGCCCTTGGCAGGTAGTGCACCTCCCTCAAGCTTTCACCTATGCTTGTTACATTGTTAAATCTCTCCCTTGCTTCAGCGCACCCCATTTACCTAAAACTGTGTTGCATATCATCATGGCATTCCATATCAGCCTCAATTTGCAATTACAATGGTGGTTTCCTCCTGTTTCATCGCTTTAATGAATGTGCATACCCTGCAATGCATTTTAGGCATACTCTGCCCCCTTTAACATATTCAATGGTGGCTTGCCAGCCATTTTATACATTTGTTTGAGAATTGCTAACTCTTGTCAGCGCAACCTCCCTTATTTTATTTTGAAAATTTCTAAAGCCTTTTTCAACAAATACTTGATGCGTTGCTTCAGCATGCCCCCCTCTGTGTTTGGTTGAACGTTCTTAGAGTATTTCTAACTCATCCATTACATACATATGGATCCCTCATGTGAATCAATGGGGTCTTAAACGTGTAGTATATACGCTGGTCGTTTCTCCATGTATATATTTTAAAGTTTCAAAATAATTCAATACATTCTTTTATTATTAGCAATGGAATTCTAGGAGACTTCATTCAAAATAGGAATTTTGTTGTTGTGTATGTTGGTGCCTGGTTGCTAGCAGCATTTTCAACAAATCTATTTCACACACACCCTTTAGAAGATCCATAAACCTTGCTTGTGCTGGCATTTCCTTTCACTCCTCCTTGCGTGCGGGATCCTCCATACCATATGCATTGCACTCATTTTTATTTTATAAGTCTCTTCAACAAATGCATTTTTTATTTGTTAGGCATGTGATAGTCTCTTCTCATACCTACTGAGGTTGACCCTTTCAATGGGTGTGGTAGCTTCCTTTCAATAGAAAAGCATTTTCAAGTCTTTTACATGGTCACATGCCTTGACTATGCTTGGAAGTTTGCTGCGAATTGCATTCGCCAGGAAGTTTCTAAAGATGCACCAAATTCCCTTTGTGCACTGCTTTGATGAAAATTTTAAAGGCTTTTCATTGCATCTACATAGAGTATATTCTTCATTCGATGCATTACTTGAAGACCACACTCCTTTGAGAATACTTTGACCAGTTCATGTACCCAACTCCCTTCATATCAGGCTTCAAAGCCAATGCATCTTGCAGTAGTTGTTTTCATCCATGTAAGAGCTCATTTATATTATGAATCAGCCTTTCATGAAGTTAACTCAATAGCCGCTTTTATCAACACTCTGCAGAGTGAAAACTCAACCTCTTCTATACACTCTCCATTGTTCCTTGTCCAAACAAAATTAAACAGCTTCCTATGCTCATAGAATTCAAACACTATTAGTATGCATACATGACCTGCTTTCAAGATCACATGGATATTTAAAAAACTAAACAATATTTGAAGTGTTGTTTTTATCCTAAGGGAACTTAAGTGCAACACCATCCTCCTTCTACATGCTTTGGAGCAAAAGCACTTTATACATTGATTTAAACCCCTCAATGCTTGAAGGCACTTTAACTAAACATCCCTGTCACATAAATCATCTACATTTCCAAACTACATGAACAATGATTGACAAACCACCATCCACATTTCTTATAACCATGACTGAAGTAGTTCCTTCGAAGCATTCCACAATGGTGCAAAGCATGTTGGGTCCCCATGTGGATCGACTAAATTTTTTTTCATTTTGAAACAACTTTTCTACTCAAATTGACTTGTGACAACTTCAGAATGTCTCTGGAATGAAAACACGAAATGGGTTTTCATCAGAATTTACCTTTTAGGCACTTTGGAGAATGGTGCAAACTTGCCAAATTGGCCCTGGAAAAAACTAGTCAAACGACCTCCTGGAGCAATAAAAACTTGCAAGAATCTAGACATTCAGTCCAAGAATGCAATGAAAAAGATGGATCAGAGGAATCAATCATGAGGAAAAAGTTATTAATTGGAAAAGTTGCCCTCTCGGACCTTTCTACAAATGTAGTTGTTCAGAACTTGTTAAAACTCAAGAGATCACCTCATTGCTAAAATATCAAATCAATTCGTGGTGAGTTGCCACTAGACACAGTGGATCACTTTGGTACATTGAGCATGTGTGCAGAAGGGATTAGGCTGAATCATCACCTATCAAAAGTTATTGATGCTCGAAGCTGGCCTCTTAGAAAGGTTTCACTACAAAACTAAAGAAATTCCATTTGGTTTCGATCTGCTAAAAATAGCAAATCAACTCGTGAGTTCCTAAAAAATGACACACGAGCTCATTTAAGCATGGAGAATGTAGAAAAATATTCACTTTGACATGACAATCACTTGGCTGCAAAATCTAAGCTCAAACAGGAGGCCACTTTGCAAAACTGAACGTTTGCAGACAGCTAAACAATGACAAAACCCTCTAGCTTCACCTTTTGAAACCTTGATAAAAGTCATCGTGGTAAGCTGAAAATTGACATGCATGTTCACATATGACACATGAGTGTGTCTACAAACGGATTTTCCTTGGAAATCAATGGGCTTCAAATTATGACCTTTCAAAGTAGGTCATTCAGGCATATTCATCAGATGCACTCCTGAAAGTGCATAGGAAATTTTTTAAATAGGCATCTCGAATTTGCAAAATTTGAGAGTGCCAACATGTCCCCTGGAGAAAATTGTGGGATCTGATATTGTGGGTAAAGAAGCTACTTTTCCTAAGGGTTACAGTTGCAATCCTGAACTAGAGCCAATGCCAATAGAGGAAGAATTCAAGGAGTTCTCTCATTTATCAAATTCTACTTTTCCTTTGTCTATTGTTGAATTAAGCACTGAAAATTTACAAAATTTATGCATCAATGGTGAGATGGCTGATGTGAATCATATGGATGTGCAAGAAAATCCAAATGGTGTTGAGAATAACAATGTTACAACCATCACTAATGAGCTAGATCATCCTGCTTTAGGTAAAGATGTGCTTGAAGATCAGTCTATGAGGCCTCCTAAAAAGAATCATGATGGGGAAGTTACTATGTATGGTGGGGCTTTTACATTTTCAACATTGGTCCCTCATGAAGAAGTGCACACAGGTGAAAAGTTCCATGTTTATACTTCTAAATCTTTCCAATTTCATTTTCACCTTGGATTATTCATTGAAGACTCCAATTTTGTTTTGCATGTTCTGAATGCAAGAGGGATATTGCATCATCAGTTGAGACCTCCGGATAACATAGATATCAGATTTTTACAATTGCAGGATGCTAGATACCACATTCAGTCTACAACAGTAAAAAATTAGGTTGTTTCTTTCCTTGCAAACAATTCTAAAACTTATCAATTTGATTATGGTAATTTAGGGAAGACAACTTGCATATGGACTGATCATGGTTTCAATGAATTGCCTCAATTATTGATTGTTCCTGATTATGAGGTTGAATTTGAATGTTTCCTTTTTGAGGTTTATTTTGCTGAGTATAAAGATAAATTTGCATTTTTGAGGACTATTACCATTACCTTGTTATGTGTCCATGCATTGATGAACCGTATGGGGGTGGATCTCAATTCACCTTGTCTGATGATGAGTTGTTATGAGTCTTTTGTACATAGTTAGGATAGATTGCTTTAGAATTAGTCTATTTTGGTTAGTTTAGGTTTGCTTTGGGTATTTTTTTGGTTGTTGCTTTGCCTCTCCGGCTTAGGTTTTCTACTTTCTGGTTGGGGAAGTGTCCTACTTGCACAACAACCATTTCATTATCTGGGACTGTTCTTAGTATTTCCTTGATGAACTTTAATCATGTGTCTTGAATGGATGGTTGAGGTCTTCGTTATCGTCACATTGTCTAAATGTCTAATTTAAGGAGGATGGTCACTGGTTTGATTTGAATTTGAAGTATTTTGAAATCTTATATTTTCAGACATCTTAAGAATCCTGAGGTTGTGGTAGGATCCTTGTGAGGTCTTATCAAGTGAAAAATATTATTTTTGCTTTAGTGCCACTGTGGTTCTCAGCCCTGAGTGTGAGCTTTATTGTTCACAGGTTGAAATGAAAAGGTGAAAAGAAAAGAATATCAAAAGAAAAGAAAAGTGAAATATTGAGAATCAAAAGAATGAATTCAACTTATCAGGGGTATCCGAATATCTCTACCGGGGGTATGGACGCCTGGCTAGTAGTAGAGCTATGTTCGGGAGAGTCACAACGATAACCTCATTGGGGATATAGATGCTTGAATGGCCATGAGGCTCTATTTAGGTTTCTTTTCAAGTTAGAATCTTTACGTAGCCTGTCTTGACTGAGCTTGGTTTCTGCAGTAGCCCAAGGAAGGAAATGAACTCATTTGCACACACTTGGATTTTTAGTCTATGGAAGGTTCAGTCTGCCTTTGGCTTTGATTCTTTAATCTTGCATTTTGGTTTGTTTGTCTGATAGTGAGATCAAAACCAAAGATTTTGGGTTCTTGATTCTTGTTCATCATCAAATGCTCTAGAGCATTTCCCAGCAGAGTCGCCATTTGTTGTGCAGTTTTCGCACATGTGCCCCGCTGAAGGTAGGGACCCTCCTTCGCTTTGGTTTTTGGTGTTTTGTCCCTTCATTTTTGAAGATTTGTATTGCCTTGGCATGAGCTTAAAATATTCATCTTACATTCCTAAGTGTTTTCCCCAAGTTACACTTTGAAAATCTTAAGTTCTGGGTGAAATTTGGGTTTTTGCTTTGTTTCAAGATTTTCCACCTAGTCCGTATTTTCCCAGATTTCACTCAAAGTCTAAATCTATCTATTTTGCATTGTTTTCTAGAGATTTCAATCACTCATGGAATTTGGCATGGACCGGATTTTCCTGAAATTCTATCTCCTTGTCGAATTCCCAGTTTTTGGGTTTGGTCTGTCATTTTATGAATGTTGATGCCCTTGGGAAAATTCTAAGTCTAGATCCATTAATGAATGATTTTTCTTTTGAGCCTGGGTCCTCAAATTTGTGATCTTTGATCAATTTGATCGAGATCATTGGAGAATGTCAAAATTTGGGTTTTCCTTCTGTTTCAGGATTTTTCGGTGTTGGCAGATTTCCCTGGTTTTCCCTGTCCTCTGCGTTTTCCCAAAAATTCATAGTTTTGCCTACTTCGTAGATTTTCCCAAAATCTCGTTGCTCCTTCAGTTTTTGGATTTTTTTGACTGCTGATTATTTATTCCAGAATCTGCCTAGTCTGGATTTTCTCAAAAATCCCTTCTTGTCTAGATTCCGCTGAGGGGTGAAAATCCCGAACTGTGTAGAAATTTTGTATTTACGATTTTTTTTGTGGGGTTTCATTTTTTTTCTTGGATTTATTTGAATATATTATTGATGATAGATATTATTGATGCTAGTTTTTTTCAGTGCAGGTTGGGTTTAATTCGATTGGAGGAGGATTTAAGGCATTTATTAATTCACCTGTGGCCGACCTAGAGAGTATTTTCCTCAAGATACCAGATAAATGGCAGGTATGAAGGGGCTAGTTAATGATTAATTGCATTGAGAATTGTGCTTCACATGCATTGGATCAAGTTACATTTTAAATCCCAGGCTGACCTGGATGAGTCCCATGCATTTAATGCATATCTTATCTTATTTCACATTTCTCTTGGCCGATTTGTTTGGGCTATTTTATTATTGTAAAATCTATATTGGGCCGACATGTTCTAGGGTTTTCTATAAATATGGCATTTCGCCTCATTTGTAAGGGGAATTATTGGTAGAAGTTGTTGAAGATAGTTCTTGGAGGAAATTAGGGTAGTAAAGTAAGAATTAGGGTTAGGAGTTAGTCGATTCTGGAGCAAGTGCTATAACAGAACATTAGAATTGTTGCTGAAATTGGGTGATTCAATACAATTGCAGATATTGTGATTTTTTGGTGATCTCTTTTGTGTTGAGTTATCTTGCATGGTTCTTATGATTTTATCTTTCAAATTGCTCATGGTTATTAGATGTATGTTAAATCTGATTAGTTTATGAGGGATTGGTCCATTTCAAGTATTTCATCATTTGCATTGTTAATCTTAGGAGTAGCTAAATTTAGAAATCTCTTTAAAACCCTAATCTTTTGTCATTTCTTTATTATTTGGGTTAGATTTAGGATTGAAGTATCATTACATTGCCATATCTGATAAATTAAAAGATTCAGTCTTTGCTTGTAGTAAGGTCCCTTTGTGATTACTAGCATTTTCACATTTATCACTGAGTTGTTTATGCATTGTCAAGACCTGACATTAGAGACCTTGGGGTCATCTCTTGAGGCTTACTGATAGAGATATACCTTTCAAGAGAGATAGGATTTCCATATTCTGTCTGAGTTGTTGCTGTGCAAAAACATCAACACCTATATAAGGAAGGTGATTGTACTCATATGTAATATACTTTATACCTCATCATTTGATAGGTCTTAATATCAAGCAAGCTCTTTCTTGCATATCCTCTTGTAGAAGGTTTTCATTGTTTTTGCAAGTGGTCTTAGGTGTTGAGCTAATATATTTAGCTCTTACACTATAGGTGTAGAATAAGATGATGATGAATTTGATGAAAATGGAAGAGCAGTGTCTACTCTTCTAACAATCTCATTAATTTTAGCAAAACCACCAGTATCTTCTCTATCTTGAATGTATGAAGGGAGGAATCTTCCTTGGTTATCTCTCTGCCTCTGCATATGGTAAATTTAACTTTGTATGGTGATGACCCTACACAATGCTAGTAGCTTGATGTTGAAAAAGATGGTTTCTAACAATACTAATACTTAAAAAGGGAAATTTAGCTATGAAAACTGTAAAAATGGGTCTATGAAGTTAGCACCATCCTTGAAAATGGTGCCAAAAATGCAGATTCTAAGTTAATGTTTTGTAAACTTGGTGAAGGCCACTCAATTCAAAGGGTTAACAAATTAAACAATCCACTTGAAACTGCTTAAGACTACATTAAATTATCAACCAAGGTGTGTAAGCTTATGATGGTGTAATAAGATATTTTCCTTCATGGACTCAAACTACTCAAACTAACTTGCTAAAAGTCATTCTAGTTGCTAGAAATTTATAAAAACTATAAAATAAAAATGTAAAATTGAACCTTAGTTGCTATAGGTGCCTACCATAACAAATGTAATTAAACTATTTCTAATGAAAACAAACTAAAAACCTAATTGAAATTACTATAATTTTTAAACTATCCTTCAGAGTGTCATTAATAGCTATTCCATGCATGTTCCTAGGTATCACTCATAATAAATAGGAAATAAAATCTACAATTCATAAATAACGGTAAACTAATATTAACTATCGACATAAATGAATAACTCAAATGAAGTGGAGAACAATACCTTGAGTGGTTTTCTCAAGTAATTGTTCCCACTTAGTTGAGCACAATCTAACTAGTAGATCTCACACAGCTCATGAACTGAACTTCATTTATTGCATAAAGTAAAAGATTACATAAACTCTCACAAACTAGATTTAATCATTCTATAGATTCTTGTTTCAACTGGAAAATAACAAATAGTACAAACTTTTTAAAACATCCAACTAACTAAACTGTAGACTCAACCGTCAGTTATATACAAACTAGGGGAGTCTTTATTGAAAGTAACAACTAAAACTGAAATCATAAATCCCACTTACAAATATCTAGAATGTGGTTTTAAGATTTGGACTTATTCAATCTATAACTAAAAAGAAAGAGAATCCTAAAGAGAACAAAACTCTACCAAATAGATTACATTAAATCATGCGTCCATCTGTCAAAATTCCAAATTGGAGAAGACCTCTTCTTCAATGTTTATTAACTATCATGACAATGCATTCTCTATCTTTATGAATTCCTTCAGCCAATAACCACCATGTTCAACTATTTCGGCGAATGGGTCCTCCCTAGGCCTTTGAACCTAAATTTAAAATATGTTTTTGGCAGTATTTTAAGGTCCTTGAAACCATATTTCAATCTCAACTTGTAATGTTTGAATTTCAGGAAATTAAGGATGCATACCTATAAATACAAGCTCATTTTCTAAGTTTCACCTAGAACTTCAAGAACATTTTGATGAGAGCATTCCTAAAGATAATATTGTGATCAAGAGCATAATTATTAGTGATTTGTTGCAACATTCAATATCCAATGATCATGTCAAATTATTCTTCCATCATGCATGTTTTTGGAGATAACATTGTGATGTAGGTTTCAAGATTCAAGTCAAGCATTCAAAGAAGTATCAAGATCCACATCCATTGAATCCATCTCATGCAAGTTGTAGATCTACATTCAAAGGTTTATACAAGGGTTTGGTGAGTTGCATCATAGAATTTTTCATTCATCATTATTTCTTTCATGCTTTATTTCACTTCAAGGTTTAATTACCTAAATAGGCTTTGACCAATGCAAACCCGCATTCACCAAAAAAAAAACATTTTTTCTCTCTTGTGCTTGTGTTGCACATTTAGGTTGAAGAAGGATTGAAGATCTCTTGAAGTGCAAGATTGGAAAAGTTTTCAAAGTTGTTGTTGAATCAAGGGAACTCACCTATAGATCTAATTTATGACTTTCCCACACTGAAACTTGGACAAATCAGAAGCTACAAACTAGCATCAGAGGCTCCCAAAAATTGCTTGAAATCCCTAACAAAATACCCATTTTCCCATGGGAAAAGGGAGTCCCAGGAAACCTCTTGAAAGTGAATTTTGGTGACTAGTAAACATCATTCTGCCCTTCTCAAATCTGCAGTAAGTTATTTTTTTTTGTCAATATTGAGCTTTATATTGTTGTTTCAAGTTTGAATTGGCATAATTAGGTTGATTTTATATTTTTTAGTTTTTCTCCCAAAATTGTTGTTAAGGCTAAAACCCATGTCCTCAAGCATAAGGAAATATCTAAGATTCTCACATTGAGTTGATTCACCTAAGGGTTGTTAGAAAATTATTTGTAGGGATCTCATTTCATAATGAAAATAGGAAGATAGGTCCCTCATCCCACATATTGATCCTAACCTATTTTTGTATTTTCATTTTGGTGAACCCGATTTGAGTATCATAAATTTTTGATTTTGGAGTCCATAATTTCAAACCTAGATCTCGGATTTGCACTACATTGCATTGATTTTCATCTCATTTATGGTTGTTTACTTGCATTAGTTTGAATCTCATTTAGGGTTTTAGGTTTGCATTAGTTTTCATAGTGTTTACATAACATTGCATGATCAGTCATTTACATCAAAAAATTGAATCAAGATTGCATCTCAAATTAGGTCTTTTTTCTTGTCATTTAGCATCATTTTTCACTTGCATTTATATTTTATTTTCTAAAAATATGAAACTATAATTACTTTTTTTCATTTAGAATATGGAAGTATAAAAATTAACTCAAAAATCTATAACTTAATTTTTAAAAACCCTGAAGCAAGACCCATTCTCCCATGGATGAATGAGTCCCTGATCAGGGATTTTTCTACATTTCTAAGCATCAAAAATATTGTTTATGCATTTTGTATTCCTACATTCACTTTTCTATTTGAGTTTCTAGAATTTTTTTTTTCTAAAATCATTTACATTAAGGTTAATTTTTCAAATTCATTGCATTGTTTGAATTGAAATTTGCATCATTTCTAGATTTTTACATAGTATAATCAACATATTATCTTCCTTAAAATCTAGAAATTGCTTAAATTTTCCATATGGAAATGAGATTTTTACTGTGCATCATAGTGGCTTTAATCCTGTGTCTTCCCGTGGGAATTTATCATTGGATTTATTTTGGCCCGAACCTATGCAACCTATAAGGCCTCGTGAGGACTTATTTTTTAAATCTTATCAAAATTTTAAGGCAAAGAGCATAGAAGAGTTACACCTTAGCAATATGCCTCAACCCATGATTGAGACTCCTATCCTTGATGAAACCATGACTGATCCAAAAACCCTTCCAAGTAACCAAGACCAACCTATGACAAATCTTTCACCCATTTCCTATAAGAGGCCACAAGATAACCAAATAAGTCCCATTATGTCTCCTAAAATCAAACAAGTTTATAAAGCTAAAGAGAAATTGGTTGAACAACCTCTCATGGTTCCCTCTATTCCTCTCTTAAGGGAAGAAAAGATACCTATGGTTAATAAACCCACTCCTATGCAATTGCAACTTGAAAACCAAATGAAAAGAAATCGAAATTCTAGAGAGTGTAGGCATAGACTTTGTGCTATTACTTGTCTATTACAAGAAAAACATGAATCAACATCTCAAGATCAAACAATACCTCAATAAATGCATGATGATTCTCAACCATCACCGGAACAAGAAAATCCTATATCTCAACCACAAAAAGAACAAGCACCTTTCATGGGTATTATTATTAGACCTCCTCTTGTGATAAAATTTGATGATGATAATGAAATTACAAAAAATGATGAGGAAGTACATAATGAGTTAAATTTATTATTTTCCTTTTCCATGAGCTTAAATGATAAAAAACATGATGAACCTCCTAAAAATAGTGATTTTCCACATGTTGAACTTGGTGATTGTCCTAGTTTGGCACTTGATGTTGTCCCTTTGGCTATTTGTCCACCTTTCACATATGTGGAACAAGATTGGGATGGAGACGACCTACTATTGGTTGACTCACATGTGCCTTACTATTCTTTTCTTTATTTTATTTTCATGTTCTTTTTGTGTGATTGCATGTGCATAATGTGAACCCCCATATCGTTCTATTTGCAATATCTTTATGTTCATACCTCTATTTGTATCTATATTCTTCTTTATGTTGTAAACCTTTATCTTTTATTTTGTCTTGTGTTTTCCTTTCAGGGATGACACAAGGTGTCGAGATACTTAGGTCTCTTCCATGTTGGCCCAAAATATTTTCTTTGTTTTTTCTCTATGTGTTATTCTTCTATTTCTGTGAGTATTTGAGGAATGAGGATGTTTTTGAGCTCTATAATATTATTGTAGAAAAGATATATGCCAACCCTAAATTCATGGATACCTTATATGTGATTTTGGGATTTCATTTGGGGGTGTAGACATTGAAAAATGTCTCAATGGATCACATTGGCTAACTAACATCATTTCCTCTTTAAACCCATTTTCTTTTCGCTTAATTGATTAAATTAGCCTAGCTAATTAATTAATTTCATCAATGTCATCCATTAACCTAATTAATTTAATCGGGTTAATTCATCCATTTTCATGCTAACATTTCATCTCATTAAATTAAATAAATCAAAATATTTAATTTAATTTTGTAAGTCATCTTATTTAATTAAATAACCCTAATTTATTTAATTAAATATCATTCCATATCTCCCCATTCATTAAATGATTTAATTTAATGAATATCACTTTAATTCCTCCAAATCCCCTAATTTCATGATTAAACCTTGTTTAATTATAGCAATTAAACTAACTTTCCTCTAAGCAAAGGGAATATTCCCATAGAATATTCCTTATCCCCTTTTTTGCACAATTAAAACTTTGTTTTAATTTGTAAATTTCATTTTTCCTCACCCAAAGGAATATTCTAAAGAATATTCTTATTCCTCCATCATTTGAAAAAGGGATATTTTCACTTGGCTTCTTAAGCAAGTTTTAACCTTCAACCTTTTGAACAAGTCACCTTTGACTTGTGTGCGAAGGTCAAAAGTGTGTTTGTTTGAGACAAGTGTGGACCCTTGATTAGAAACTCATCATACATTCTCATCCGTTGATGAGAATCTATGATCCATGCCTCTTATCTCCTTCATCTTGGACCTTTGATTAAACTTTTTGATCTCAACCCTCCATTCCTCATTTACTTTCCTATAAATAGGTCACTATTTGGAGACAAATGGTTACATATTTTTTAGAGAAAACTTATGTTGTTGAATTAATCCATCTTTCAATTGCAAACTTATGTTTTTGAATCTCATATTTACTCACTTTTTATTATATTTTAGTTCATTTTTAGTTGCATAATAGCTTAGAGAATCCATTAATGGCTTCCATGCATCCATCTTAGCTTGTTTATAAATTGAGGTTTTCATCTTTTAGCATATCTTTAGATTATATTAGCTTAGCAATAGCATAATCAGTGCATTTCTAGCATAAAATCATGGTAACTTAGCTTGAATCATGTTCATTTTTAGCATAAACTAGGTTTTCATACATCAATCACAATGGTTTCATCGATTCTCTTCCATAGAATCAACTGAACAGGTTCACTGATCATGAAATTGGGAAAGTGTCATCATTTCGTATCAATACAACACCAATTCCAGAACAAGATATGTTTCAAATGGGCTAGATTAGGAATTTAACTATTTTCTTAGTTTATAGCTTTCAATTTTAGTAAAATGCTTAGTTTAGATTTCCAATTTGAATGATCTTGTTTGTAGATGCAAGTTTTTTTGGAAAATTCATGCTTTGATTCATCATGAATCAAGTGTAATCAACCCTCACCGATATCTCCTTGTCTCACATTCTGGCGCTAGAAGGAGGGAAAACCATTAATCTTACTATTTTTTAGCTTAAATTCCATTTTATGCTATTTTGTAAGACCTGTCAATGCCCAAATTACAAATAGCGATGCTATTTCAATAGCATCACCATATAGTGACACCTTAACAATTTGAAATCCAGACGCTGAATTAATGCTCCAATGTCGATTTAAATCTAGTGATGCATATTTAATCTGGAGGTATCAAAAAGTTTAAACGATGATGCTCAAATTCACTAGTCTGACGCTTTAAATTTTCAAACTATGATGCTACCAAGAGTAGTGACACTGTATAAAATACTGATGCTATTGTACTCACTATTTCTACTACAGAGTGACACCCATTTTCACCAGAGCGATGCCCATACTTCAAACTGCAACACTATTGTGTTCAGTGATGCCCTACCAGGGTAAGAAATTTTATGCTTTCTTTTTTGACATGTGACTTAATTTTTTTGATTTATCTAACTACTAATGCATGTCTAACTGTGTTCTAGTTGTTAGAATAACATGGTTTTGTAGGTTTAAAGACATGGAGCGAATTTCGTGGTTTCTACTTTCTGCTTTAGGAAACACACTAGATTTCAATTGGGTTTAAAATGAACACTCAAAGTTGGATAAAATTGAAACTTCACATCATTATTTTATTTTGGGCTTAAAATTGAACAAGGCAACTTCATTTTCAATTGGTGCTCTAAAAAGAACTCATCATTGCTTTGAGGCTTAAAACGAACTTGTGATTTCATTGTCTTGTAATGTTTTTTGCAATTTATGTCATTCAAATGTGTATTCACTTCTCTCACACTTCAGAGTGATCTTGAGAATCAAAATTATTCTAGTGACATTAGTTTTCTAAAAAAATTCCTACATCTTTCAATTGGGTTTAAAATTGAACAATCATGCTAGTCTGAGAAAGAGACATTATGTGTTCCCTCCTTGCGCTTTACATGAATTGGGATGTTGAACTACAAGTGTACTCCCTCACTTTTTTTACCTTAGAGGGGCCTGCCTTAGAACAATTCAAAGGTGAATCCAACCATTTTTTCACTCGGGCTAGTATATAAATGGATAAGACTAAACTGTCAAGTCCTAATGGTATGTAGGCCTTAGCCATACAACATCTTTCAGAATGGGGTACTACTATAAAAAGTATAAGATCCCCTAGTAGGATTTATTAAAGCCTTTATTGGCTTGCTAGATGCTCGCAAGGTACCATGTCCCTAATTACCTGAACTAAGAACCAATTTGTTTAGAAGCCAAAATCCTAAAATATTTTTTGGTGCAGGAATGGCCATTTTGAAGCTGCCCCACATTTGTAATATTCAATTGTAGAAATAGAAAATTTCCTTTTAATCTATGGATTTTAAGGATTTTGAGATTTGGTGGTCCTGAGAAGTTTGTGCCATGGAGGGGAGCTAGTGTCACCAAATCTCTAACTGTTCGCATTGTCTAGTGTTTGGAGAAATCCTAGTGGGGACTCAACAAATATGGTCATTTCTATCATAGGATTGTAAATGATTGTGAGTCAGTTTGACACTTTTCTTGGTTTCAAAATGATACAAAAACAAAAATTCACTATCATCCTCAAAATTTCAAACACTTTGGCTCAAATATGGACTTCTTGAGATAGCCTTGATATTATTGCTTGTCCTAAGTATTTATCCTTAGCGATTTATAAATATCTTGACATTAATCTCAAACCCATATTTTCCCAAAGAAAACATAGGCAATTATGGCTTTAATGTCATGATTTTCATGAAATGGACATTGTGAAAGTTATGATGTTTTTGACATAAGCATCTAGTTTGGAAACATAATCAAGACAAGTGTTTGTGGTAAAATAAATTCAATTAAGCAAAGATAAATTGAAAAATGAACCCCACATGACTATTTGGAGATTGATTGCTCCTGTTGAACAACTTGATCTTTCAGGTGCTATAATTTAGCCAAACTTTGAACTCATTAACGGTGAAAAACCAATCTCATTAGCAGTTTGAGAAGCTTCACTTTTGAAAACAAGGAAAAAAATACACAGTGGATAACACAACAAATATTTTAGAAAAAGAAGAGGAACAAGCTGATATTGAGGCTAGAAGTCCCACATTACCACCACATGCATGAAAATAAATATCTTCCTTTCTTCCATAAACTTAAATTTTTTTAACATGATCTCATGTAAAATCAGGATCCCTAAGGCAAGGTCTATAGTTCGTCATTTTAGACTTAGGTATCTCACTCCAAAATATCTTAAGAAACACCTTTTAGTGCTTCACATAAATAGAGATAGGTTGGCAGCAAAATTTTATAGACACATTTCAAGGTACAATCCCGAATTATATGCACTCTTTTGGATTCAAAACCCTGATCTTTTTACATGATACCAAACTCCTATAGATGGTTCATAAAACAATTAAAATCCATAGGGAAAAATATCTAGCCCATCATTTCAGACATAGGAATCATAGAACAAGGTTTGGTCAAAAGTGGTCTTCAATATTTTATCACAATCGTTACACCTTGATGAGAAACTTTTATGCTCGAGCTAGGAGAGCTCAAACAGGTTTGAATATTCTCATCCATCATCTCATTTAAATAAACATTTATTTTCTAGGACTTGAGCATTTTGGAGGTTTAGCATCATTCTCACTACCTTGGTTTGTTCAAAACAAAGGTTCACTTTACTAGATGATATCACACAAAGTAAGGATCCCCAAAAGAAGGTCATCTGGTCATCACTTTAAGCTTAGGCATTGTAGTGCAAAATCAATCAACTACTACATTAAGGTGCTCTATGAAAACATAAACAAGTTGATGATAAAATTCTATGAATGCACACTAAGGAAATATCTAGACATGTACATGTTCTTTATGAGCCAAAACCATCATCTTTTTTAGGATCAACAAACTTTCTAAATCATTGAGTCTTTAGGATTTGAATTTTTTTTGAGAGGTCTAGCATCATTCTCAATACCTTGGTCTTGGAAAACTAAGGTTCACCTTAGGTCAAAATTGGGTCAAACATTTCACTCACCCTTTTATCAAATTTCATCCTTCATTTCATCCAACTTTGCAAAATTTCAAATACACCAACACTTTGGGACTTAAACATCAAACCAACTACTAACTTAGCTACTTTATATGTGAAATATATCTTTTTCCATGCACTTAGTTAAGCTAGTTATCATTTTTTAACTAGCTCATCTTGAAGGTCACAAGTCTACCCTAAAGATTTCTAAGTTGATTAGCATCCTTTATCCCAACATCAAAACATCAAACTCAAGTAAAAAATGTTGTCCCAAAATGTTTGCAAAGATCACTTCCCAAATCACTCATCTTTTCATCCCACATTATCATCATTGCTCCCAAAAGACTTAGAGCATTCCTCTTACCTAGATTTGAGTCAACTAGAGAGTTCAAACATTAAAAAACTCAACACAACTCTCCCATAGGTGACACAAAATTTATGGTAAAGACAAGATCACAACACAAGAGAATCATGGAGAAAACCAAAGTTACATTTACCTCAAGTGATCCAAATCCTCTACAATTCAATCCTAGAAGTCATGTTACCCCATCACAACAACCGTCATCTTCTTCAGGACCATATGAGATTGAAGACATCATAAAAAATCCATTTGAGCTTACTAGGGAAGAAATTATGGAGCATCAAACCTTTGAAAATGTAGCTCCTATCTCCCCAAAATTTTTAGCACAAAATTTAACACAAGGTTTCACAACTCCATCACTAGGGCTAGATCAAACCTACATTCCTAGTCTTACAACTAGCCTTGCTAAATATTTTTGTCACACCTCACCATTTTAAAGTAGTACACTTTGTGGGTACCCTTGACACTAATCCTCCACCTCCAACAACTGCTTGGACACCTACTCCTCCTATTCCCAAAGCTCCAAAATAGCTACACACACCACTTGAACTTCATTATTCCACCACCAATTTGACATTTCAAGGAAACCCTTCTTCATCCACACATATGAGTACCACAAGTGTTCCTACCATCACGCAAAGCGGTATAGACCAAGTATCTCAAAATAACATGCAAGGGCATGCCAATACTATATCACATAACCAAACCTTAACAAAAATAGGGACATCTTTATCCAACCCTCCAGTGGGTTCATCCATGCCATCTACCACATCCATATCATCCACCATCAATCCACCTCCAAACAACCCCTTGGTTATAAGTTCTATCAATCTTGGAAGTACCTTGATCACAAATCCCTTGTTTACATCTTTTGCACAAGGAAATCCTCTAAACATAGGACAAGGGAATCTTTTCAATCAATGGACTCAAGGTCCTAGTGTGTCATTTCCATTTCAAAATTTAATGACATCATCCTCATCTTTTCCCATAGTCCCCTTTACTATGCCAAATCAACCAGGGCCTCAGGCATACATTCCTCCACCTCATTATACCATCTTACAAGGAATGTTAAACCAAGGGAACCCTCCACTTCTCACTATCAATCCATTACCCACTCAAAACATCAATATCCATAATCCTTCATAGATGTCTCAACAACCACGTGATCCCACATTACAAGTACATGCCTTAGCTTTACAAGCACAACAAGCCTATCAACAAGCCATCTAAAAACAACAATAATAGAAAGAATCCTTAGTAGAGGAAGCACAACAAGCAACATTAGCAACACAACAAGCCGCACAACAAAAACATCAAGCACAACAAGCAGCTTTATTATTACACCAACAAAAACATACCCAATAGAAAGCCCTAGTGGCACAACAACAACATCAAGCTCAACAAAAATCCCTACTAGCTCAATAATATGCCCAACAACAACAACAAGGTTCCTATTATCCTTATTTGAATATCGTCAATCCAAATGCATCAAGAACATATCCATTACTTTCACAAAATATCACACCATCATACACCCCATATAACTCATTTTTCATCCCACCATATGTTCCTCCACCCAACCCGCAAGATGATCTAGTATCACAATTGAAAATACTCTCACAAGAAATGCAGGACCTTTGCATGGGAAAGACAAAGAAACCTCATACACAAAACTTGTGTTCTTATCCATTTGACTAAAACATAGCAATGATACCATTCCCTCTTGGTTTTGAAATCCCCAAATTTGAAAAATATAAAGGGAGAGGAAGTCTTGTGGACCATATCAAAGAATTTAACATCATGTGCATGGAAGTAGCTTACAATGATTCATATATAATGTGCCTCTTCCCTCAAAGTTTAACAGGTCATGCTATGGATTGGTTTTCTCATTTTCCTCTTGATATCAATTTTTTTCAAGAAATCACTGATAAATTCATCGATCACTACTCCTTCAATCTTGACATGGATGTCAATCTAGAAGAATTATGCACTCTTAGACAAAATCTAGGGGAAACCTTTGCTAATTTCTTACAATGATGGAGACAAAGAGCTAGTAAAAGAAAGTGGCCTCTTCCTGATGAACAACAAGTGGGAATCATCATAGCCAATCTCGATCCAAATCTATCATTCCACTTGAAAATGCAATGCATCACATCATATGACGAGCTTGTCCCTAGATCCCTTAACATCGAAAGAGATCTAATCTCACAAGGAAACACTCAAGCTTACAAATACAACCACTCTTCAACTAGTTCAAATGAGAAATCTTGTGTCTGGGAAAAGAAAAAAAATGTGACAAATGATGATGCAATAGATGCTAAGGTAGTCCTAAGTGCTCCTAGAACCAATAAAAATCAAGTTGCTAATATCCATCCGACTGTGCAACAAACAACACCACCTTAGAATAATTAGATCAGTAACACCAACATGCAACAAAGGAAAACTGCTAACAGGAACAACTATCCCAAACACAAGTACACATAATTATTGGAACCCATCGAGACGATCCTAAAAAAATTGGTAGAGTCAAATATGATAACACTTCCAAACTTTGAAAACTACCAAGAAAGAGAATCTATCCTAGTACAATGAGTGTGGTCTCTGTGACTTTCATAAAATCAAAGGACATAAAACAAAAAAATACATGAAACTCAAGAATATCATCCAAGATCTCATAGAAAATGATACCATATTTGTTGAGGTACTAGTTGGGAATCAAGATCTCAAGTTATACAAGAATCCTATGCCAGATCATAACAAAACAAATAACAATGGAAAAGCTAAGGATTACACCAATGTGTAGCATACCTATTCCAATGTAGTATCCTCCTATGATAGCATTATCACTATTGTCACCATCAAAGGAGCTAGTAGGAAATGTGGAGTCACTAAGATCAGCTTAAGTAGACCCCTGCATAGATATCAATCTTTGAACTCTTAAGGTTATCCCCCAAACACCAAGAAATACTCAAAAAATACCTTTCTGAGTCATCTGTTCTTGAGAACATTGATATTAATAAGTTTCAAGCTATGGTGGGGCATATCATAAACCATCTTCTTACCTTTTCCAAGCAAGATCTACCATCACAACTATCGCATAATCATGCTTTACATCTTGAGGTTTTCATTCATAAAATAAGGTCAAAAGATTCTTGGTAGATGGAGGTGTTGGTCTGAACATTTGTACCCTACAGTTGATAAAAAATCTAGGCTATTCAAAACATACTATTGATAAGACAAAAAGTACCACCATCATAGCATATGATGACCAAGAACGGGTATCACAAGGAATCATTGAACTTCCAATCCAAGTGGGACATATTATTGCAAAAACTACATGCCAAGTACTTGATCTTGATCTTCCCTATAACATACTACTTGGCCAACCATGGACCCATGCTCTAAAAGTTGTAGCCTCAACCTATCATCAATGTGTGAAGTTTCCTTTTGAAGGAAGAGAAATCACTATCCATGGAGATCCTGAGCCTTTCTACTACTACAAAATTCTTGAGGCTGAGTTCTATAAGATCCCCCAAATGTTGACCCATCATCCCTAGCCTCTACCTTAGCAACAAAAATGCCCCTTGTGTAGATTATACCCGATGTCAAAGTAGTGATCCAAGATGATGGTTTTGGAAACTACAAACTATTGAAAGGCACCTTTGTCTTAGGAGAGTTACTTGTTTTTCCTCAATCTCATGGGAAACCTATGTCTAGCACCAAAGAACCTGAAACAATCAAGATGGAAACTACTACTTTCACCAAGTGGGGGATTTGAATCAAGAAGATGTCAATGAGGAAGATATCTCTAAACTTATCTATCAAGATGAATGACCCTTTCCTATTCTTCCCATGGAAGATGACAACATAGGCTTACAACTAATGAAAAGAATGGGATTTAATAAAAATGAGAAGCTAGGATAGAATGACAATGGTTTACTAGAACCCATCGTTCCTAAGAAAAAAATACAAAATATTTTCTTGGGTTGTACTACTAGCAAGGTCACACTTATTGGCAAAGGTATTTCTGCTAAACGAGCCGAGGCTTCCTCTTGGTCACCTACATCACGTGATACAACCTTATATGACTTTCCTCTTGATGTTTCTGACCTATTTGAGAACAAAAATCTCTTTATGATATCCATAACATCCTTTGTCTTAAACAACCAACCAATTGAAATATTCCTAGTATGCCCACAACTCATTGACATGGACCAATAAGGACCACCAATTCTAGATTTATTCAAAAATGATGAAGTGATCTTAGAATTCATGGGACTTCGTGATAACTTATCATGGGTAGATCACAAAGCAGACGTCAACATAGAGCTTGACACAAGGGCATACTATAGGGAGACAATTGAATCCTTCAGTCACAAAACAAAAGAAATGAAACTAACATGAACATCCTTGAGAGAAAACCACCTAATGACACTCTTTGATCCCAAAATAGTAAAATAAAATGATGCAACCGATGGTGAAAACCTTTTTGAGGTGCCCAAGGATGAGGGATTCAATCTCCCCTTAGTGTAATGCATCTAGAGAAGTCAACAGTACTAGTAGAAAAGGCTACTCTAGTCAATGTGGGTCTATAGGAAGCACCTAGGATCACTTTTTATGTTGAATCCTTGTTGGATGAAGAAAAAAAGATCCTAGAAACATTCCTCAAAGAGTGTAAAACCAACTTTGCATGGTCATACATAGATATGCCAGGCCTTGATCCAGAAGTGGTTGTGCATCACTTAGCAGTCTATCCTGAAGCCAAACCAGTTAAGTAGAAATTAAGAAAGATGCACCCTCAGATAGCACTCTTGGTTAAACTAGAATTATAGAAGCTTCTTGATGTTGGATTCATATGACCAATAGATTATCCCAAGTGGGTTTCAAACCTGGTACCAGTCTCAAAACCAATTGGGGGCATCAAAAGATGCACCAATTTCAGAGATCTGAACAAGGAATTTCTGAAGGATGATTTCCCTCTTCCCAATATCAATCTCCTTGTGGATTTAACAGCTAGGAATGAAATATTATCACTCATGGATGGTTTTCTAGGCTACAATCAAATCATAATCACCAAGGAGGATCAACACAAAACTACATTCACTTGTCCATGGGGAACTTGTTATTGGAATGTGATGCCACTTGGGTTAAAGAATGCAAGGGCAGCCTATCAAAGAGCAATGACCCTCATCTTTCATGACATGATCCATAAAATAGTTGAAGATTATGTGGAAAATATTTTGGAAAAATCAAAAAAGAGAAGTGAGCACATACAAGTCTTAGACCTATCTTTGACAAGCTTGAAGAATACAAGGTGTGACTAAATCCAAAAAAGTGTGTTCGGGGTCACATTAGGGAAACTTATTGGCTTCATTGATTCACAAAGAGGGATAGAAATTGATCCAACAAAGGTAAAATCCATCCTAGACATGGAACCACCACAAACATTGAAGTAGATGAGAGGATTACAAGGAAGATTTCAGTCCATCAGAAGGTTCATAGCCCAACTATCAGATAATATTCACCCCTTTCACATCTCCTCCATAAAGGGATAACTTACAAGTGGGATTCCAAATGTGATAAAGCTTTCTAGAAAATCAAGGATTATCTACTAACACCTCCAATGCCCATGTTGTTGATACCAAACAAGCCACTGATCATGTACATCTCAACAACACCAACAACACTAGGAGCTCTTTTAGCACAACATGATGAAAATAGAAAGGAAAGAGCCATCTACTACATCATCATAACCTTGGTAGGCTATGAGATGAACTATTCACCCATTGAGAAGGCATGCCTAGCAGTAGTTTTTGCTTCACAAAATTTTAGGCATTACATGTTGTCACATCAAATCAAGCTCATTGCAAAAATTGATCTATTAAAATATTTGTTATCCAAAGCAACCCTTACAAGATGAATGGCTAAATGGGTGATGATCTTAATAGAGTTTGACATAGAGTATGTGGAGTGCAAGGTAATCAATAATGGACAAGTGATCACAAACCAACTAGTAGAAGCACCTATCTATGTTGAGAACCCTTTGATATCTAAGTTTCCTTGCGAATCAATGTTCCTTATCAACCTCATAGCTCAATGGAAGATGTATTTTGATGGATCATTAACCTAACACGAATCAGGAGCAGGTATTATTTTCATCACCCCTCAAGGTGATTGCATCCCAAAGTCATACACGTTATCATTATCATGTACCAACAACATTTTTGAGTATGAAGCTCTAATCATAGGTCTAAGGATAGCAGTCCAATGGTAGATTCAAGAAATAAAAGTCTATGGAGACTCACAATTGGTTATCAACCAAGTCAATAATTTATATCAAATTAAGGATGACAAGCCCACTCCTTACAAGAAGATGGTGGAGAATCTCAAGGTCCTTTTTATAGACATAACTTTTGAGCAGATTCCTTGCGTGAACAATAGAGCAGTAGATGCCATGGCAACAATCAGATCACTACTTGATATGCCAAACAACATCCTCCATTGTGAATTCTTGGTAGAAAAGATTCGCATACCAACTTTTGAAATCCCTAAATCTGAATTTGTGTGTGTCATTGTTGGTCCTAGATCCCTCAAGTACCATGACATCTTTACTTATCTTAATAGAGGAACCATTCCATCTAATATCACCCTGAACCTTAAAAAGACATTTTCTATAAAGGCATCCTCATTTGTGATCCTAGGTGATACCCTTTACCAATGAAGCATCGAAGGGACATTACTATGATTTCTTAACCAAGAGGAAGCCTTAACTGCTTTAACAAAAGTACACGATGGAATATGTGGGTCCCATTCTAGTGGTATGACATTAGCTGAGAAACTATTGAGGATGGGGTACTATTGGTCAACCATGGAAAAAGAAGCTCATCAGTATGTGCAGAAATGCATCCAGTGTCAACATGGAGATCTGATTCATGCTCCAACTCAAGAATTGTAGCTGATGATCACACCATGGCCTTTTTCACAATGGGGACTTGACCTCATAGAAAAAATCACTCCAACCTCATCCAATGACCACAAGTTTATTATAATCACCACTGAGTATTTTACTAAGTTGGTTGAAGCCATTCCTATGACCTACATAATAGGGAAGTAGATAGCCAAGTTTATCTTGAATTACCTAATTTTTTGTTGTGGTGTTCCACAAACCCTCATCTTAGACAATGTAAGCCTTTTTAAAAATTAAGATGTGAAAGAGTTGTGCCAAAGATTCCCAACACCGATTCTCTACCCCGTATTATCCCCAAGGCAATGGTCAAGCAGAGGCTATGAACAAAACTATTCTTAAAATACTAAAGAAAACAGTTAATGAAGTTGGTCGTTATTCGCATCTACAACTAAATCCCTCTCTTTGGGCTTATTGAACTAGTATCTATACACCTACAGGTGAAACCCCTTTCTCCTTGTTTTATCAATCAGTATCCATCTTTCCTATTGAGGTGGAGCTCCCATCATTGCGAGTATCACTATAGAATCTGATAATTGAGGAAGAATACAGAGTGTCTCAACTGAATGAGCTAGAATTCCTGGATGAGCATCATCTTGATGCCCTCAATCACTTGCAAGTATATCAAAACTGACTAAAACAAAGCTATAACAAGAGAATAAAATGTCAGTTGTTCTATGGAGGAGATCTAGTCTTGAAACAAAATCAAAAGAACCTTATAGATCAAGACAACAAAGGAAATTTTGAGCCTAATTGGTTAGGTCCTTTTGTCATCACAACAAGCTATAGATTAGGAGCATACCAATTGTCAACACTTGAAGGTGAACCCTTGCAGAAACCAACCAACATCTTGCATCTCAAAAAGTTTTATGCCTAATCATAAAGCGTGTATATCAAAAAATACAAAAAAATCATAAAATAATAAAAATCCAAAAAAAAAGAGAAAAGAGATTAAAAAAGTAAAAGAAAAAAATTATCCTCTAGTGAAAACAACTTTGGTGGTGCTTTGGGCAAGTACCTTGGTGAAAACTTGGAAAACAGGCCCCTTACGTAAATAAATCATCTCCATCTATTCTTTGGCTCTTTTGTCCTATCATTCTTTGCATCGCCATTTATCCCTCATATGTGTCCTTGTCATGGCTTGACACTGTGAGGTATCATGAACCCTTTAGCACTAATTGGCATATTCCAAACGTCAATCTATCCTACCTTTATCGAAGTAGTCTAATGTGTCACACTAGGGGCATTTCATTATGGGTCAGAATTGGGTTCTTGTATATCTTGAGGCCATTAGAAATCTTATTGAAAAACACCAAAAAAAATCATAAAAAATTCATCTGAAAATCTAAAAACATTTGCAAAATCGTGTATAGCTAAAATCCAAAAACATTCAAAAATTTGTAAAGTCAAAAATTCAAAACATTTAGAAAACATCAAAAACCCTAAAAAGGTCAAACATCAAAAATCCAAAAAAAAAATCCTCTTGTCAGACTACGGGTCTTTGAGCTTGAACGTAGGCAAGACCATCATTGATGTTCCCTCAAGACACCCTAGGCTAGTCCTTTAGGAGTCTGTCATAATAAACTATTGTCTTTCATTCATTCATATCTTCATCTTATAAATAAGTCAATTCAGTCAAACTACTTGGTCTTTGTGTGTAAAACGTAGCAAAGGCTAATCTTTGATCAGCCCCCCAGGCCCCTAGGATAGGTCTTTTAGGTTAGGTTCTTGGTCGAAACTCAAAAATTCTCAGAAAACCCCTAACATTCAAATATTTTGAAAATCCAAAAAACATCCAAATATTCTCAGAAAAACACAAAAACGTTTGAAAATTGAAAAATACAAAGACAATAGAAAAAACTCAAAAGACCTAAAAAGCCTCAAAAAATTCAGAAAACCCTAAACAACCTCATAAAATAAAAAATCCTAAACATTTGTATAAACTTTCAAAAAGACTAAGAACAACCTTAAAACATTTCAAAATACCAAAAACATTGAAATATTCTAGAAAATCCAAAACCCATCCATCCAATTTTGCTTTCACCCATAATAAAATGATCGTCACCTTCAACCTTTGGTGAAACAAGTAGAAAACAAGTGTCACCAGTTGTAAAGTGCAAACCCAAAAGTGAAAATCCAAAGTTTAGATCATAGGTAAATGTGTCAATGAAGTTTATAGCAACAACTCATCTTAGCATCCATGTCCTAACATCAAACAACTCTTTGATCAACATGTCCTAGGATGTATCCTTCCTGTGATGGACATCAGTATCAGAAATTACTTAAGCTAAACTTGAACTAGGCAGGAGATATAGATAACATTGACTATTTGTCTTTGATCTTTTCTTATGATTTATCTTAATGACCCATTCCAAGGACCTCTTGATGATGTCTAACAAAATGATTTAGAGAGAAAGGAATGGGGCATTGATCATTATCTTTCATTTTTTGTGCTTGTGGGTACTCTTGTAAAATAATCTTGGTGCATACTTGCTTAGTTGTGTGTAGGAAGGTCATTTGGAGTATGTTGTTGGCTATTGCATATGCTTTGGTCCAATATATTCTAAGCTTCTAACTTGCATTCCAACGACATTTCCATATGTCAAGATGTGAACAAGAACTATCCTATCTATTTGTTGAGTCAAAATCCATTACACTAGAGACAATGTCATCCTGGTTATTAATACCTTGATGCATTGTGTCTATGTGTTATATCAATAAGGAATGATGGAAAATACCACTCTTGAATTGTGAGTATCTCATCATCCTGCATTTTGCATTGTCTCATCACCATCCCTAATAAATGCTCAATGGATCATGGACTTGTTGGATCTTTTTAAATAAATCTCAAAATGAATGGTCCATCCATCCATCTTAATCTTCTATCTTTACTAAAATTTCTATCCAAGCATCAAATCTATGTGATCTACATCGAAATATACATGAGGCTACCCATAGTTGATGATTGTGTATACATCATAAAATTTGTCTCACTAATATTTGAGCTAGCACACCAGCAATCCCTCTTCCGCTAGGGCACAATGGGGCATCTATATCATCTTTAGCTTAACAATATGAAATGTTGCAGCTCTTTGATTCAAAATAAACTTGAAATCTCAAGAAGCTCAAGCATAAGTTTGATTTTCACCTATCGTGAGCTCGATCAAAACACTTTATTCTTCGATCAATCTCTTGAGGGCACAACCAACCATCTTTCAATCATATCGATTTCAAATCATCTAACGAATTTTTTTCCTAGCCTTGCTAGAAAATCTTGATCAAACTATCAAATCAACCATTATGGGGATATATCTTTCCCTATGAATCCTCGTGTTATTTAACACAATCCTTGCATTGTTCTGAATCTTCAACAATGTTATCAATTGATCAATTAGATCAATCAACTTTATCTTGGCTATCAACATCTCAAAGAGATCATTGATATCTATTTCTACATCATCATCAGCATCAAAATCAACATTGAAATCAACATTAGTCTTTGAACCAATGCAATGAGTACATTGCTTCAAAGAGGGGAAAAATGTAGACAATGAAAAATGTCCTGATGGATCACATTGGCTAACTAACATCATTTCCTCTTGGACCATTGGTGTATTAAAACTCCAAGGGTTGCTTGTACTGTCTTCTAGGAAACTCTCCACTGTCTCCTACTTGGAACCTGCTACCAAAGGTTCCTTTTTGGGCTTAAAAGACTATTCTTACCCTGTTCCAACTCTTCTCAAAGAGTTTTCATCCTTGTACTTTACCCTTGAAGATTCAACACCTCTTGTAATTTGAGTGCTCTTCCTTGGACTTAGAAGGATCTAAGTGCCCTGTTCTCCAACTGACTTGAACTTCTTGCAGGGGGATTGAGGTTACTGTCTAAATGCTTTTTGCATCCACATTGATCCATTTTTGAGGTTCTTTGGTCTTTACTTCACCCAATCTCAAGACCTTGCCTAGATATGGCCTAGACTTTACTAGCCCTTACCAGTCACTAATTGGCTTTTTCTGCCTATATACTCCAAACAACTTGGCAAACAAAGAACATATTCAGACACCATTTTGGGACTTTTAAATCTTATACTAGTCTTCTGACCTTCTTCTACTCCGTACAGGTGGTTCCCATACCTTTGAAGAGGAGACCTAATTGCCCTCTATATTCTAGGGTTTCACTGGTTTTGAATCAAATCTGCCTTCAATGGATTGAACCAAGTATTTTTCACTCTAATTTATGTTGATGTTATCTAACCCTATCTGGGACTGTACGGCTTTCGTACTGTATCCTCAAACCCTGCCTATTCCCTTACTTTTCCTCTTCCAAACTCCTAACCGGGTTACTCTTACTCGCCTAGGGTTTGGTATGATAATTTCTTGCTTGACTTTCAAAGCTTCCTGTTACCAGATATGTGCAAGGACATGGCTCCCCTGTCATTTCCATGAACCTCACGAAGAATCCATGGGCAGATTTCATGGGGAAGCCATGTTTGGACTGGCTATTCAAAACTATGTTTGTAAATCTACTAAATGCTGATCTAAGGATTCAATTCAAAAGATCTACACTACTCCACTTGAATATACAAAGAAAAAGGAATCAAATCTATCCTACTAGAATGAATACATTGCTAAATCTGTGTATACAATGCCTATGGTAGCACTGTTGCAAAACACAGTGGAATTTTCAGAAACAAAGCGCTACAACTCTAACCTATGAAAACAAAGCACTAAATCTATTCCCAACGCTTATTTACAACAAATCATTCACTCAAGCTATGCAAGGAACCTAAAAACAGTTAGAAACTGATATAAACAAAGCCATTTTTAATCATTGTTCACCAAGTACGCGGGTAACACACAAAAAAATACACAAAATTTACCACTGTCTTTTCATTCCTTTCAAGAAAAACTGATTACAATCATCTCACTAACTATCTACGAGCCAATTCCCCTCATTTTGATGCTATTTCCAAAGTTTAAGGGGAGTTGGTCGAGCACTTCCCTATTTTCTAGGGATTCCCATCACTAAGTTTTATGCAATCTTCACAAATCTTGCCATGCAACTCCACATCCGCATCTTGCAACTTCCATTATGGTTTGATTATGTCATATTCCTCAAACCTAGGATCTCCATTACCTTGAACTCGAGCAATCAGCTTTCCCTTAATCGTTCCTTGGCATCTTTTATACAATGATGAAGTAACTTTAACACACTAAATACTTAATAACTTAAAATATGTTGTCCAAAGTTTCATAAAGAAAAATTTAATGCTAATGATGACCTAATGAAGATTTTAGTCCTAAAGACTAACTCTTCACACAAATGCAAGACCTTCTAAGGTCCAAACCAAAACACAAGTATAACAATATTCCTGACTTGGCTAGGGTTAGTACAAGCCAAAATTGTTTTCAACCCAAAATGGAGGTCAGCCTAGGTGCTCCTGCACCATCCTCCCTAAAACAGAAAGATTCAATCCATCCTTGGATTGAGCAAGTTAGGATCAACTCCCAAATTCTTGAATTCTGCCTCCTTGATCTAGATTGCATCAACTTCAGATTGTCCTTGTCTTTGGATCGGATGTTCCTTATATTCTTTGGTTCTTGTTCGTTTGTAGACCCTAGTATCCAAGATCTTATCAGCTTGTTTTACTGCAGTGGAGGGCAGCTTGAGCTCTTCTACATCTTGATTGACTTCATGGAGTGTCTGATCCAAGTTTAATTGTGGTCCTTTGTAGTGTACAAGGTCTGCAATATTGAAAACAGGGGGCAGTCCACTGTCATCAGGCAATTGAACTTTGAATGCATTACTTCCATACTTCTCCAATATAGGACAGGGACCTATCCTCTTCATTTGCAGCTTGTGAGGAACTCCTTTCTGCAATCTAGCCTTGTTCAAATGCACCATCACGAGGTCACCAACATTAAACTGAACCTCTTTCCTATGCTCATCCACTTTGGTTTTATGTTTCAAGGTATTCTCTGTCAAGGTTTTTCTGACTGTTTCATGAATTTCCTACATTGCACAAGCAAAGTCTTCTGCATAACCACTCCCCTTGACTCCATCCTTCAGCTCTCTCAGCTCATAAACACCTCTCAGGTGCAGTCCATAAACAATTTCAAAGGGGCTCTTTCCAGTTGACCTATTGACTGTATCATTATAGGCATATTCTGCTTGGCCAATAATCTGATCCCATTGTTGACCATACTCCTTGGTCAAGCATCTTAGAAGGTTCCCAAGTGTTCTATTTATCACTTCGGTCTGACCATCATTTTGGGGATGGTATGCAGATCCAAAGGACAGATTGGTGCCCATTCTTTTCCAAAGAGTCTTCCAAAAGTGACTCATAAATTTAGTATCCCTGTCTGATACAATGCTGATTGGTAAGCCATGAATTCTGACTATCTCTTTGAAGAAAAGAGACGCTATTTGACTGGCATCATTGAATGTTTTGCAGGATATAAAGTGAGCCATTTTGCTGAATCTATCAACCACAACATACACACTATCCATACCTTGCCTTGTCTTGGGTAAGCCAACTACAAAGTCCATGCTTAAGCATTCCCATGGCCTAGAAGGGATTGGCAGTGGCTGGTATAGGCCTGCATTTGAAGAAGTTCCTTTTTCTTTTTGACACACTACACAACTCTCTACATATTTTCTGACGTCTAAGTTCATCTTAGGCCAAAAATAAAACCTTTGGACAAGCTCTTGAGTTTTGGTGATCCCAAAATGACCACTCAATACACCATTATGCTTCTCTTGAATTAAGTTCTCCCTAATAGAACCTCTAGGAACACAAAGCTGATTTCCTTTAAACAACAATCACTTTGCAAGGTGTATTCAGCATACTTGCTATGGAAATGGTTCTTAAACTCAAGGCATACCTTATAAATTTCTACAAAGTCTTCATCATATGCATATAGATCCTTGAAGTGATCTATTCCCATGCTCTTCAATTGGATTTCTTGGATGGTAAGAACTCTCCTGCTCAATGCATCAGCAACTTTATTGAGAGCTCCTTTCTTGTGCTTGATGTTGAAGGTGTAGGCTTGCAAGTACTCAACCCATTTCATGTGCCTGTGACTCAACTTCTCTTGTGAATTCAGGAAACTGAGTGCTTGATTGTCTGAGTACACAATGAATTCCTTGGGAAGCAAATAGTGCCTCCACTTCCTTAGTACTTGGACCAATGCATACATTTCGAGGTCATAAGAAGAGTACTTCTTCTTGGCTTCACTTAGCTTCTCAGAATGAAAAGCCACCAGTCTGCCCTCTTGGCTGAGAACAGCTCCAATTGCTACATTGCTTGCATCACATTCAATGGTGAATAACTTCTCAAAACTTGGCAACACCAAAACAGGTTGGGTAGCTATCCTTTCCTTCAGCAACTCAAAACTCTTGTTAGCTTGCTCATTCCACACAAACTTAGTTTTCATTCCTCCTTTAATGGTATCCAACATAGGAGCACAAATTGCACTAAACTGTTTGATGAATTTCCTATAATACTGAGCAAGACCATGGAAGCTTCTTACCTCCATTGTTGTCTTGGGAGTAGGCCAATTAACAATGGCTTCTACCTTGCTGCTTTCCATCTTCAAGTTGCCATGTGATAGCACAAAACCAAGATACACCAGCTTTGTTTTGATGAACTCACACTTTTCCAGATTAATCTTCAGCTTCTCCTCCTGTAGCTTCTTGAAAATCAGCTCAATGTGCTGGAGGTGCTCTTCTCTTGTTCTGCTATAGATTAGTATATCATCAAGATACACTACTACAAACCTTCCAATGTAGTCCTTGAGGATTTCATTCATAAGTCTCATGAATGTGGAGGGGGCATTAGACAAACCAAATGGCATTACTAGCCACTCATAAAGACCCTCATTGGTTTTGAAGGCTGTTTTCCACTCATCACCCTCATGTATTCTAATTTGGTGGTAACCACTCTTTAAATCTATCTTGGTATAGTACCTAGCTTCACCTAGACAATCCATGAGATCTTCAATCCTAGGGATAGGAAACCTATACCTGATGGTTATCTTGTTGATTGCTCTGGAATCAGTACAAAGCCTCCATTCTCCTCCTTTCTTAGGTGCTAAGAAGTGGGTACTGCACAAGGACTGATGCTTTTCCTAATGAGACCTTGGTCAAGTAGTTCTTGAATCTACCTAGCTATCTCCTCATTCTGTTGAGGTGTCATCTTGTAGGCTGCTTTATTTGGAAGGGTAGCTCCTAGTATCAAGTCTATCCTATGACTTATGGCTCTTTTAGGAGGTAAGGTTGCTGGTTGACCACTAATTACAATGGTTTCATAGGTCTACAACAAATCTTGGATCTCCTTTGGTAGTTCTTGCTTTTTAGCTGTCTTCTCTTTGCTTACTTCTCTTGGCTTGATCATTACTGCATAGCCAATGCCTTCTCCTTCTTCTAAAGCCTTTAAGAACTATTTTTCACCAGCTAATAGCAGCTTAGAACCTGTTGTCTACACCTTAGTATCTTCCAACAAAGATTGAATCTTGTAGGTTACATTGTCCTTCTTGAAGGTATATGAGTTCTTAGCTCCATCATGCACAACTTGATGGTCAAATTGCCATGGCCTACCTAGGAGCAAGTGGTATGCATCCATAGGTAATACATCACATAGTACCTTATCTTTGTACTTGCCAATTGAAAACTATGCCATTCACCAAGACCTGAATTGTGTAACCTTGTAAGGATTCTCCTCTGACTGACACAGTAGAACCTGAGTCTATAATCACCTTGCACACTTTCCCCATCATCTTGCATTTTATCCTAAACAAGGATCTTCTTTGGCTTGGCTATTCTCTAACCGGTTCTTTGATCAAAGTCTCATCATGAGATTCTCACCTTCCTCTGAATTCAAAGGTACTTCTGATTGCTTATTTGCTGCAGTTGTTTCATCTTGAATCAGATGGGTTCTCTTATCTCCTCCATGAGAAGTGATTCCTTTCTTAGGACATCTATAGGCCGGGTGTCTTAATTGGTTGCAATGATAGCATTTCATGTTGGTGAAGTAGCTACCTCTTCCTTGTCCACCACTTCTTCCTCTGGAGCTGAAACCTCTTCCTCTACCACCTCTACTGGAGCTTCCTTCTTGCTGATCAGAAAATCTAATTTCTCCTTGGGCTCTTGATTCTGAGCTTCTTCCACTATAGCTTCCTCTTTGTCCTCTGCTGTCTTTCCCTTTACCTCTACTCTTGGGGTTTTGTTCTTGTTTCTTTTTGCCTTTCTCTTCTATTTTCAAAGCCATTTGATAGCATTGGCAGACTGTTTTGAATTTTACCAAGCTCATATCTTCTTGGATAGACCACTTGAGTCCATTTAGGTACCTTGCTAACCTAATGCTCTCATCTTCAACCACCTTTGATCTAAGGCACAATTTTTGAAACTCTTCTGTATATGTTTGAACATCCATGTCTTTTTGCCTCAAACTGTGTCTTCTCCTGTGCAACTGGACTTCATAATCATCTGGGAGATAGGTCTGTCTTATCTTGGTCACCATTCCTCTCCATGAAACTATGGGACCTTTGCCTTCTTTCTCTCTTTCTGATTGTACAAACTTCCACCATGTGAGAGCTGCTCCTCTCAACCTGGACTTGGCCACCTTCACCTTTTGGGCCTCTGTTATGCCATCACACTCAAAGTGATTCTCAATGCTCTCAATCCAATCCACAACTGAATCTAGGTCCATTTGTCCACTGAAAAGTGGCACACCATCCAATGCTTTACCACTCAAGGCCTACAGTGCCTTCAAGAATGGTTCCTCTGCAAGAACAGGATCAGGCTTTGGAGCTTCCTCCTCCAATTCCACCTCTTTTTCCTTGGCTTCCTGCTCTTCCTTCTTCTTAATCTTGTCCTTCATGGTATCTGCTATTTCTTGGACTTCATCCAGGAGTCTCTCCATCTAAGATATCCTTTCTCTGAGCAACCGGTTATCTTCCTCTTGCTCTTCTACTTTCTTTGCTAGCTCTACGTTTGTCACCATGGTTCCTTCCTTTGGTGAATTCTCTCCTACTGACTCAATGGATTGGCTCATTAATCACAAGCCTTGAATCTGACTCAGCTCTGATACCAATATAGTGTATTAAAACTCCAAGGGTTGCTTGTACTGTCTTCTAGGAAACTCTCCACTGTCTCCTACTTGGAACCTGCTACCAAAGGTTCCTTTTTGGGCTTAAAAGACTATTCTTACCCTATTCCAACTCTTCTCAAAGAGTTTTCATCCTTGTATTTTACCCTTGAAGATTCAACACCTCTTGTAATTTGAGTGCTCTTCCTTGGACTTAGAAGGATCTAAGTGCCCTGTTCTCCAACCGACTTGAACTTCTTGTAGGGGGATTGAGGTTACTGTCTAAATGCTTTTTGCATCCACATTGATCCATTTTTGAGGTTCTTTGGTCTTTACTTCACCCAATCTCAAGACCTTGCCTAGATATGGCCTAGACTTTACTAGCCCTTACCAGTCACTAATTGGCTTTTTCTGCCTATATACTCCAAACAACCTGGCAAACAAAGAACATATTCAGACACCCTTTTGGGACTTTTAAATCTTATACTAGTCTTCTGACCTTCTTCTACTCCGTACAGGTGGTTCCCATACCTTTGGAGAGGAGACCTAATTGCCCTCTATATTCTAGGGTTTCACTGGTTTTGAATCAAATCTGCCTTTAATGGATTGAACCAAGTCTTTTTCACTCTAATTTATGTTGATGTTATCTAACCCTATCTGGGACTGTACGGCTTACAGTACCAAACCCTGCCTATTCCCTTACTTTTCCTCTTCCAAACTCCTAACCGGGTTACTCTTACTCGCCTAGGGTTTGGTATGATAATTTCTTGCTTGACTTTCAAAGCTTCCTGTTACCAGATATGTGCAAGGACATGGCTCCCCTGTCATTTCCATGAACCTCAAGAAGAATCCACAGGCAGATTTCATGGGGTAGCCATGTTTGGACTGGCTATTCAAAACTGTGTTTGTAAATCTACTAAATGCTGATCTAAGGATTCAATTCAAAAGATCTACACTACTCCACTTGAATATACAAAGAAAAAGGAATCAAATCTATCCTACTAGCATGAATACATTGCTAAATCTATGTATACAATGCCTATGGTAGTACTGTTGCAAAACACAATGGAATTTTCAGAAACAAAGCGCTACAACTCTAACCTATGAAAACAAAGCACTAAATCTATTCCCAACGCTTATTTACAACAAAATATTCACTCAAGCTATGCAAGGAACCTAAAAACAGTTAGAAACTAATATAAACAAAGCTATTTCTAATCATTGTTCACCAAGTACGTGGGTAACACACAGAAAAATACACAAAATCTGCCACTGTCTTTTCATTCCTTTCAAGAAAAATTGATTACAATCATCTCACTAACTATCTACGAGCCCATTCCCCTCATTTTGATACTATTTCCAAAGTTTAAGGGGAGTTGGTCAAGCACTTCCCTGTTTTCTAGGGATTCCCATCACTAAGTTTCATGCAATCTTCACAAATCTTGCCATGCAACTCCACATCCGCATCTTGCAACTTCCATTATGGTTTGATTATGTCATATTCCTCAAACCTAGGATCTCCATTACCTTGAACTTGAGCAATCAGCTTTCCCTTAACCATTCCTTGGCATGTTTTATACAATGATGAAGTAACTTTAACACACTAAATACTTAATAACTTAAAATATGCTGTCCAAAGTTTCATAAAGCAAAATTTAATGCTAATGATGACCTAATGAAGATTTTAGTCCTAATGACTAACTCTTCACACAAATGCAAGACCTTCTAAGGTCCAAACCAAAACACAAGTATAACAATATTCTTGACTTGGCTAGGGTCAGTACAAGCCAAAATTGTTTTCAACCCAAAATGGAGGTCAGCCTAGGTGCTCCTGCACCAACCATTGATTAAAATTTTTGATCTCAACCCTCCATTCCTCATTTGCTTTCCTATAAATAGGTCACTATTTGGAGACAAATGGATCCATCTTTTTTAGAGAAAACTTATGTTGTTGAATTGCATCCATCCTTCAATTGCAAACTTATGTAGTTGAATCTCATATGCACTCACACTAATATTTACTCACTTTTTATCATATTTTAGTTCATTTTTAGTTTCATAATAGCTTAGAGAATTCATTAATGGCCTCCATGTATCCATCTTAGCTTGTTTATAAATTAGGGTTTTCATCTTTTAGCATATCTTTAGCTTATATTAGCTTAAAAATAGCATAATCAATGCATTTATAGCATAAAATCATGGTAACATAGCTTGCATCATGTTCATTTTTAGCATAAACTAGGTTTTCATACATCAATCACAATGGTTTCATTTATTCCCTTCCATAGAATTGACGGAAATAGGCTCACTGATCATGGGTTTGGGAAAGGGTCGCCATTTCACATTAACATGACACCAATTCCAAAACATGATAAGTTTCAAATGGGCTAGATGAGGAATTTAATTGTTTTCTTAGCTTATAGCTTTCAATTTTAGTAAAATGCTTAGTTTAGATTTACAATTTGAATGATCTTGTTTGTAGATGCAAGTTTTTTTGGTGAAGTTATGCTTTGATTCATCATGAATCAATTGTAATTGACTCTCACTAACATTTCCTCATCTCATAGGGGGAAATCCCTTTTTCATGGCGTAGCTTCATTTGCAAACATATGCTTGACATAGGGCTTTCCAAGCAAGCTATCCTGTATTCTTTATCATTTACCTACTTCAAAGTAATTGCTCACAATATGGTGTTGAGCAATTTTTTTAAAGTGGGGGAATACAGTAGCATTATCATTTTGAATTTTTTTGACTATATCTTATGTTTCATAGTGCGGTCTTCTTACTTCTTGTGATGTGTCTTCTTGTTGGTGGTGTCATTGGGTTTGATGTCCTTCGAGAGTGTGACCTTTCTTGGTATACAACATTCCTCTTAGTGGTGTTGCTACACATTGCATTCCCTAAGTTGCAAATAATTTATCCTCGACTTGTCCTCTCTTGGAGACATTAGGCACAATGTTCCTTACGATGAGACCTTACATGAACTAAGCAAAACCTATTTGAAGATATATTTTTTTCATTTTTTTCATAAGTGTTTAGCATAACGAAGCTTGCTAACCTTGTGAAGCTCAAAGTTACAACCCTTTTTCATGGCCACCAATCATAACACACCTTTCTTAGTGGAGTTTTTTTTTGTTCATAAGTGTTTACCATAGCGAAGATGGATAGACTTATGAAGCTTGAAGTTCATGTTGTGTGGTGCCATATCAAAGTTATCATAGGTATAACTTTGGTAAGGTTAGTATGATGAGAGCCTATAGACTTGGCATGAATTTCTCATTATAAGGTGAGAGCCTGTATACCTGGCATGACTTTCTCACTTAGCCACTTTTTGGAGGCTCACCTAGTGTATATCAGACTGCACTAGCCCGTGTGAGTTCATTTTGGTTTGCATAGTGGACAATGGGTTTCACATGTAAATGTTTTTGGAAAAATAGTTAAGGCTTGGTCCACATTGAGTTGGACAAATAGTTGAGGCTTGATCCACCCCTTTTCTTTTTCTTTCTTTCTTTGAGTCTTTAACATTGTATGATTGAGTATCTTGTCATGGATGTTGCATATATATGTTTAACATAGGCATATGTCTCATTGTTCCTTTATTGGTTTTTCCATGAGATATTAGATCTTGGGGGCTTAATCACCCTCCTTGACCTTTGTTGTCTTATCTTTCCAACAATTATACAATTAGACCTCTCTTGACTATCTACTTTAGTGTGAATTCGATGCAAGGTCATTGTCTCACTTAAGTGGGGGCTAAATGTACTATAGAATAATGCATCCCTTTACATTTTCACACTTTGTTTGGGCTCTCCTAATTAAATTGGACTTAATTATTCCTTAATAAGCCCTATTATTCATCTACAAGACTAATAAATTACATTTTTTGAATGGGAAACCTGACAATAATTAATGTCAACACGTAATACTTTACCTTGAGCAATGTGTGTTCTAGGAATAGGGACCTAGGATCCATTCACCCATGGGAAAACAGGTCCTCCCTAGACCTTTGAACCTAAATTTAAAATATTTTTTTGGCGGTATTTTAAGGTCCTTGAATCTATATTTCAATGTTGGCTTGTAATGTTTTAATTTTGAGAAATTAAAGATGCATACCTACAAATACAAGGTTATTTTCTAAGTTTCACCTAGAAATTCAAGAACATTTTGATGAGAGCATTCCTAAAGCTAATATTGTGATCAAGATCATTCAAAAGCAGAATTATCAGTGATTTTTTGTAGCATTCAAGATATAATGATCATGTGAAAGTCTTATTGCATCATGCATGTTTTTGGAGCTAACATTGTGATGTAGGTTTCAAGATTCAAGTCAAGAATTCAAAGCATTATTTCAACTATCAAGATCCACATCCATTGAAGTCATCTCATGCAAGTTACAGATCTACATTCAAAGGTTTATACAAGGTTTGGTGAGTTGCAACATGGCATTTTTCATTCATCATCTTCTTTCATGCTTTATTTCACTTCAAGGTTTAATTTCCCAAATGGGGTTTGACCAAGGCAAACCCCCATTCACCAAAAACAAGCATTTTTTCTCTTTTTCTTGTGTTTCATATTTATGTTGAAGAAGGATTGAAGATATCTTGAAGTGAAAGATTGGAAAAGTTGTCAAAGTTTTCAAAGTTGTTGGAAAATCATAGAAGCTCACCTAAAGATCTGATTTTTGAATTTTCAACACTGAAACCTAGAAAAATTAGAAGCTACAAAATGGCATTAGAGGCTCCCAAAAATTGCTTGAAATCCTTGACAAAATACCCATTCACCCATAGGAAAATGAGTCTTAGGAAGCCTCCTGAAAGTGACTTTTGGTGATTGGTAAACATCATTATGCCATTCTCAAATCTGCAATAAGTTCTCTATTGCTATCAATATTGAGCTTTATATTATTGTTTCAAGTTTGAATTGGCATAATTAGGTCAATTTTCTATTTTTAGTTTTTCTCCCAAAAGTGTTGTTCAAGATGAAACCCACATCCTCAAGCATAAGGAAATCTGAAGATTCTCTCATTGAGTTGATTCACCTAAAGGTTGTTAGTCAATTCTTTGTGGGGATCTCATTTTCTAATGAAAATAGGAAGATAGGTCCCTCATCCCACATATTGATTCTAACCTATTTTTCTATGTTTCAGGTTTTATTATGAAAGTTGATCCATAGGTTTCCATGACCCAAGTGAAGGCTAAGGAACCAAATTGTATAGTTACCACCCATTGTGGATACATAACCACCCTTGTTCCATCTAATTCATCCCAACAACCTCCTATAAACTAGTAATATAATATCCTTGATCATCTTGGAAAGACTCTTGCACAAATCTACATTTTGGATTTATTGAAGTCTTCCCATATCCATCAAGAAATCCTTACCAAAGCTTTGTAGGATGTGCGTGTACCTATGACATAGATCCCACTCAATTTCAAGATATTGTGGAACATTTATGCTCTACATACTAGTTGGGATTAAGTCAAAAAAATATTCCACCTATTGATCTCACTAATAACCATTCCCTTCACATTGAGGTTCTCATTACTAAGCATAAGGTGAAGTGGGTTTTAATAGATAATGGTTTTTCCCTCAACTTGTGTACATTAAATTTCATTAAACATGTGAGGTATACTTAGGCTGATTTGGACAACCAAGTAATCATAATCAAGGCTTATGGAAATGTTGGGAGAGACTCAAAGGAACCATTTCCTTCCTATTCAGGTGGGTCCCACTATGTAGTACACTAATTGTAATGTTCTTGACCTTGACCTCCCATACAACCTTCTCCTTGGCCACTCATGGATACATACCATGTAGGTCGTCCCTTCCACTTATCACCAATGCCTTAAATTTCAATACAATGGAATCAAAGTCATCATCCATGCCAATCAACATCCTTTTGAGTATTGGCATGCTATTGAGGCATCAGTTCCATATTCGTAACATTGTCTAGGTGTTGAAGTTGCCCCTTCCAACACAACTCCATCTTCCTCCTATGTGGATCTTGACACTCTCTTTGCATCTTCCACTCCATCATCCAACCTTGAATCCACCTTCACCAAGGTCAATATCAAGGGTCAGTATGAAATGAGCACCACCCTTAATGTGGGCACCATGCCCCCATCTCTACATACATATGAATGTTCATATTCATCTCTCAAAACCAAAGGAGAAGATATTTAAAAATATGGGCCCAACCACTTTTTAGTCTCAAGTAACTCTAGCACAAGAACAAAGTGAAGAAGACATTAGCCAATGGGTGTATCATGAGGAACCCAACACTTCTACTCTTTTGGAATATTTTCAAGAAGTCTACCTAGTTACCCATCAAATGTCATAAAATATCAACTATCGAGGAGGATTGGGGTAAATGAACAAGGTATCCTCAAGCTCATTGATCTACCCACTCAACCAAAATATCAAGGACTCAGTTATGATAAGAAACAAAAGAATCCCACATCATCACCTAGCACATCAAACAATACCAATGTGGAATCTGTTATTATTGAAGACATCCTTGAAGAAGAGATTATCAAACTTTCCTACGATGATTTAAATTTCTCCTCCCTCTTTTCCACATCCATATTTACCATTAGCCTTCCTCTCTGCCATCCTAAATTGATTGATTGGGACCAACAAGGAACCACACCTATTGATTTTTTTCATAATGATGAGGCATATATACAGTTCATGGGTTTTGAAGAGGATCATCTATCAATATTTGTCTTTGAGCTTGATCAAGGTACTTACTTTGGGGAAGATGAAACCCTTAACCGTAAAAGTAAGAAACAACAAAATAATCAAGGTTCTTCTAGTGAAACCTCTTTGAGATGATTTTATATCCATAAAATATAAAAAAAAGGGTGTATCCTCTAATGAAAACCTTTTTGAGGCATTAGAGGATTGGGATGTTCATCTTCCCCTCATGGATACTCATTTATAAAAAAGATCCTCTATTTTGATCGAGGAGACTAAAGAAATTAATCTAGGTATTGGAGTTGAACCAAAGATTACCTATGTATCCAAATCTTTATCAGAGGATGAATATCAAGTCTTCTCTAGGCTCCTTCAAAATGGCTTCATCAACTTTGCATGGTCATACTCAAACATGCCAAGACTAGATCTTGCACTTGCATTTCATCATTTAGGTGTGTGTCCCAATGCAAATTTAGTTAAAAAAAAGCTCCATAAAATGCATCTACAAGTTGCTTTACTTGTCAAAGTGGAGCTATAGAAACCATTAGCAACTATTTTTATATGATCCATTGATTACTTTGATTGGATATCCAACATAGTTCCTATTGTCAAGCCCATTGGGGGCTTTTGTATTTGCACAAACTTTAGGGACCTAAATAAATATTGTCATAAAGATGATTCCCCACTTCCAAATGTTGAAATCCTTGTTGATCTTACAATGGTTCATGCCATGCTCTCTTTAATGGATGCATTTTTCGGATATAATTATATTCAAATTTCAGTCAAAGATCAACATAAAACAACTTTTAGTACTCCTTGGGGAACTTTCTACTATCAAGTTGTGTCATTTGGTTCGAAAAATGCAGGAGCAATGTATCAACATGCTATGAAAGTCATCTTTCATGACCTTATTCATATTGTCATAGAGGATTGTGTTGATGATTTGTTAGGAAAATTTAAGACACAGGAAGAGCATCCTAGGATCTTGGAGTAAAATTTTAATTAATTGGAGCAATACCAACTACATCTTAATCCCAAGAAGTGTGTCTTTAGCGTGACATCAAGAAATATTTTTGGTTTTATCATGTCTAGATGAGGCATAGAAGTTGACCTTGCTAAGGTTAAAACCATCATGGACATGCCTCCACCTAAGACCTTAAAGCAGTTGAATATTTTACAAGGCAAGCTTCAATCCATTGGGTGATTAATTGCTCAACTTGTAGATAAATGTTAGCCCTTCACACACCTTCTTTTCAAGGATACATCTTTTAAGTGGGATTCATCTTGTCAACAAGGATTTGATAAAATTAAGGAGTATTTTGCTAATTCTCCCATCCCCATTCCTCCCATAGCAGGTAAACCATTATTGCTCTATATTTCTACTACTTTCATTGCACTAGGGGCACTTTTAGTACAACATAATAAGAATGAGAAGGAGAGATTTATTTATTATATTAGTTGCACTCTGGTTGGGTATGAGCTCAACTATACTCGAATGGAAAAATCATGCCTTGCAGTTGTCTTAAGTTCATAGAAGCTTAAGCATTACATGCTTAGTCATCCTATCAAGCTCATTTCTAAATTAGATCCACTCAATTATTTGTTATCCAAAACCTCATTAACTGGTTGTATGGCTAAGTGGGTCATGCTCTTAAGTGAGTTTGATATTGAGTATCTGGATCAAAAAACAATTAAAGGAAAAGTCATTATAGATCAATTAGTTGATGCTCATCTGGTGGAAGCTTATCCCTTGGTTGTAGAATTTCTTGATGGGTCAATGTTTGTTGTTTTAGGAGGAAATCCTTGGAGGCTTTATTTTAATGGGTCATACATACAACACTCAATTATTTGTTATCCAAAACCTCATTAACTGGTTGTATGGCTAAGTGGGTCATGCTCTTAAGTGAGTTTGATATTGAGTATCTGGATCAAAAAACAATTAAAGGAAAAGTCATTATAGATCAATTAGTTGATGCTCATCTGGTGGAAGCTTATCCCTTGGTTGTAGAATTTCTTGATGGGTCAATGTTTGTTGTTTTAGGAGGAAATCCTTGGAGGCTTTATTTTAATGGGTCATACATACAACATGGCGTAGGTGTAGGAATCCTCTTTGTCACCCCTAAAGTTAACTTAATCCCCAAGTATTTTAGGTTGGAATTTCCATACACTAATAACATTCCTGAGTATCAAGCTCTAATCACTAGTTTGAGGATTGTTGTTCAATGGAATATCAATCAGTTGCATGTCCCTAGAGATACATAGCTTATAATCAAACTAGTCAATGATGAGTTCCAAACCAAACATGACAAGCTTATCCCTTACAAACACATGGTAGATGAGTTTAAGAAGTACTTTGGCTACATCTAGTTTGAACAGTTGCCTAGATTACATAATAAAGCTGCAAATGCAATGGCTATAATTGTATCTCTCCTTGATATGCCTTGAGATCATGCCAAATGTGAGTTCTTGGTCAAAAAACTATTAATCCCTACATACGATCTCCTCGAAATGGAAATGGTGTGTGAAATCATTGGTCCCAATCACCTTGGTATCACAGAATCTACACCTACTTTCATCAAAATACCCTTCCACCCAATCTTACATAACCAATATCACTCATTCATCCAATGTGCATCATGATACACTATCCTTGGAGACACTCTTTATCATAGAGGGTATGGTGGTTCTCTTCTATGATGTTTAAATGACACAAAATATAAATTGGAATTGAACAAAGTGCACAGTGGCATATGCGGGGCCCATACTAGTTGAATGTTTATTGCAAAGAAGCTTATTAGAACTAGTTATTATTGTCCTTTAATGGAGCATGATGCATTTGAGTTTTTCAAGAAATGTGTTCCATGTCAGTAGCACATAGATTCGATACATTCTCCTTTGCAAGCATTATAGCCAATTACTTCACCATGGCCTTTTCCATATGGGGTTTAGACTTAATTGATGAGATTCACCCTTCATCCTCCAATGTCCATTTATTCATAACCTCCATTGAATACTTCACTAAGTGGGTGGAAGACATTCAACTCTCTCTCATCACTAACATCCAAATTTTGAAGTTCATCTTATACCCTATCATATGTCAATATAGTATTCCCTCCACTATAATCACCGATAATGGAAATCCATTCAAAAACCAACATGTGCAATAATTGTGTGAGCAATTCCATATCTAAAATAATTGGTCCACTCCTTATTACCCCCAAGGTAATGGATAGATTGAGGAAACTAATAAAACCTTAATAGAAATCCTAAACAAAGTTGTCAATGAAATTGATCATGATTGGAATCTCCATTTGAATCTCACCTTTTGGACTTATCGCACCTCCATCTATACTCCAACTGGAACCACTCCATATTCCCTTATTTATGGTGTTGAAGCAATATTTTCGATCAAAGTGGAACTCCCATCACTATGTATTTCTTTAAAGAATCTAATCAATGATGAGGAGTATCATGTTGCATGCTTAATTCAATTGGATCTTCTTGATGAATGACATCTTAGCACCTACAATCACCTTCAAGCTTATCAACACCAATTGAAGAGAAGCTATAACAAGAAATTTTGTCCTCGCCAGTTTTAGATTGGTGATCTTTTGCATAAGGAAAATCAATGCACCTAATAAGATTGAGAGAAGAAAGGTAAATTTGAGGCAAATTGGTTAGGTCCATATGTCATAACCACCATGTATGGTTTAGGAGCATATTTTGTAGCTACACCCAAATGGGAACCCTTGGATGAGCCTATCAAAATTATCCATATCAAGCAGTTTTATGCCTGAATCAATTAAGTTACCTCACCTTGCAAAAATACTAAAAAAGTACAAAATATAAAAAATTTAAAAAAAAATTTAAAAAAAACTCAAAAAAAAGGTCAATAGTAAAGAGAAATAAATCATCCTATGGTGAAAACCACCCTTGGTAGTGCCTTGGATAAGTACAATTGGTGAAAACCTAGAAACAAGCACCATTCATAGAGAGGTTAATCATTATCTACCTTGCAACTTGCTTTCCTACATGTTTATGCTTCATCCAATCCATCCCAAATCCTATTCACATTACCCATATTGCATATGTTGTCCATTCCAATTCCATTACCTACTACATGGTATATCTTGATTGAGCATTGGAATGACTAGATCTACTATCCCAGTTCTTGAGCTTCATCCATTTATTTTGGAATGTACTCACAAAATCCTAATAGGCTCCTAGGATTTACTATCCTTATATCGGTTGGGATTTTTTAGGCCATTGTCGATTGTATATAGTGTACATATGGTCAGTCTTGTGTGTCCATATAGGTCCCATCCTTGTACATACTTGTCACTAGGTCCCATCCTTGCATCTATAGTGTCGCCAA
>VDFB02000015.1:426163244-426236865 GCA_007258455.2 Sequoia sempervirens
ATCTTTCATGACCTTATTCATATTGTCATAGAGGATTGTGTTGATGATTTGTTAGGAAAATTTAAGACACAGGAAGAGCATCCTAGGATCTTGGAGTAAAATTTTAATTAATTGGAGCAATACCAACTACATCTTAATCCCAAGAAGTGTGTCTTTAGCGTGACATCAAGAAATATTTTTGGTTTTATCATGTCTAGATGAGGCATAGAAGTTGACCTTGCTAAGGTTAAAACCATCATGGACATGCCTCCACCTAAGACCTTAAAGCAGTTGAATATTTTACAAGGCAAGCTTCAATCCATTGGGTGATTAATTGCTCAACTTGTAGATAAATGTTAGCCCTTCACACACCTTCTTTTCAAGGATACATCTTTTAAGTGGGATTCATCTTGTCAACAAGGATTTGATAAAATTAAGGAGTATTTTGCTAATTCTCCCATCCCCATTCCTCCCATAGCAGGTAAACCATTATTGCTCTATATTTCTACTACTTTCATTGCACTAGGGGCACTTTTAGTACAACATAATAAGAATGAGAAGGAGAGATTTATTTATTATATTAGTTGCACTCTGGTTGGGTATGAGCTCAACTATACTCGAATGGAAAAATCATGCCTTGCAGTTGTCTTAAGTTCATAGAAGCTTAAGCATTACATGCTTAGTCATCCTATCAAGCTCATTTCTAAATTAGATCCACTCAATTATTTGTTATCCAAAACCTCATTAACTGGTTGTATGGCTAAGTGGGTCATGCTCTTAAGTGAGTTTGATATTGAGTATCTGGATCAAAAAACAATTAAAGGAAAAGTCATTATAGATCAATTAGTTGATGCTCATCTGGTGGAAGCTTATCCCTTGGTTGTAGAATTTCTTGATGGGTCAATGTTTGTTGTTTTAGGAGGAAATCCTTGGAGGCTTTATTTTAATGGGTCATACATACAACATGGCGTAGGTGTAGGAATCCTCTTTGTCACCCCTAAAGTTAACTTAATCCCCAAGTATTTTAGGTTGGAATTTCCATACACTAATAACATTCCTGAGTATCAAGCTCTAATCACTAGTTTGAGGATTGTTGTTCAATGGAATATCAATCAGTTGCATGTCCCTAGAGATACATAGCTTATAATCAAACTAGTCAATGATGAGTTCCAAACCAAACATGACAAGCTTATCCCTTACAAACACATGGTAGATGAGTTTAAGAAGTACTTTGGCTACATCTAGTTTGAACAGTTGCCTAGATTACATAATAAAGCTGCAAATGCAATGGCTATAATTGTATCTCTCCTTGATATGCCTTGAGATCATGCCAAATGTGAGTTCTTGGTCAAAAAACTATTAATCCCTACATACGATCTCCTCGAAATGGAAATGGTGTGTGAAATCATTGGTCCCAATCACCTTGGTATCACAGAATCTACACCTACTTTCATCAAAATACCCTTCCACCCAATCTTACATAACCAATATCACTCATTCATCCAATGTGCATCATGATACACTATCCTTGGAGACACTCTTTATCATAGAGGGTATGGTGGTTCTCTTCTATGATGTTTAAATGACACAAAATATAAATTGGAATTGAACAAAGTGCACAGTGGCATATGCGGGGCCCATACTAGTTGAATGTTTATTGCAAAGAAGCTTATTAGAACTAGTTATTATTGTCCTTTAATGGAGCATGATGCATTTGAGTTTTTCAAGAAATGTGTTCCATGTCAGTAGCACATAGATTCGATACATTCTCCTTTGCAAGCATTATAGCCAATTACTTCACCATGGCCTTTTCCATATGGGGTTTAGACTTAATTGATGAGATTCACCCTTCATCCTCCAATGTCCATTTATTCATAACCTCCATTGAATACTTCACTAAGTGGGTGGAAGACATTCAACTCTCTCTCATCACTAACATCCAAATTTTGAAGTTCATCTTATACCCTATCATATGTCAATATAGTATTCCCTCCACTATAATCACCGATAATGGAAATCCATTCAAAAACCAACATGTGCAATAATTGTGTGAGCAATTCCATATCTAAAATAATTGGTCCACTCCTTATTACCCCCAAGGTAATGGATAGATTGAGGAAACTAATAAAACCTTAATAGAAATCCTAAACAAAGTTGTCAATGAAATTGATCATGATTGGAATCTCCATTTGAATCTCACCTTTTGGACTTATCGCACCTCCATCTATACTCCAACTGGAACCACTCCATATTCCCTTATTTATGGTGTTGAAGCAATATTTTCGATCAAAGTGGAACTCCCATCACTATGTATTTCTTTAAAGAATCTAATCAATGATGAGGAGTATCATGTTGCATGCTTAATTCAATTGGATCTTCTTGATGAATGACATCTTAGCACCTACAATCACCTTCAAGCTTATCAACACCAATTGAAGAGAAGCTATAACAAGAAATTTTGTCCTCGCCAGTTTTAGATTGGTGATCTTTTGCATAAGGAAAATCAATGCACCTAATAAGATTGAGAGAAGAAAGGTAAATTTGAGGCAAATTGGTTAGGTCCATATGTCATAACCACCATGTATGGTTTAGGAGCATATTTTGTAGCTACACCCAAATGGGAACCCTTGGATGAGCCTATCAAAATTATCCATATCAAGCAGTTTTATGCCTGAATCAATTAAGTTACCTCACCTTGCAAAAATACTAAAAAAGTACAAAATATAAAAAATTTAAAAAAAAATTTAAAAAAAAAAAAAAAACTCAAAAAAAAAAAGGTCAATAGTAAAGAGAAATAAATCATCCTATGGTGAAAACCACCCTTGGTAGTGCCTTGGATAAGTACAATTGGTGAAAACCTAGAAACAAGCACCATTCATAGAGAGGTTAATCATTATCTACCTTGCAACTTGCTTTCCTACATGTTTATGCTTCATCCAATCCATCCCAAATCCTATTCACATTACCCATATTGCATATGTTGTCCATTCCAATTCCATTACCTACTACATGGTATATCTTGATTGAGCATTGGAATGACTAGATCTACTATCCCAGTTCTTGAGCTTCATCCATTTATTTTGGAATGTACTCACAAAATCCTAATAGGCTCCTAGGATTTACTATCCTTATATCGGTTGGGATTTTTTAGGCCATTGTCGATTGTATATAGTGTACATATGGTCAGTCTTGTGTGTCCATATAGGTCCCATCCTTGTACATACTTGTCACTAGGTCCCATCCTTGCATCTATAGTGTCGCCAAGAGCCCTTATCCAATTGGTTCCTAGTAGCAAAATTCACTAGCCCCTCGAGGTTTCAATCCATCTTGGATATTTAGTTTCATGTTGATCCTAGAAACTACCCCATCCATCCTTGGTCTTCGAAGGATACATCATTCCTCACATCAAACCACTTTAGTTGATCCACCCATTATCCTCATAGAAAAAGATATTTGAGATTTATTGTGATTTCTTGGTGCATTTGCATTTTTCTTATCTTTTGAGCTTCCTATTATACCTACTCAAAGTCACCAAGATCCATCATATCATAGTGCACTTTGATTGGTAGAAATAGGGGCATCTCTTGGTTTTTCATGATCGTGTTTTCCTCGTTGTCCTATGTTGTACCCACAAAGATCCTTTGTGGTTTTGTGTTACACTGAGGCATCCTCTTATGCTTGTGGTTTTCCAACATTGGCCCCACCAAAGCCCCTTGCGACTTTGTGAGATGTTGGACTAACATTTTTTTGTTGTTGTGTCATTCCTATGCAAGCGATATGAAGTCATCTTGGTTCCTCATACCTTTTTACACAGTATCTCAGGCTATATAAAATTAAGTGCTCACTACATGGTAGCATAATGTATAAAATAAAATTTCTCAATTCTCCCCATCCTATCATCTACCATCCCTCATCCTACCATCTACCATTCCCATTCCCATTATCACTCCCATTCCTATCATTTATTTCCTAATCATTATGTTTAGATTGTGTAAGTAAGATCCCTCCCACAACCTTTCCCCATTAGCTTGATTCAGTTTTGACAGCTCTACACTATAGTTCCACCTATCATTCATTCATCTTTTCCATCTCTTCATTATCATTTCATTTGCATTGATTTGTTTAGGATAATATAGGTTTTCTATTCTAAGCATCTTTTCCATATTTTCATTATCATTTCATTTGCATAAGGTGGTTTAAAGTTTATCCTTTTAATCATCTTATCATAATTTCATCATCATTTTAGGTTGCATTATATCATTGGATTTATTTCCCATCCATTTTATCTCATCACACTTTTAATCATTTTAGATTATATTAGGTTCATTTTTATAGGCATGTTCATCCATTTACATTCATATATATATCCATTGCATGCCATATATAAACATCATAAATCATCACATTATCATTTGGAAATAATCACATATAAGCATACACAACCATCATGCATCACATATGTTAGTCAACATCACATATGTATCCATAAACATATCGCTACATCCTGCATCACAATTAGTTAGTGTCGTGAATCATAAATCTCATCATAATCATCATATATATGCATGCATACATCCATTAATCATAATCATCATAATCGTGATTGCATAAATATAAAACATAATCCATGTCATCCATGCATCATAAGCCATATACACATGCATATCATCAAAATAATCACATCCATATACACATCCATATCATCAAAATAATCACATCCATATACACATGCATATCATCAAAATAATCATAAGCCATATCATATATCATCATCAGCATAATGATACATCCATCATAAACATTCATAGATTCATTGAAATAATGTGAAATTCCATGTAAAAGTATATCAAAAATCATAGTTCATACACGTGATACATCATGTGTCCTGAATCAATATGAATACAAGAAATGGCTGAATAATATACCCAAGACTTACAACCTAGTCAATGAATCATCAACGCTTGTACATGGTATATCTCCTCTAATAAAAAACCTGTGTCCTAGTCAAAACTAAAACTTGCATCCACTTGTAACCCCTTAACCATTTCTTCCTCTCTAGTTAGTCTCATCATGATTTACAAATCAGTCCTTGAGGCCCTGGTCATGTCTTGCTCCTAGAAATATATGTCCCTATCCATCTATATTTGTGTCCTCTTAGTGCCCCATGCATCCCATTCTAGTCGTAGACTATCTCTCTCGACATTGATGGTTGCTAGATACCCTTTTACGATGTCCATCTGTGCCATGAGGTTGTCCCTCTCTATAGTGACAATGGACAATTCTCCTTGTAACCTCCCAAACTCTAGCCATAAATTGTCCCTCAGTTATCACTATAGCTCCATCCCTAAGTTGCATGTCAATTTGTGTCTATAGGTTGTCACACTCTGCAACCATACTCTAAATATAATCCTCAGGTTGTCTCAGGAGCCCCTACAACTATGCAATATGGATCTCTATATTTGCTAGTTGTCCTGCCAAACCATCATCATCCCTTCTCATGCATTATGGAACATGAGGTAGTACCTCTATCTTGGGAATGTTGAGATCCACCTCCATGGCATATTGCTCTCCCTCTCCATCATCCTTTCCATCCTTCTCTTTTCTCTCATACCCCTTATCATTTCTCTCGGTGTCCTCCTCATCGACCTCCTCTCCCACCTCCACCTCTTGTCGTTGCTCCTAATGCATGACTCACCTCCTCACCCTCTACCTCAACTACCTACCTACTCTCTCCTTTATCTCATGTTGGTCCCTTCATTGATACCCTCACCCCAAATTCCTATACTCATGGAGGCATCACTTCCTCCAACCTCCTTCTCTGCCACCACTTGTATATCTGTGTGATGTCAGGGTTGTCAAATCCTCCCCTTCAATCCCATTGTACCTCTCCCAACTCCATCCATGATGCTATTGTCACCCGTTGTGCCACTAACATGCCCCATAATCCAATCTCTCGAATCAATTTGATGAATCTCTCCTTCGGCTCAAGTATATCCTATCTCATGATGAACTGTTGGGTCACCCTGTCTATCCTATACATCTCTATAATGTACCTGAATTTATTTAGGGAAAGGAGGGTGAAATAGGTAGACCTAAAAATGAGGGACCTGTGCCAAAAAAGTAAAAGGGGCTTCCACTTTTCCCATGTTCATTAGGAAGAGGGATAGTGCCACAAATGGTTAGAATTGACTTGCAACCCTCCAAGTGAGTCAACCCTAGGTTTGGACACTATGTTGCCCTAACTTCCTTATGATAGAAATGATCGAACATAAGTTTTGGGAGAAGAATAAAAGTGCACTAAAAATAAAACCTATGAGATCTAACACTTAAAACACAAAGTATTATGATAATATTAACATAAACAACCATTAACTAGTAGATCTAAGAAGATTAAGATGGTATGTACCTGGCTCTAAAAATGGTTTTCAAGCTCTATAGTAAAATAGGTTTTCCCAAGGGTGAATGGGTCTTGGCATCCTTTTCTATAAAATAAAAAGTTGATTCTATAACTCTCTATATGCACTATGCTCCTATACCTGCAAATCTTCAGTCCCAAGTCTACATTTGTAGCAAAAACTAAAAAAAATGGTTTTTTTGTATGGGGGTTTACCTTGATCAAACCCCAAGTTTGGTAATTAAACCTTAATGGAAAGATTAAAAAAATGATAACTAACAATGTGTGGAAGGCCTAACCTTAAGTGTATCTAAGGTGTTAAGAGATAAAATGCAAAGAAACCTTATTCAAGTGTGTTAGAATAAGATCCCTAAATGAACATAAAAAATGATAAAGACCTAGTTATGGAGAAGTCAAAACACCCTAATAGATTTAAAATCTGATTATACCTTGTTTTAGGTAGCTAGTAGATTGAAGATTGAAGATGATAACACTTAGGAAACAAGTCATTAGGTTAGGGATAATGGCTTGGTGCATGTCCCAAAACCTATAATCCATCATGATTTGCCATTGGCATCAACCTTCAAATCATGAACAATGCTTGATCTAACTTGGTAAAATGAGCTTGAAGACCTACAAAAACAAATGACATGCTGCTCCAAGACTTCAACCTTGCTTGCTTGAATGTTCTCTCCTTGCTCTTGAGTGCTAATCTTGTGAATATTCTCAATCTCTTGTCAACCTAGTTTGAAATGGTGAAAATACTAGGATTTATAGGCCTCTTCTCTAATTTCTTGATTATTAAATCCCAATGGCCGAATTTTTCAACTTGAATTTTAATCATTAAAATTCCACCAAAAATATTTTTTAAATTGGGTTTTGGCACCTAAATGGGACCCATTCACCCAAGGGTGAATGGGCCTTGACCTAAATGGTGAATGGGCCTTGACCTAAATTGCCAAGACTCATTTGTTTTGGGGCCTTTAAATCATTAAATGCATTTGTTCAATGCATGTTGTGGTGTTGGAAAATGATAAAAATAGGCCTAGGGATGCATAATAAAGGTAATTAGGGGCCTATTTTGAAGGGTAAAAATGCATAAATGGGAGGCCACTAAAATAGGTCCAAATTAAGAGTGAAATTGTACTTTCACTTAGAAAGGAGTATATTTTTCTACACTACATTTAGCCCCTACTTTAGTGGCCAATGACACTACGTGCATATGAAATTTAAAGTAATTTGAAAGTAAAATATTATTTAAAAGGATACTCATAAAAATTCATTCACAAACATGGAGAATGAAGCCCCCAATGTAGTCATCCACAAAACCACAATGTAAGGAACTGCATCCTACAAAACTAATTTGTTAGTTGTTTAAAATCATCTTATCAAACTTCTATAGATAGTCAAATTCAAGGGTAGATGTATGCCCCCTTATTTGACTTGCTTTATGGAGGTGGAATCAGGCTAGCAATCTAGCCTCATCGAATTGCTTTGTGTGTTATGATAAATTTACAACAGGGTATTGAAAGTATAATATCACATATTGATAGACATTAGATAAGATCATGGATGGAATTATGAATCCAATGCAACAAAAAACATCAAAAATAGAGTTCTCTAGCCCCCATTATGTTGGTTTGAATAAATATGCTTGGAATAAAATATGCTTTCTTTAATAAACTTGACTATACATGAATGAAAGTGACAATTCTAACTATAATTTTAACACTTACCTTTTTTAAAATTATAGTGTTGTAGAGAGGAGTAAACATGCCTAGTCGATGAGCATACCGACCCCATAGATTAGATGTTCTATGAGAGAAGGTTGCATGAGGTGAGCTACAACATATAGTGAGTCCATTGTACACTCTCTTTTGATTGGTTTTTATGTTCTACAGGATTTTTTATGCATTTTTAGATATTCTAGAACCTCTTTCAAAATTGTTGCAAAGCATCCCATTTTGGTGCAAAGCATCTTGGACCCCCTATCCAAAAATGGCCCAAGTGTCTATTTTTGGCCAGAGCATCCTAGGATAGATTAATTATACTATTGAGTTTTTTAGATGTATTATTGATGATTTATTTTGTCTTTTTCAAGTTCCATTGTGTGCATGGTAGTGCCTAGGCAACCATCTCTTTATCCTTCTTTGAGACTAAGTGACTTGGCTATCTATAGAGGAGGAGGAGACATTGCGTGAGATGGGGTTGCTTTGGATCTACCTCATGCTTCCCATGAGGTATCATGATGCCATGCTGATGTTACTTGTTAAGAGGTGGGATGTTGATACATGCACATTCTAGCTACCTTTTGGCAATATGATAGTCACATTAGAGGATGTCCACCATATATTTAGGATACCCATCCATGGACATGCAATCTATTTTGAAGAGGTTCAAAAATTTTGACAGATGTGAGGAGATATTTAGCATTTTCTTGGCCACCCTACAGCTATAGAGCATGTGGGAGCAAGTGTCAAGCTAGAGTGGATGTTGTACTCCTGTGCACCCTTGTTATGACACATTATGGTGATCATAGTAGTCTTAGCATTAGTTCCAAATGGACAAGGATTTCACTTAGATGGAGGCCTCATACATACTATTCAACATATGGAGCGACATCAAACCATCTATTCTTGGGGTCACAGTATGTTAGCTAATTTTTACTATGATCTTGGGTGATTTGTACATAGAGAGTTGCATAGCATCATGCACTATACACTATTACAAGTGTGGGCCTTTGAGCATATCATTTGCACGAGGACAAAAGGCTATCCCATGATAATGGCCATTGGTTACCCTTGGGATTTTAGCTACACATTGAGATAGATTTGGCAGGTTGGGGAACTATAGTTCTAGAGGGTTATATTTGATAAGCTCAATGAGGATGACATAGTATGGAGACCTTATAGGACCATATCGTAGTGGCTAGTTTCACACAATAGCTTGTTAGGATGTAGCAAGATAGGCTCTTATTGGGGTGACATGATTATATAGTCTTTCCATTAATCTACTATGATCTCCTCATGAGATAGTTTGGATAGAGGAAACTACCTCCTAAGCCATGACCTACGTACTTGATAGCAGCATGGAGTGACACCCATCCAAGGGAATATGACAACCTACTGGTGATGATATTGTTTCTAGTGATTCTAACGAGTATCTTGAAATACCCCCAACATCAGATTAGGATGATTTAGGTGACATAATAGCCTATGAGTATTGGTGGATGGGAGTGTGACTTGCAATAGTCTTCCTTATGCAGCACCCTATTGGAAATTTTAGACCTCATCTAGGTTATGGGGAGGAGAGAGAGGACAAAGCCATGGATGGGGATACAAAGGATGAGGATAGAGTAGCTGAGATGGTCAATGAGGATGAGGAGGAGGCAGAGCAATCAATGAGAGATGATCCCGCAGAGCTGAAAGATATTACAGATTCCCCCTAGGAGAGACCTATAGTTCCTCCTAGAGTCACCTAATCAGAGTCAACAAGCACAAAAGGCATGGAATCTCATGAGCGCAGAGGGAGTAGTAGTTTTGGATCTTCCACACTTCCTACCCATTGGTATTTTGATCAGTGGGATGGTGGCCTAGGTAATGATGTATTAGTTTTATTGTGCTTTAATTTCTAGTTATGGATTTCTTATTATATCATGTTTTGATGTATTTTATATTTTATTTTCTATAGGTGATATCCAGGGGTGGAAATATTTCATTAGATAGATCATTACATAGATGACCCCCATCTTGCCCCCACATCAAGCTACATGAGGAAAGCATGGGCCACCACATATGGAGGGGAACCATGTGGACCTATTTGAGGCTTTGAAATGATGGAGGACTACATATGAGGAGGCTATGAGTGCCCTTGAGGATTATAGAGTTCGGGAGGAGCAATTGAGTGTTGTATTTATAGAGCTTTAGGTTGTGTATGAGGAGATCTGAGCTACCTGAGTTTTGACTGAGAGCGAGTTAGTGGCTGTCATACAGGGGGAGATCAATAGGCTATAGGTAAATCTTTTTAGAGTTTAGGTAGTTAGATGAGACTATAGGAAAATAGAGATAGGGTGGAGCAAGAACATGTTCCACTACTCATACATGTGGTTTCTATAGAGGCCAAGCTCTGAGGTCTACGAGAGCGGGTTAGTTCCATGAGCTACACATAATCCACTATCTCCTAGTGAGAACCACCATTAGGCCTCGAGGGATCTAGTAGTCATAGGCCTATTTAGATGTAATTATGTTTGTATTATGCCACATTGTTTTATGGCCCATTTATATATAAACTTTTGTGATTAATATATAAGCATTTTGTTTTTATATGTGTTCTTTATTTAGATTAGATTTCAATGTGATTTATTAAAAAATCTTTGTGTAGATTATTTAATAAATGTATTCATGATCTAATTTTATGTATGTCATCTAACTTAAACACTTATGTTCATTTAGATACAACATATGGATTAAGTGTACAATCATGTTAAACTAAATAATCTTATGATCTAATTATGGAAAATTAAATGCATATGATGATATAATTTAACACAACACACATGAAATTGAATAGCATTTAAAATAAAGTAACAATCCAACTAATGAATAATTAATCTATAATTCAAGACACTCAAGTAATTTTTGTCAAGAATGAAGCAATGCTAGATAAAATAAAAAACTATCTACTAAATCTAACAACATGCTTTAGTATACATACTATTCAAAAGAGATGTTAAGTGTAATATCTCCACAAATGTGCAGCATTGATAGGTTCTTTAAGAGGTGTATCATCTATTTTTATTAATGTATATGCACCGGACCTATAGATCTCCTAAATGATGTAAGGGCCTAACCAATTTTGACTAAACTTTTCATTTTCACCTAGGTTGGCATTAACATTGCGTTGATTTTCATATAACACTAAATTACCTTTGTTAAATGAGTGTGGAATCACATTATCATTGTAACTATGTTGCATTCTTTTTGAATAAGCCTGAAGATGCTCAAGAGTGTTGATACACTGTTCATCAAGCATTTCAAGTTGTTGCAACCATTTTTCTTTATAAGTGGTATCATCAATAAATCCTTGAAGATCAATTCATAATGAATGAATTTCTAACTCCAAGGGCATTATTGCATCAACACCATAAATAAGGTTATGAGGTGTATTTCTCATAGATGTTCGAATACTAGTGCGATAAGCCCATAATGCATATGATAATTGAGTGTACCAATCCTTATTATGTTTTCTTACTATTTTCTGCAAGATTTGTTCAAGTGTTTTGTTTGTTTCTTCCACTTGACTATTAGATTGTGGGTAATATGGTGTTGAAAAATGATGTTGAATTTGAAATGTTTCCAAAATTTTCTTCACATCATTGTTCTTAAATGGTTTTCCATTGTCTAAAACTAATGCAAAAGGAAGACCAAAGTGAGCAATAATGTGTTCCAATATGAATTGAAAAATTGCATCAGCTATTGTGGAATAGAGATGAATTACTTCTACCCATTTCATGAAATAATCTATGGAAGTTATGATAAAAGTATGTCCAAAAGAAGAGGGAGGCGATATATTTCCAATGAGATCTAAACACCAAATTTAAAATGGCCAAATAGGAACTTGGGCACGAAGTTTAGCAGTGGGAGCATGAATCAAATTGTCATGTTCCTGATATTTGTGGCATTTCTTAACATGATCAAATCAATCTTGTTTCATATGTGTCCAATAATATCCTATACGAATTAATTTATGAGCTAGTGATCTTCCCCAAAAATTCCCCCCTACAAGCACCATCATGAGCTTCCTCAAAGGCTATAGGGATCTCTGATTGTTTAAGACATCTAAGTAAAAGACCATCAAAAGATTGTCTATATAAGAAATATACTAGGAATACATATCTAGTAGCAAGTTTTTGAATACAAGCTCTAGTGTTCTTAGTGGTTGGTTCAGAAAAGGTACCTTCTTTTAAATAATTAAATATCAATGTGTACCATTTAGTAGAGGCTTCAATATTGGTTACTAAAACATATAACAAAAGGTACATCGATATGAAAGGGGGGAAATGGGGTTTGTGATGGAACTATTTCTCTTATTCCATTAGGAACTAAGATCCACATAATGAAATGACTATCAACCAAAAGGTGAGTCAAATCAACATGTGAATCTACAAATTTCCCTTTTATGCAAGGATGAGGGTACGAGTCAAACAACACTTTGGGGAGAAAGATTAAAAATACCAAAACAACTCCAAATTGTGATCTATAAAGTGCATCTAGAATATTAAGCTCAATTCTAATGGAGCCAATAGTCAAATTGTAGATTTGAGAATGGGAAAGTGATGTGTACCAGTCACCAAAAGTTCCTTTTCAAAGCTTATTGAGAAATCATTAGCCATATGGAAAATGGGTCCTAGCTAGGGCTCCTAAAAATTATTTTTTGGGTTTTGTTATGTTGTGCCTGCACTCCCATATTCTCGGAGCTCGTCGTCATAAATCCAAAAATAAACTCTATAGGTTAGTTTCCATAAAATTGTAAGAATGATGATAACTTTGACAACTTTTACAACTTTGTAATTTTTTATCTTCAATAGATCTTCCACCTAAAATCTACAATCACACATCAAGAGGGAGAAATGTTGTTTGTTAGATGAATGGGGGTTTGCGTTGGTCAAACCTCGTTTTGGTAATTAAACCTTGAAATGAAATGAAATAACATGAAGGAATGATGAATGAAAAATTAATGTCAACTCTCACTAAACCCTAGTTTGAACTTTGGAATATGGATATGTAACTTGCATGAAATGGCTTCAATGGATGTGGATCTTGATCATGAAACTTGATTTGAAACAATTCCTTTGATATGCTTGACTGCATCTTGAACACTACATCAACATATTAGCTCAAACAACATGTATGATGCAAGAAACCTTTGACATGATAATAATATCTTGAATGTTGCAATAATATTCTTCAAATATTCTCTTGAATGCCTTTAAAATGCTCTTGACAATGCTCACTTAAGTGCTCTTAACTTGCTTGAAATCTTCTAGGTGGAACATAGTGAAATGGCCTCTTATTTATACATATGTTAACATTAATTCCTGAAAATCAAATAACACAAACCATGTGAATACACATTTTAAATCATTGAAAAAATTCCAAAAACCTATTTGAAATTTAGGTCCTAGGTCTAAGTGAGGATCCATTCAACCTTGCGTGAATGGGTCCTAGGTCACTTACCTAGGACACACATTCTCCAATGTTAAGTGTTATGTTATGGTATTGATGAATGTTGGGTTTAACCCTTTAGAAATTGCAATTACTTAGGCTTGGATTTGAATTAAAGGGGTCAATTAAGGCATAACTAACCTCAATTAATTAATAAAGCCCTAGATTAGTGTGAAAGTGTAAAGTTACACCTTACAAAACCATAAATAAGGCACAATTAAGTCCATTTTAATTAATATGGCCCTAAACTTAATTTGAATATGTAAAATACATAGTACAACACTAAATTAAGGCATAATTTAGCTCATTTTATTTACTATTTTATTCCCAAATTAAGTGTGAAAAGGGAAACTTTTTCCTTATAATAAATTTATCCCCCTTTTTAGTGAGAGGATGACCCCATGTCAAACTCACACTAAAGTAGACATTCAAGACACATATGTATGCAACAATGACAAAGATACTCAATCATGCAAAATTAAAGTCCTAAAGAGAAAGGGAGATGGATCAAGCTTCGACTGTTTGTCCAAATCAATGTGGATCAAGTCTAGGCTATTCTATCCAGGGAAGGGGTAGGATCAAGCTATGACTATCCCAACATGATGTGGAACATGACTATTTGTCCTTCACATTCACAAGCAAAACTCAATGTCTACTATGCAAACAACACACGCGCTCACTTCGGGCTAATGGAACCTCAAGCCATCCATTAGGTGAGCCCCCAGGGAAGTGGATTAGTGAGAAATTCATGCCTTTGTTTCAATTCTCACTATACTCACCATACCAAAGCTATCCCTCTAACAACTTTGATAGGGTGCCACACACATTTCGGTTTCAAGCTTCACAAGGTTAACAAGTTGTAATATGCTAAACACTTATGAACATTATATATGGTTTTTTCAAAGGGGTCTTTCTTATTTCGTGTAAGGTCTTCTTCTTAGGGATCATTGTACCTAATGTCTCCAAGAGAGGAAAAGTTCAAGAATAAGAGAATCAAAACTTAGGGAATGCAATGTGTTGCATCACCACTAAGAGGAAAGTCGTATGCTAAGAAATATCATGCTCTCGGAGGATGTCAAACCCTATGACACCACCAAGAAAAGGACACATCACAAGAATAAATAAAATCACACAAAGAAACATTAGTGTCAATGTATGCCCCCACTTTAAAGTGATTGTTAACACCATTTTTGTGAGAAATAGCTTTAAAGTAGAAAATATTCAATACTAACCATAAAGAAGACATGAGAGCTTATTTGGAAATCCCTATGACAAGTCATATGTTCTCGAATGAAACTACATCATGAAAAGGGAAGGAGTTTCCCCCAAAAACACGTAAGAGATCTATGGATTTAGGGTCAGTATATCTTTGCTACAATGTGATTATAGAGCTCAAAACATCATCATTCCCCAAATACTCGCAGAACAGGAAGAATGACACATAGAGAGTGAAAAAAAAGGAAAAATATTTCGAGTCAACATGGGAGAGACCTAAATGTCTCGATGCATTGCTTCATCCCCAAAAGGAAAACACAAGAAAAGCGAAAAGGTAAATGTTATGACATAGAGAAGAATGTAGGAAAAAATAAAGGAATGCACATGAAGAGATATACATCAAACAAAACAACACAGGGGGATCACATTACACACATGAAATCATGCAAAAGAAAATAAAGCAAAATACTAGTAAGGAACATATGAATCAACCTATAGTAGGTCATTTGCATCCCAATATTGTTTAGTATATGCAAAAGGAGGAAAAATAGCCAGGACAACGACAAGTGCCAAACTAGGACACACACCAAGTTCAACACTTTTTTTAGTAGAATCATTGTTTAAGCTCAAGGAGGAGGAAATTTTTTGATTTATGTCATTATGGACTTCCTTATCAATCTTAGCAATGTTAGTGTCATCATCCAAATTAATCACAATGGGAGGTCTAATGACAATATCCATAGAAGTTTTTTGTTGTTTATGCTATGGCGAGGGTAGAGAGGCATCGTGCCTTGTTGGGGACAAGTTTGGATTTTGATTTTCTATGTTGTGTTGTTCTTCTTTTTTTTGTAACAAATGAGCAATAGCATGACGTCTATGCTTATGCTCTCTAGAATTTCAATTTATTTTCATGTGGTTTTCAAGTTGTATTTATGTAGGATCGGATTTATCAACCATAGGTTTCTTTTCTTCCCTTAAGGGAGGAACGGAAGGAACCATGGGAGGTTGTTCAACCACTTTCTCTTTAGCTTTGTAAACTTGTTTGACTTTAGGAGGTACAATGGGATTTGTTTGGTTATCTCATGGTCTCTTATAGGAAATGGGTGAAGGATTTGTCATAGGTTGATCTTGGATATTTGGAAGGGCTTTAGGTTCAATTATGGTCTCATCAAGGATAGGAGGCTCAATCAAGGGTTGAGGTATATTGCTAAGGGATAATTATGTTATGTGATTTGCCTTGAAATTTTGATAGGATTTTAAAAATAATTCCTCGTTGGGTCTAATGGGTTCAATAGGCTCAGGCCAAAAGAAATCTAATGAAAATTTCCTATGAGAAGACACAAGATTAAATCCACTATGATGCATGATAAATATCTTATTGCCAAATGAAAACTTTAAACATTTATGAACAATTTACAGGATAACATCCATGGAGTGAAGCCATGGATAGCCTAACTTCACACGAAATTGGTCCAATGATGGGATGATGGTGAATGAGACTTTTAATTCTTTCGGTCCAACCTTTAGAGGGAGATTTATCGAGCCAATTGTAGGGCAAGTAAAACCATTATGTGTTTTGATCCATGCCTTCAGTTTTTCATATGTATCTTGATAAAGCTTATGCACGAATAGGAATTCTTTAGTGATCACATTCTCTAACAGACATGATCAATTAATATCCCATTAATAGGCTTGTCATTGATTCTTCCAACTATGTAAAGAGGGCCATCGGGTGCATGTTTAAGTATGTCTTGTTGTGAGAAAGCAATATCAAGCGGCATCTTAGTTAGGCCCTTACAAGGTTTAGTGTCAATAAAGTTGACCGAGGCATGTATATTATCATTATCTTCATTTTTGAAGTTCTTGGTAAGGATGCAAGTGAGGTGACAAAAAATTTGTATTCCTTGTTCACTCTTAAGTATCTTTCTTATGCTAGCTAGTATAGGAACCGCATCAGGGCTTACAAGATTTTTCAATTGTTCTATATCTTCATCCATTCTTCTTATGTTTTCTTGTGGGATATGAGCAACATCATGCACATTGGTTGTAGGAATGGAAGTCATTATAAATGAGGTATGAAGACTATGATCCATAGAGGGTTGGTTATCAACACTATTAGTAAAAGAGATAGAGAACCCAAGATCAATGGTGAATGGTGTATCGTGAGATGACATGAGTCTCGAACTACGTCTCACAACAATATTCCTAATAGGACACCAAGTTGTAAATCTCAAAATATTTCACAAACTTAGTGTACACACCCAAAATGGAAAGAGGGTAAAGCGCAATGTAATGACTTAGAATACAATATGTAAATGCAATTTTCAGATTCTAAACAAGTTAATTTTCTGATTACACAATGCAAAAACATGAAAAATGATGTCTTGTAAATGCAATTTTGGAATCACACAATGCACTAAAGTTATCAAATTAAGCTGAATATGATCAATTTCACTTAACACAAAATCTATAAATTGAACAGAAAAGTGAAAACAACAAAATGAAATGTAGAAATAAATGTTTTAGTGCCTAGAAAATTAGGAAATGACCCTACTCAGGGACTCATTTTCCCTAGGTAAAATGGGTCATAGGTTAGGGTTTTTTAAAAAAAAACTATAGATTTTTGAGATGATTTCAGTGGTTTCCAAATTTTGATCAGAAACTAGAAGTTATAGTTTGATTTTTCTATGAATTTAATGTTGAATGCAAGTGCAAAATGTGATAAAATGACAAACTAGGAGATCTAATTTGATATGCAATTTTTTTTCAATTTTGAAATGCAAGTAAGTATGATGCAATGCTATGTAAATGATATGTAAAATGATTGAAATTTTTGTATTTTTTAAATTTAAAGAATGCAAAGATGCAATCCTAGAACCCTTAAATGAAATGCAAAGTGAATGCAAACTAGACACCCAAAAAGAGACTCAATTCAATGTAATGAAATGAAAATGAATGCAAGATCTAAATCTAGGGTGCAAATGGACTCCAAAATAAGAAATTTGCAATGATCAAACTCAAGTTCACCAAAATGAAACATAGAACAATAGGTTCATAAATAGGAAAGGGGGGAAATGGGGTTTGTGACAAACCTATTTCCCTTATTTCATTAGGAAATGAGATCCACACAATGAAATGATTTTCAACCAAAAGGTGAGTTAAATCAAGGTGTGAATATGCAAATTTCCCTTTTATGCAAGGATGGGGGTATGATTCAAACAACACTTTGGGGAGAAAGAATAAAAATAGAAAAAAAACTCCAAATTGTGATCTATAAAGTGCATCTAGAAGATTAAGTTCAATTATAATGGAACCAACAGTCAAATTATAGATCTGAGAATGGGAAAGTGATGTGTACTAGTCACAAAAAGTTCCTTTTTGAAGCTTACTTTGGAATCATTCACCCTATGGTGAATGGGTCCTAGCTAGGGCTCCTGAAAATTAGTTTTTGGGTTTTGTTTTGTTGTGTCTACACTCCTAGATTCCCGAAGCTTGTGGTCAGAAAGCTATAAATATATTTTTTAGGTCAATTTTCGTGAAATTGCAAGAATGGTGACAACTTTGCAATTTTTTCTCTTCAATAGATCTTCCCCCTAAAATTTGCAATCACACAACAAGAAGGAAAAATGTTGTTTATTAGGTGAATGGGGGTTTTCCTTGGTCAAACCCCGCTTTGGTAGTTAAACCTTGAAATGAAATGAAATAGCATGAAGGAATGGTGAATGAACAAGTAATGTCATAACTCATCAAACCTATGTTTGAACCTTGGAATATGGATCTGTAACTTACATGAAATGGATTCAATGGATGTGGATCTTTATCATGAAACTTGACTTTAAACAATGCCTTTGATATGCTTGAATGGATCTTGAACACTACATCAACATATTAGCTCAAACAACATGCATGATGCAAGAAATATTTGACATGATAATAGGATCTTGAATGCTGCAATAATCTTCTTCAAATATGCTCTTGAATGCCTTAAAAATTATCTTGATAATGCTCACTTGAATGCTCTTAACTTGCCTGAAATCTTCTAGGTGAAACATAGTGAAATTACCTCTTATTTAAATACATATGTTAACATTAATTACCAAAATTCAAATAACACAAGTTGACATGTGAATACACATTTGAAATCATTGAAAAACTACCAAAAACATATTTGAAATTTAGGTCCTAGGCCTAAGTGAGGACCCATTCGCCCTTGGTCACTTACCTAAGACACACATTCTCCAATGTTAATTGTTATGTTATGGCATTGATTAATTTCAGATTTTACCCTTTAGAAATTGAAATTAATTAGGCTTGGATTTTAATTAAAGGGGTTGATTAAGGCATAATTAACCTCAATTAATTGATAAATCCCTAGATTAGTGTGAAAGTGTAAAGGTACACCTTACAACACCATGAATAAGGTACAATTAAGTCCATTTTAATTAATAAGGCCCTAAACTTAATGTGAATATGTAAAATACATATTACAACACTAAATTAAGGCATAATTTAGCTCATTTTATTTACTATTTTATTCCCAAACTAAGTGTGTGTTGAAAACTAAAGATCAGATTGAATGCACAGAAAATTAATTCAAAATCAGACACAATAATGCACCAGATACCCTAGGAAAACCCTCCTCTTGAGGGAGAAAAACCCAGCAACAAAGATCTCTCTTTTATATATAAATAATGGAAACAATTCGCTTTACAATGAGGCCAATCACAAGGCCAATATTTAGCAGCTACACTAGATGCACAATAGATGATAATCTGCCCTCCCTTGTTACCTAAATCTGCACTTACAGAAATTCGCAACCTGCTCTTGGATAAAATTTGCACTTGAATGAATGAGAGAAAATGAACTTGCTTTGGGGTAATCAAGGAGAGAGGTAGTCTCTTCTAAATACATGGCTATAATATACTTCACAAGGTCGGCCTCATAAATTACAATTTGAACAAGTCAGCCAAGTTACAATGATAAATAATCAATACAAGTCATAAAGAAGGTCGGCCATAATAAGAATAATATTATTTACAAAGAGATGCACCCATGCACTTTTATTCTGACATATAAATAAATATCCAATAGGTTACATTTATTTATGACTTTACTCGAGGTTGGAAGGATGAACCCGAAGCTGCTCAATATCATTAACACTCCCTCTCAGTTAGGGAGAGAACTTCCAACTGCACAATACGAATCATCTCAATATGAGGTCCATCAACCATCATTGCCTGCAATCAGATATAAAGAGAAGGATATCACTTCGATGTGATATTAGATATCATCTCGATATCAACCATCAAATGGTAAGTACAAGTGTTCATCACTTGCGTGATGTTGTCACCTCAACGTGACTTTCACCATGGCTCTCCTAGAAGGTGAAACACAAGTACAAGAAGATCATCACAGACTCTCTCACGTGATGTTGTCATGGAGTCACACACATGACATCCACCATGACTCAGCTCAGAAGGTGGAAACAAGGGCTTTCACCTCAAATTCTTTCGTCACAGAAGAAAGTGCAATAGTAAGTATGAGTGTTCATCACTTGTGTGATGTTGTCACCTCAACGTGACTTTCACCATGGCTCTCCCAGAGGGTGAAACACAAGTACAACATATGTCATGGAGTTGCACATATGACATCCACCATGACTCAGCTCAGAGGGTGGAAACGAGGGCTTTCACCTCAAATTCTTCCGTCACAGAAGAAAAAGCATTAACAAGGGATTTCACCTCGAACTTCTCTCACAGAGAACTCATTAAGCAAGGCTCACTGATACTGAGACTCATACTTAGTCAAGGCTAGATTCTCCACCATACCAAGCTTGTCTCGAAAGTATACAAACTTTTTCCTGGCGAGAGGCTTGGTGAGAATATCTACCACCTGCTCATCAGTGCTAATGTACCTCAACTGTACAGCCTTCCGCAGTGCCATATCTCTGATATAGTGGTACTTGATCTCAATATGCTTGGATCTGTCATGAAACACAGGTTTGACAGAAGGCTTCACACAACTTTGATTATCACAATGAATAATGGTAGGCTCCATTGATTGTCCAAACAATCCTGCAAGGAGCTTACGAAGCCACACTACTTCCTGAGTTGCCATGCAAGCTGCAATGTACTCAGCCTCTGATGTACTCAATGCTACAGAAGACTGCTTCTTGCTGGACCAAGAAATCATAGCAGAACCCAAACTGAAGCAACAACCAGAGGTGCTCTTCTGATCTATGACACAACCTGCCCAATCAGAATCAATGAAACTGAGTAACTCCAAGTCTGCATCTGAAGTATACCTCAACCCATATCCAAATGTGTCATGCAAGTATCTCAGGATATGCTTAGCTGCATCTTCTTCAGGTTCAGTAGACTCCCTCTAAATCTTTAAGCACATGCATCAATCTTCCAACCTCTTCATCCAAGATTTCCTGCAACACTTTGACTTAGATAAAATCTTTCCAACACACACCTCTTGGTATTGTAGAGGGTTTAGGATAGTCCTCCTCGACCTCTTCCCATATTACTCTATTCTGAATAGGTTTGCGGAGCTATCAATGACAAATCTAGAAGACAATCTTGAGCAGTTATGATCTCAGCAACTGAAGGGATCCTCTAAGGGTTTAGCACCTAGCCTTTCAATGCAACAATCTTCACTTCTTCTTAGTGAGTTACAAGACTCCCTCTTGATCCTTGCTTCAGAGATTGCAAAGAAGACTTTTGGAAGTGAACTCCCTCTGGCCACCAACTCAGTCCCATGGTTGCTTGATCATTTCTTTGGTTGGCATGACTTTCTCACAAGATGCCTCAAGTTTTTCATCACTAAGCAATCTCTCATCACCTTCTTGTTCTTAGAACATTGAACTGCAAGCATTTTAGAGAGAGATTACTAACTGTTTATAACTATCCAAAGAAATATCATACAAAGTTTACTATCACAGGTTATAGTATGAGTACATAAGAATTTATGAACAAAATTAAAACATGGATTAATCAACCTATAAGAGAAATACATCAAGGAATCAAAATGAAGGGATAAGGAAACTTATCTTTATTGAATTCTGATATATCCTACTTCCATATTTTGCTCCTCTTGAGAGTGCTAAACTCAGCATCAACAAAATATAGTCTGCACAACTATAGATTTCTTATCTGCAGTCAACATGTTCAATATAGGACTAGCCTTCTCAAGTCACCCTCTCAGTCCATGAACATGGAGAAAGATATCGATGTGATCATCATATCACAATGAAAATGTAGTTCTCTTTTTCATCTCAGAGTCACACTCAGAGATCTTCATAATTTGCATGGAAAACTCATAATGAATGAAAGGTGACTCCCAAAGGATCTCATCCAGGGATCACTTATTCAAGATAAAGACAACATGATCTTTACTACACACAAGATCAACAAATGATGTCAGATTTGCACAACTCAGTAGTCTAACTTTCAACAAAAAAAAATGAATTTAAGGAAACACAAAAGAATACTTATCTAGTAATTCGTCCAACATTGACGAACTATACTTTTGTTGAGAGCCCATCCAGGATTGACATAATGCCTGATGTCGATAGATTGTAATATGTGCCTTCAATCTTTCTGGGACTTAGTCCAAACAACATCGTGTCCTAGCATCAATTGCTTCCACACGACCTATTGCAGAAATATGACAATTTGAATCGATGATTCTGAAGGACAGCCCTAAATGCATTCCGTGATTGGATAAGATACACTGGCAATCATAATACAGATACATTGGAAATCATGATATTGCTCCTGAAACATCTGGAAATCCTTTTAATTTACTCGTCCACTTCCCATGCGCCTGACAGATGGGGAATTCAGATTCCAAGAAGATTTCAATGAGCGAACGCCTTTCCTTAATGAAGGCTCTTGCACTAGACTCAACTATCTGCATATTACTTGTTAGATAACTAATAGATTTCATTGATCTCCAATACAAATACGCTACAGGCTTATCAAGATGATTTTGAAAGATACCAGTCGCAGAATACAAGATCACGTATGCCCTCAATTTGTTCCTTTTGTAGCTTTAGATCCGCCTATATGCCATCAATACTCTGTTGCGACTTCAGGTAACCACCCTCGTGATTAGCGCTTAGAGAGATGGAGATGAGGTAACCTGGAGATGATGTTGAGAAATTGCAATCGCATTTCTCTAAGGGTGTCGTCGGAGTGATACACCGTTTGGAGAGTGGCGAGAGCCAAAGGCGATGCAGTCATGAGCCAACTTGAAATTACTCCAGGAAATGACCTCTATTCCTGATAGAATATGCCAGTCTGAAGTTTCTTCATATTGATGTGTGCTGACTTCGGTTGAGATGTGTGACACACTTGAAACCCATCGATCTTCAAGGGAAATACGCATTGAAGGTAATTTTGACCCGAGTAAGCATTTTCAGAGAATAAATCCAACAGATATCGACAACATCACTTAGAGCTTTTGTTCAAGCCTCTCAACAATCAACCAAATGATCACTGAATAGTGGCATCACTAACAATTCTCATTCTTCAAGGATTATGGATGTGAAGCGGCACCAGGAAGTTGAATCATCTCCTCCAAAGTATGTATCGACACTTCTATTGTACAGAAGGCGTGATTCTCAACATTTGACAAATTCCCAGGTCAGGTGCGAATAAAGATATCACAGGAATGAGTCCGACAAATAAAGACATGACTTTCTCCAGGTAGCCTTTGATTCTTTTGCACAAACTCAAGCCTAAAGATTGCTTATTCTGCATCGAATGTGTTATCAACAGATCTTCTCCAAGATTGATTTCCCAAAATTTCTGAAATATACTCTTAAGCAAATCTGATCAATTTCCTCGAAACCTGCTCTGATACCATGTTGAAAACTAAAGATCAGATTGAATGCACAAAAAATTAATTCAAAATCAGACACAATAACACAATAGATACCCTAGGAAAACCCTCCTCTTGAGGGAGAAAAACCCAGCAACAAAGATCTCTCTTTTATATATAAATAATGGCAACAATTCGCTTTACAATGAGGCCAATCACAAGGCCAATATTTAGCAACTACACTAGATGCACAACAGATGATAATCTGCAGTTATAGAAATTCACAACCTGCTCTTGGATAAAATTCGCACTTGAATGAATGAGAGAAAACGAACTTGCTTCGGGGTAATCAAGGAGAGAGGTAGTCTCTTCTAAATACATGGCTATAATAGACCTCACAAGGTCGGCCTCATAAATTACAATTTGAACAAGTTGGCCAAGTTACAATGATAAATAATCAATACAAGTCATAAAGAAGGTCGGCCAGAATAAGAATAATATTATTTACAAAGAGATGCGCCCATGCACATTTATTCTCACATATAAATAAATAGCCAATAGGCTACATTTATTTATGACTTTACTCGAGGCTGGAAGGATGAACCCGAAGCTGCTCAATATCATTAACAGTGTGAAAAGGGATAAATTTTCCTACACTACAGTTACTAAAAATTCTTCCACTTTTTCATCTATTGATGGTTTGGTAATCGTATAGACAACAAATATAAAATCTATAAAAGGATCATCAATAGATACAAGGGAAGTGACACTTTCCATTGCATCTACATCTCAATTATCTTTTTTGAGGAATATTGTCAATGGTATATGATTCAAAGCATTCAAGAAATGTCATTGTGAGGTTTTTATATTGGGCTAATTTGTCGTGTTTTGTTTGATAGGATCCATTAATTTGTTTAATGACCAATTGAGAATCACCAAATATGCAAATGTGTAACCCCTAAGGATAAGGTTGCACGTATTCTATCAATTAAGTCCTCATACTCTTTAGTGTTGTTTGTACATAGGAAGTTTAGATGGTAAGACAAGGGAATAGGTTTTCCTGAAGGTGGCTTTAATATAACCCCTACTCCAAAGCCAATTCAACACTTAGAACCGTAAAAATACAATTTTCATGTTTCCTTTTTAGTTGTCAACACACTCTCATCAAGGAATGAGTTCATATTAGGTGGCGTTAATGGAGAAGGAGCTTCAGCTAAATGGTCAATCAAGGCTTCTCCTTTGATTTCCTTTCAAGAGACAAATTTAAGATCAAACTCAGTTAGCAACATAACACATTTAGCTAAGTGCCCTGATAAGTCTATTTTAGTGAAGAGGTGTTTTAGGGGATCAAACTTTGTAACAACATGCACTTTTGTATTTAGTAAATAATGTCTCAACTTACTAGTAGCAAACACAATGGCCAAAATTTTTTTTTCTATTTTTGTGTATCGAGTTTCATAATCAATTAAAGTTTGGCTAATGTAATGAACAAGATGGTTTTTACCATTGTTATCTTGTTGAGCCAACAATGCTACTAGAGCATGGGTGAATATTGATATATAAATGATGAATGGATTTCCTTGAATACCAAGTTGTTAAATAGGAGGATTAGCAAGATAATCTTTCAAATTTTCAAAAGCTTGTTTACAATCCTCATTCCATTTAAATTTTTATTCCTTCTTAAGAAGTTGTGTAAAAGGTAGAGACCGATCTGCTAAAGATGCTACAAAACAATAGATAGCTTGAATCTTTCCTTGTAAGCTATATAATTGAGAAATGTTCTTCAGAGGTGGCATGTTAATGATAGCATCAATATTCTTTGTTTCCACCTCAATGCCTCTGTGGGACATTATAAAACCCAATTTTTTTCCACTATCCACACCAAAGACACTTTTTTAGATTCAATCACATGTTGTACTTATGCATTCTTTCAAAAATCTTTTGAAGAATTTTAACATTGTCTTGACAAGTTAAGGATTTAGCTAGAATATCATCATTGTAATCTTCCAAAATTTTATGTATGTAATTGTGAAATATCAATGCCATATTAGCTCTTTGATATTTTGTGCTAGCATTCTTTAATCCAAAAGGCATCACAACCCAACATAATGCTCCCCAAGGTGTAGTAAATGTTTTCTTGTATTGATCTTAAGGGTTGATAAATATTTGATTATAGCTTGAAAAATCATCCATAAATGATAATAAGGCATGGCCCATGGTTAATTCTACTATCATGTCAATATTGGGAAGGAGAAAATTGTCTTTCAAAGATGCTTTATTAAGATCATGAAAATCCATACACATCCTAGGTAATACAATATTCAAGCTTTGCCATTGCTACAATGTTTAAAATCCATGGTGAATAATTAAGAGGATGAGTAAATCCAACATATAGGATCTTTTCAATTTCAACCTTAACCAATAATGTTATCTTAGGATTCATCTTGCATATCTTTTGTCTTACCAATTTAGCATCCTGCTCAATGACAATGTTGTGCATAACTATCTTAACATCAATACCTGACATATCGGAATAAGTCCACAAAAAAAGTTTAGGAAATTCATGTGATAGCATTGAATGTTCTTCTTTTTCATCATCATCAAGAAACTTTCCTATTTGAATCACTTGATATTTGTTAGATGTGTCCATTGATACGTTAATTATATCTCCCAAAAGTAATTTCCTTTAATTTGGAATTATAGGAATTTGTTCTTCTTTATCTTTTTCAATATAACTTGTTTTCTTTTCTTGACCAAAGTATCCCTTACTGATTAAGGCACAAGTGAATCTTCGTGTGTGGTGACGAGTTGGTAAATTTTCATAAACTCCCAAAATTTCTGCCAAAGCTTCATCATGTTGAAAATAATCCAATGATTCATCATTTGTGGTATCTATTAAATCAGGACGCTTCAATGTGAGAGTTATCTTAGGAAAATCTTGCACAATGATTTTGATGTTAAGTGAAGGATTTTTTGATGCTTTCGTTATCTTAGAAGGGTAATATCCAAGACCATTTTTTGTTTCTTGTGTGTTAGGATATATAGGGACATGGATGTCTTGTTATTTCAAACCTTATCCTTTTCCACTATAACCAAGTTTCTTCAAGAGTTGATATCCTCTCCCATAAAGAGATTAAATTTCTTTCAAGGATGGTGGTTGCTCATGATCAACCTCATCCTAACTTGTTGTGTAACTTATGTCTTCTTCTAAAATTGTTGATGGTTCCACCATGTGTTGTGTTGATATCATTGTTCATTTTTCTTTATTCTTTTGTTGTGATTTTATTCCCATAAATGTAGGTGAGAAATCCAATGAAACCTAATCATCATCCAATAATCTTATAATTTTTGCAAAAAATTTCTCTTTTTCTTCCTCTTGCATAGGTTCTACTTGTGAGGTTGGTATTAATTTTTTCAAAGGACTCTCTTTATTTTTCTCAGTTTGCAAGCAACTTTCAAATTGGAGGTCAGCTTTGATTGTGTAGACTTTATTCTTATAAATATACTTCATTAAATGATGAAAGGTTGAAGTAACTTCATTCATTTCATAAATCCATGGCCTACCTAAAAGAATATTATATGAGAGATCTTGAGGTATGGCATGGATAGGAGTTTGCAATGTAACTTTTCCAACTTTCATAGGTAATGTTATCTCACCAAGAGGTTTCTTTCCCACATTATCAAAACCATGAATAGATAAGGAATCATGCTCAATATTAGTCTTATTCACTCCAATATTATCCAAGAGGTTTACACTACACACATTAAGGGTTGAACCATTGTCAATGAGAGTTATTTTTATTCCACATCTATTAATGACAACCACTATCATCAAGGCCTCATTTTGTTTTTGTATCTCCAATGGAGGTAACTCATCTTGATGAAAGACAATATCCATATTGACTACATTCATACCTTGGATTAGGGCTACTACATCATTTGGTTTTGCACTAGGAGGGACCACTACTTTTTGTAAAGAACTTTGAAGCATACTATGGTAATTAGGTGATTCCTGAATGAGATCCCATAAAGAAATCTTAGTAGGAATGCTACAAAGTTGTTCCACAAGATCATACTCCTTTCCACTATGCAAAGGCAAACAATGATAAATAGGCAAGATAGGTTGAGGTAATGGTAATGAAGTAGGTATTGTTTTTGGTTGCCTATTGTTCCTTGTGTTTTATGTATGAGAAACATTATGATAATTACATTGTTGTGAAATATTGTTACTAGTGATTTTCCTTGAAAATTTCAAGATACTTCCAATAGGTTGAGGCTTGTTTTGAGGTGGTCATATGATAAGAATAGGATTGGTTTGAACTTTTCATTGTTATTGTGAAGGTGGGTAAATGGTAAGTTTAGTTGTGATTGTATTCACTTCCCTTTGTTTTGTTTTTTCATGAAAAGATTTAGTGGATGATCTTTGTGAGATGAAATCCTCAAGGGATTCATCTGAAAATTCCAAATTCATCACTACTAAAAGGATTGAGGGATATGATAACTTGTAGAAAGAGATTTGACATTGTCAAATAACTATGCTTTCTCCAAGTGTTCTCATTTAGTTTATGCTTGTTATTTTGATGTTTTAGGGTAGTTTATGGTTTCCAATGATTGAAAAGTGTAAAGTAATCTATATAAACTATGAAATGATGTTGACATAAAGAAAATGTATATAGATATGAAACTATCCATAAATGAAACATGCAAAAAAATTCCTTTTTTTCAATATTTAAGGAAAAAAGACACCTATCTTGAAGGTACAAAACATACTATTTCATAAATACAATTCTCAAATTTGACAATAGAATCAGAAATCACAAATAAAGACTATGTTGGATCTTTTGAATACCAACCAGATCTTCAAGGAAGCCTATGGATTTTCCAATTCCAATGATCAACAACCTAAAAGGGGTTGTCCAACGAACGAGAGAAAGCAATTAAGATTTCCTCCTACACTTCGGGTTCTACAAGACCCAGGAGGGTAATCCCACAATGCACTTATAACATTCATTCATAAGAATTCGACTTACATTGCATGTTAAGTAGAAACATTCTCATATCTATGACTTAACAAGTGACAATTTGCAAAGAATTGGAAAATCCATTACACCTTTATAACTTGGAGTAGAGAATGGGAAACTCAAACAAAAACTACAACATCCATCATCATTTTGGGTATGATTTTAATTAAATGAATTGCTCTTTGATGTGATCTAGAAGACCAGATATGTTTGAAATTCACTTAACATATAGAACAGTGCATTATCCTAGGGTGACAGGGTCAAATTCACAACATACTGTAATGCAATGACAAAGGCATTCGACATTTGTAGACTATTATGAATTTACATTACAAATTCACAACTCAAGTCTTCCATACAAAAAATACTTAAAGATCCTATGAACTATCACACAAAACAGTGACTGAATTCAAGCATTTAAATCAACTACTTGAATTGAAGTAGAAATGAAAACACAAATCCAATCACATTAATTGGAGACCAATAAAATAATCCTTGATCATTTCATTTCTGATTTATGAAAAAATCCACAGGAGACAATCTGTATGTAATTTTCCATTATCGATTCTCAAATGCTACAATTGTTGCAAAACCTTTAAGTTGATTGTAAATACAGACTGATAACCTAAGACTCAACAATAAATTCTATATCCATCATATGCTTATTAAACATCATCAAGATATATGCTAAACTACCTGATATCAACCAAAATTTTCAAAGACCTCTGCACAATAGCCTTGAATTCCCTTTTATAAGATCAAGGGAGCAACAAGCATCAGGCTATTGGCTGGTCACATTACATTTCAATTTGTATTTGAAGAGTATTTCATTTCATTTCAACACCCACATGGTTATATTTACACTTGAATAAAATGGGAGGAAATACAAAAAGACAAAAACTAAAAAGAGCTTATTGAACTCACATCCTCATCCACGTCATCACCTTACTCAACAAAAGTGTGAAACATGAAAGTAGAAAGAAGCATTAAGTAGAAAGAGAGGATTGGTTGTATTACCACGTGCACTTTCAAATTTGAGAAGATATAGATTTTTTTTAAATACTTGTTTCAAAGGCTAGACCGTGTTCTATATCCATCTCACCATCTGTATGGCTTATTCAGCATACTTCTCTAGCCAATCCTTGTATTCATCCTCTATGGGCTAGTTGATATCCAATAACTTATGCACCTTTGTGTTATATGCATTGTATCTTGCATCAGTCACTACTCTGGCCTCTTTCCCAAAGGTGTCCATGTCAATCTGAATTTTGATGAATCTATCAATTATACCATTTAGCATAGTTAAGTCCAACTTATCATTAATGTATGTTATCTATGGACCTGTAGCAGTTTGATGCCTAAAGAAATCCCTCCATAGTTCATACTCTTTTGAGTGTTCAATCTTAATTAAGGATCTTGGGCATACCACATTCCTCCATATCCTTAAAGGCCTTGATTTTACCTTGTAGCTGCCCACCAATTCTTTCATGGGAGCATCTGACCTCACCAATCATTTCAATTCCTCTTATTATGTATGGAAGATTTACTAGAGCTTCAAGGTCTTCCTTTACATTTGCTTGTATCTCCCTTAAACTATTCAATCTACTACTCCATTTATTCCAAGTGTTATGGAAAACCTCTTGAACATGTTGGAACCTTTCAAATGCCTCATGTATTCCTTTATAGGTTTACCATGTGGCTTCTACTTTAAGGGTTGCTCTGGTCAATTTGTGGCCTAAAATTTCATTGGCCATATATTTTTTAATCTTGTTCGTGTTCTCTTGGAGCTTGTTCTTCCCAAACTTGACTATTTGGAGTTCAACCTTTAATACATTAATTCTTAATTTTAAGGTATCTTTATCTTGCAGTGAAGTACTAGATGGGGAAGTAGGAAAGGTCTTCTGACCTACCCTAACCACAGTAGCTTTCACTTTATTGTATTCATCAACTAGTTTGTTATGCTTCTCCAATAATTTCATATACCTATCCTAAGAGATCTTTGTAGTGTCAACACTCAACATGGTTGTATGCATTGTTAACCTTGTAGCCTATGGAATTGTCATCTCTAAATCCCTCCCTATAATCAAGTCTCTTGAAAGGCTAGTCATTTTCCTACTGAGCGTACACCTCCCTAAATCTGATGTTAATGACCGAATAGCTAATACATGTAAACTGGGGCTAAACCCTGAACCAAAACTTTTCTCATCAAAAGTTTCTTCAAACACCATAACATTTGGATCACTTCTGATCGCATCTAGGGAAATTATTGAAGATAGGTTCCATCTTGGCATTACTAGTACCCCACTATTTTTGACCAATCTCCAAGCTTCCATAGGATTCATTTTTTCAATTTCTTGAATATTGTCTTCTTTATTCTTCTTCCTAACTTCTTCCTATTGTGAATGATCCACTCCTAGAACCTTTTGTATCCTATCATGTATTTCCTAAGCTTTTAGCTCAACAAAGTATTCTATAAATTCTTTAGATGTCACAAAGGAATCATCCTCTAGAAATTTGGCACAGGCTAAAACCCTTGCATCATTGTCTTTTCTTTCATCATATTTCAAAGGTACTAGCCTATCATTAGGAACAAATGGTTCCATTATATCTCCAACATCAAGGTGGGAAAATTCATGCTCTACCCCTTGCTCAAGAGGCATTGATTCAACAGATACATTTCCCTCAGCACCCTTTGTTTCATCAACATTTGTAGGAGGTAGCTCCACAGTAGGAGTATCTTCAATATCCATTGGTAGTTGTTCTTCTAATGTTGTGGGATCCTTTGGTTGACGACAAGTTTTCAATAAATTCTCCTGTAAAGCCTTTTGAGCCAGTTGCTCTGCTTGTTGCACCTTTTCTAGAAAAGTACCATCATTGAAATCACTAAGGACCAATTCCATCCTTTTAAATTTTTCAGTGAGGTGCTTATAAGGGCTTTCATAATAATAATTATGAGTAGAAGCCCTATGCTCAACCTCAAAAATTTTCATCCAAATATTTTCTCTAGCTTGGATAGCAGCACATGTTGGAAAATTCCTTATCACGTCCTCCTTGAAAAAGAAAGTATGAGGTACATGTCCAAAGATTCCCCTTTTTATCTTTTCTCTGTTGATGTTTCCTTCTGGATCAAAATTTCTAGTAGAAGCTACTTTCATTCTCATATTACTGATCATTATATCAAATACCTCATATGCTTCCTTTGTGAATACAAAAGAATAATCAAAGGAGAAATTTGATGCAATGATGGTGGCCTTTCTAAACAACCTAAAATTCTTTGCATCATAATTATCCATTTACTACATTATCTCAATGAAAGTTAGCCTATCAGAAATAAACCTAGGAAATATATGTGGTGCCATAGGAATCCTATAACACCTGATGACTGTGTAATCCTCATACAAATACCAATCTCCCTAATTGCACTCATAATTGAGGTAATCACAAAATTCTCTTGGCCTTAACAATGCTTGAATTGTTCTAGAAATCCTCTTAGCCGGTGCAACACCCATTTTTACCAAAATGGTGTGTTTCATGGTGTTACAGAATCCAACATAATTTGAATTTGGGCAATGTAAGTCCCAAATGTATGTCCACATTTGGAAAATCAATCTATTATTTCTCTCATCCACTTGTCTTAGTCTCATGGCTTTACCAAATACTTCCCTCCCTTGATATAATATCATATGCATCAGCAATGAATAATTTTTGAATGTCAATGTATTTTTCCTCTCCTTCAACCTCACCAAATTATAATGCAATTGCTCAGCAACTCTGCTAGCATAGTCAAACCATGTGTGCTTGTTCTTATGTTGAATATCCATAATAATAAGTAACAGAGGTGACGTTATCCTTCCATCAAATTTTACCCAAAGCACCTGACACAACATATAGCATGTGTATCTAAAATAATTTGAAAATTCCTCACAATCCAGTGGTTCAGCTTCTTTGAGTGCAAACACAAAATATTTCTCTCTTCTATGCTTTGGTAGTTCACCTCTTCAAATTCCAACCCTATGATCAGAATATTCCTTCTACAACTTTTCCATGCTTATCTTTTCACTAGCATCAGGTTTCATTTTGAAAACTTCTAGGACTTTTCTTTTCTTTATTTCCAAAATGCTCCTACCCTTAGTGTATGTGTGGTGCAAAGCACCTTGTTGCTCCATTGGATGAGTTAGGTCTAGGTAGAGTCATGGTAATGTTAAATAATTCCATGATAGGACATTTTGTAATGTTGATTATAGTTTTAAGGTCGTTGTGGGGTTTTAGGTAAAATGTTGCAAAATTTTAAATATTGTCATATTGTAATTGTTGAAAAATGCAAAAATGTTCAAATATGGGGAGCCCAACAGTCATGGGAAGTTTAAGGGTAGTTTTAGGCATGGTAGGAGTTTTTTGGGTTATAAATATGTTGTAAAATCTTTATAGAGGGTTGTTGAAGGATTTGAAAGAGAAATTCAATAAAATATCTCTATTTTTAATCATTTTTTGTGTAAATTCATGGTTTGCAGGCTTGGTACAACTTCATACAAGCTTCCATCATTCTAAATTGCATCCGGACTATTAGACATATGTGTTAGCCTCATTTTAAAGTTTATTTTATTGGATTTGATTGGGTTTAGTGGATTTGGTAATCAATTTTCTCTAGGCGGCCTAAAAATAGGGTTGTAAGGGTTTTGACGGTTCAAATGATTTAAAAGGAAATTCCACCTTCTGTATCTACTATATCTTAGTGTAATGTGCTTTTATAGAGTATATTTAGTTGTAGGAACAAGTGTTTTGTTGTGGTGAATGTATTTGAAGGGATTCTCAACGTTGCCCTATTGGAAACATTGAATTTAGGCCTTGAGAACAAGGCTAGGGTTAGTGTTTTGAGAAAGTTGACCGAGAACAAGAAGGGACCTATTAGTTTTGGTTTGATCAATGGTAGTTTGATGTGTTATGAAGGTTGGAAAAGATAGGAGTGGTCAAATGATAAGTATGGCATGAAGCCTTAGTTGAGCAAGGTGTGAAAGAGGGTGAATTTGAGAGGTTTTGTGAAGGAAGTATACAAGATTCTTGGAGGCACCATACTTTGAGGGTGAATTAAGTTTGTACACAAAGAAATAGGAATTTTTGAGGTGGTTATAGGATTGTATGAATTTGGGAGTTGGGGTTTCCAATAAACCCTTGCTTAACTTGAGAAAAGAGAGGGTTTTGGGTTTTGTTATGCTAGAGGGCTTATCATGCCCTAAAAGTGGTGGAATTGGTGTCTTGGTAGACTATTTATTGCTTCCCAATAGGGTTTTAGATCTGGAAAGAAGAATAAATGAGGGTTGCTTTATTAATTTGGCCTAATTGGCCTTGTGGATAGTGTAGTTTGCTAGTTTTATGAAAATTTATCCAAAAGATTCTTATGTGGGTTTGAGGTATGTTGAAGAAGGCCTAAATGGGTGCCTAAAATGGTGGTTTTTTGTAGGGGTTGTTAAGATAATATGAGAGTTAGGGTGGATGAAGTAGGTTTTCTGACCTACTAGGGAGACTAGGTGAAAGGTTGGAATCAAGCCTAGATTGAGTTTGTGAGAGAAAAGTTCGTTAGAATCCCTTTGTATGATGAAAGTGAGTTATTTTCCATCCATGTTTTCTACTAGATGGAATCAGAGCTCAATTAGTAGATCTTTGAATGTGATTGGTTGAATTCTGTATAGAAGGATGGTTGGAAGTTGTAAAGACAAGACAACATGGCAAAGGAAATTAGAGAAGCAACACAAAGAAATACACTTTTCAAGACCACTTGCAAATGTCAAGGTAAGGTATGTACTGTAATGGTAGATTCATGTAGCATACATAATATGGTATCTCAAGAAATGGTTGATAAGTTGCAAATGATAAGGATTCCTCATGAATCACCTTTTTTTTTTCTTGGTTGAATGGTGAACATACTTTGTTGGTCAAGGAGAAATCTTGGGTTGAGTTTCAAATAGGTGCATATAAAGATAGAATCTTGTGTGATGTGGTGCCTATGAGTATATGCCATTTGTTATTACGGATACCATGGATATATGGAATATTTTCCTTATATGATGGAAGGAATAATAGTTATAAGATTATGAAGAATGGAGTTACTTTTAATTTGTTTCCATTGGTGGAAGAGGATAAGAGACAAAGTAGGGAAGCAATGGTATTGATGCAAGGTAGAAAAGAGTTCATGATGCAAGAGGAAGGAAATTATAGTGACAATGCAGCCACTACAAAGAAGAAGAATGTTGAGACAGTAAGGATTGATAGGGATGTAATTGTGAAGAGAAAAGAGGATGGTGAATTGGTGAAGGAATCAATGATAGAAGAGATAAGGAAATAATTCTCTATGAAGAATCAATACAAGTTTGAAAGGTGTGGTAAAGTCAAGAGAGATAGAGTTTTGTTAAGAAAAGGAAAATTAGCAGGATGTAGGACAGTCAAGCACTATCAAAATAGTTATGAACAAGTCAGATGGGATAGAAGAAGAAAAGGAAAAGACCTTAGCAGTAGAGATAAGAGGAAATGATAAGACAGATTGGAGGTAGAAAGCCAAGAGGAGCTTGAGAAATATGTAGAGGTCATCATAGGGACAATGAATTGTCCATTGGAAGTAAAAGGATACAAGGGATAGTTAAATACTGATATAATAGAGGTGAGGAATTTTGATAATATAGAGACAATAAGGGAAAATGGTGTAAGGACAGTGATGCAAGCAAGAGGTGAGGTGACCCAAGGTGGAAGACAAGAGCAAATGAGTAAGTTTAAGAGTGAAGCAAAAATAGTGAGGCTGAATAGGAAAGAGATTATGTCAAGGGATAAAGAAGTGTGTGAAGTTATTCAAAGGCTCGAGGATGACAAGATGACAGAGGTAGAAGGTGAGGATAAAATTTTGAAACCTAATATAGAGATGGGTTTGGTTGAAAAAATACAACCTTGGGAAGAGAAGCAAAGTAACAACATAGAGGGAAAGGCACATAGTCCATTTATGGGACAAGTGGTTAATGAAACTGAGAATACAGTGATTAAAGGATCTGAGAGTATAGTGATGACAAAGAGGGAGAGTCCAGTGCAAGACATGAAGGTAGAGAATACTATGAGACAAGAAGAATGGAAAATATTTGTGGAAGGAATTGTAAAGGTTGAGAGAAAGATGAAGGTTGCAGTCAACTTGAGAGGTAAAGATGTGAAGGTAAAGAGGTTGAGGAAGGTCTCAATGTTGGAAGAGACTAATGATGTGATGTTGATAGTGATTGGCCAAGAAAATGCTAAAGAGAAAGTGTTTGTGATTTCTCCAAATGAAGTGGAGAAGAAGTCTGATAGTGACGTGGTTAGGACAGAGAGTTGTCCTTGGATGGAAAACTTGGTTGAGGGGTAGTTATATGCTGCCATAACAGAGGTTGAAAAGCCTAATGGCATAGAGGTTCAAAAGATGGAGATGGTTGTGAAGAGAAAGAGTAAGAGGAAAGGAGTGAAGGAGGTCTTTTGTTACTTTCTTGTTTTGCTAATTATGTTGATGGAAGTTAGACCAAGGGTCAAGATGAAAGAAGGACAAAGTGAGAAGTCTTTTGCAGTGAATGAAGAAGGACAAGGTGGAAGCAAAGCGATGAAGTTGGTGATGAAAAATCAGAGCATGGAGATGCAGATCCAAGTTGCCAAGGCAAGAATAGGACTATATTGCATGAAAATTTCAATCCCAAGGTCAAGATGAAGATTAAGATGAAGTAATTTCAAAGACAAGAAGGAGCATCAAAAGTTAGAGAAAAAAGAGTTGTAATAGGTTTAAGAGATGAATACTTCCAAAGGACTTGGAAATATTTCATTATTGGGTGAATGGTGCAGAGCACCTTGTTGCTCCATTGGATGAGTCAGGTCTAGGTAGAGTCATGGTAATGTTAAATAAGGTCATGATATTCCATTTTTTAATGTTGGTTATAGTTTTGAGGTCATTGTGGGGTTTTAGGTAAAATGTTGCAAAATTGTTAAATATTTTCATATTGTAATTGTTGAAAAATGCAAAAATGTTCAAATATGGGGAGCCCAATGGTCATGGGAAATTGAAGGGTAGTTTTAGGAATTGGTAGGATTTTTTTGAGTTCTAAATATGTTGTAAACTGATCATTGTAGAGGGTTGTTGAAGGATTTGAAAGAGAAATTCAATAAAATATCTTTGTTTTTAATCATTTTTCTGTGTAAATTCATGGTTTGAAAGCCTGGTACGGCTTCGTATAGGATGAAATCATTCTAAATTTTGTCTAGAATATTATACATATATGTTATCCTCATTTTAAAGTTTATTTGATTGGATTTGGCAATCAATTTTCTCTAGGCGGCCTAAAAATAGGGTTGTAAGGGTTTTGAGGGTTCAAATGAATTAAAAGGCCATTCCACCTTCTATATTAGTTGTATCTTAGTGGAATGGTCCTATATAGAGTAGAGTTAGTTTTAGTAACAAGCGTTTTGTTGTGTTGAAGGTATTTGAAGGGATTCTTAATGCTACCCTATTGGAAACATTGAATTTAGGCCTTAAGAACAAGGCTAAGGTTAGTATATTGAGAAAGTTGACCGAGAACAAGAAGGAACCTATTATTTTTGGTGTGAACAAGGGTATTTTGATGTGTTATGAAGGTTGGAAAAGATAGGAGTGGTCAGATGAGAAGTATGGCATGAAGCCCTAGTTGAGCAAGGTGTGAAAGAGGGTGAATTTGAGAGGTTTTATGAAGGAAGTATACAACATTCTTAGGGGAACCATAATTTGAGGGTGAATTAAGTTTGTAAAAGTAGAAATAGGAAGGTTTGAGGTGATTATAGGATTGTATGAATTTGGGAGTTGGGGTTTCCAATAAACCCTTGCTTAACTTGAGAAAAGAGAGGGTTTTGGGGTTTGTTATGCTAGAGGGCTTATCATGCCCTAAAATTGGTGGAATTGGTGTTTTCGTAACTTTTTGTTGCTTCCCAATAGGTTTTTGCTTCTGGAAAGAAGAATAAAAGAGGGTTGCTTTGTTAATTTGGCCTAATAGGCCTTGTGGACAGCATAGTTTGCTAGTTTTGTGAAAATTGATCCAAAACAGTCTTATGTGGGTTTGAGGTATGTTAAAGAAGGCTTAAATGGGTGCCTAAAATGTTGGTTTTTTGTATCATTTGTTAAGAGGATTTGAGAGTTAGGGTGGAGGAAGTAGATTTGCTAACCTACTAGGGAGACTAAGTGAAAGGTTGGAATCAATCCTAGATTGAGTTTGTGAGAGAAAATTTCATTAGAATCCCTTTGTATGATGAAAGTGAGTTACTTTCCATCCCTATTTTCTATCAACTTGATTACCCTATTCACATCATCATATCTATCTGCAAGGTGCAGCATCAAGTCTACCTCCACAAAGAAATTAGGGACAACCAATTTCCCTAAATCATAACCCCAAAAAAATTTAGTAGGATTCCAAGAATCTCTTCTTGTGAAGGCATACAAAAATTACTCCTATCCATATTCTAGCATGGAAATGTCACCAATTCCAACTGCAAGTTCCTTGAAATTGGTGGTTAGTATTCCTTCCCCTATAGCCTTCCTACTGCTTGCCTTGGCATTTGGTGATTGGAATTTGTTCATGAAATGGGTGTATTCCTTCAGTTGGCCCTTTTTCTTCTCAATCACTTTAGATTTTTGGGGTGGGTCATGGGAGACCTTTTGTTTTTTCTTCTTGGGTATGGATTTTGAAGATGACGACTCACTAGGTTAACTCATCTTAGCTTCTTCAAGTTTTTTTTTGGGGGGGGATTTGGAATTAAACTAGGTTTGGGATTACTACTCTATTCTTGGTAGCTCTAACTCAAGTTCAAATATAATTTTACCCAATTAAGAAACTACACTTAATCTAAAGAGGCGAGGAACCCTAATTATTCATTGGAAATAATTTAGACATTTTGGTTCAATATACCAATTCTTGCAAAGTAACAAAAGAAACCAATGGGATTTGATGGAAAATTACCTAAGAAAAAACTCCTCTACAACTTTCTTTAGCTTTGGCTTTGGTTGCTTTAAACTCTTCTTTAACTCCTCAAACATTCAAATGAGAGGAAAATGCAAATGCAAACTATTTTCTATGAATTTGACCAAGTACACCTACCATTAATGGTGCAAGAAGGCTTGCGTGAGTGAACAATTAATCCCTAAGTTGGTTGTTCCTATTTGAATTTGTGCCATCAAATGGATCACATTATCTCATACTCCCCACGGGGCCCTACCAACAATTTGATATGTACCTTGATGAGCTAAGGAGCTACCACGTGTATCTCTCCACATTATATGAATATCGCTCATCATGTCTTCCAATTTCACATTGGGACCTCATCAAGCGATGGTCTAGAAGCCAACAATGAGATTTCAGCCCTTAATTTTGAGCGTGAGAGGATCTTAGCCGCAGACTTGAACTACATCGCTCATCGCTTCCCTTCTTTTCATTAAGCAACCCAAACCTATGATAGACTAAGCCTGTGCAATGGGAAGAAACTCCACCCATCAGCAGTCCCAGGTTCTCTCTTGGAAATCATGATACAATCGGCTATAGTAGTAAAGCCAACGATGGGTTAAAAACTTAACTGCATCGGTCATCAGAAGTTTCCTTCCATCGGTGATAGTGAAACATGTGATGGGTGATGAATGAAGCACTATAGTATAAAAATTGTATTGCTTGTCACAGGATAGAGGAAGTATTCCATGAAGTAACATGCAATGAGCGATAGAAAGTGAGTGAAAAACTTAATAATGCTAAAAAAACACATTAGAAAAAAGATTTCATAAAAGAGGGACCTGCTAGGCATCGACGGTGACCAAGGTGTTGGGGCTGATTGAACAACAATAATAAATACCATATGAAGGAACTTACATGATAGGTAACCTGATTTAGCTGGTCAACATGAGAACATAAGCTAAAGGATAACCAAGGGTGGCAAGGTATACAAAAAATTTAAACCCTAAACCCTAGTGGCAAAAAGATATAAGCAAACAGAGATGTGACCAAGAAACCAATGGGACCATGAAAATTTTTAGGGTTCCATCAGTGACTCTAACTGGGGATGTATGCCCCCTGTGAGCATAGCAAGATCTCATTTCTCTAGATAAGCAGACCAAGCATACAAGGATCAATAAACCAGGAGCTTGTCTAGATAAGACAAGCAAACACAACAGAAAGGGAAACACACCAAACCTATGTAAAACACTTATAGAAACACACAATGTACATGGAAAGATAACCTATTTCAAGAGAAATAGGGTTTTAATAATTGTCCATGTACTGGTAGTTCAATAATTTCATCTATTAAGGACTACAAGAAATATGAGTCTTCTCCATGCATACCAGTAATTAAGTTCCTAACCACAAAGGATCAAACTTCCCATGTTTACCTTTATCCTCCATCCTTGCATTCAACATTAAAACCATGCTTCCCAACTCAAACTTCCTTTCAATATCCCTTTGGTCGTACAGGTTCTTAACTTGCAATTGTAGCTTCTCATTTCCTTTATGAGCTTCTCTTCTAGTTTCATGAAGCTCAATCAACTCATTCATTCTCTGTTGCATCTCATCACAAACATCATTATCATATTATTCGAAAAAAAATTACATTTTAATCAAATTGTTGTGTGGTATTATGGCCTCAACCCCATACACCAAATTGAAAGGGGATTGTCCAATGAATTTCTTCACAATAGTTTTATCAACCCATAGTGTAATTTGTAACTTTGAGTCCTAGGCCTTCTTGTTCTTTTTAATCACCCGCTTGATAATCTGCATAAGGCTTTTATTGCTAGATTCAACTTACCCATTTCCCTAGGGATGGTATGGGGATGAATATGATATGTTTATGCCATGTTGTTTACAAAAATCAATAAATTCCTTGGACATAAAACACATGGCATTGTCAAAAACAATTCTTTCAGGAACCCCAAACCTACTCAAGATATTGCTCATCAAAAAATCAATGACCACTTTAGTAGTGGCTTTCCTAGTAGGAATGGCTTCAACCCATTTTTTAAAGTAATTAGTTGCAACCAGAATCCAAGCATGTCCTCCACTAGACTTTACAGAAATTTCTCCAATAAAATCAATGCCCCACTATCGAAAAGGAGTTGGTGATGACATTGGCCTAAGTGGTAAGCTTCTTGAGAACTTTAATTTTCTAGTGAATCTCTGACATGCATCACATTTCTTTACAAATTTGTGTGCATCTTTGAACACAATTGGCCACCAAAAAACTACTATCAATATTTTATGGGTAGTGGTTTTGGCCATGTAATGGCCTCCACAAACTCCTTTATGCATCTCAATCAGTAGATCCTCTACTTGATCCCCATCCACACACCTAAGCAGTAGACCCTCAAGGCTCCTCCACCACAATACACCATCGATAATAACATATTTAATTACTTGCAACTTCAGAGTCCTTTTCTCATTGTGAGGCATACCTTCAAGGCATTGCATGATTTTTAGATATTCAACAATTCTTCTGTACCACCCACAAGTTTGCATGTCACATATAGGTACAAAATTTTTATGGTTGACTTGGTTTAATTGGTTAGCCTCTAAGTTTTTCTCAGCCATCAGTTTGGCTCAACCTTGACCCCTTACCAGCTTAGTAATGTAGATATCAATGTTGAACTCTTGGATCTTATTAATCCATCTGCACCAACGACCTATGGTCTCTTGTTGAGTAAATATATCTTTGACTGTTGTTGTTGGGACATATGCTACAACTGTGGCTCCAATCAAATATGGTCTAAATTTTTTAACAACATTGACTAAAGCATATTCCTATTTCTTTGTAACATCATACTTTAACTTAGTTGATTGTAATGATTTGCCAAAAAATTCAATAGGTTGCTCAAAACCCTCATCATTCTTTTGAAGTCAAACTCCTGCTACAATATGAAATGAATCGAATGTGAATAACTGAAGTGGCTTTGAATAATCAAGGTATTTAAGGACAAGCACCTCCTTGATAACATCCTTAATGGCTTGGAAGGATTTTGTTGGTTCCTCTGTCTATACTACTTTCTCCCCTTTCTTTAGCATTTTAGAAATGGGTCTTACAGTTTCAGCAAAATTTGTGAAAAATCTCCACACAAATTTGATTTTTCTGAAGAAGGATTGTATTCCCTTCACATTCTTGGGTTATGTGATCTTATCAATTGCTTCTATTCGCTCAAGATAAATCCTAACCCCATCTGTTGACACAATGTGACCCAAAAAAATTCCCTCTTTAACTCCAAATTGACATTTCTTGGGATTTAAGGAAATCCCATACTCCAAGGCTCTGATAAAAATATTTTCAAGGTGTCAGCAGTGATCCTCCTCCTTCTTACTGTGGGCAGTAAGATCATCCTGATAAATGGCAAGAAACAAATATATGAAATCAGCAAAAGCCACATCCATGGCTCTCTAAAAAGTGGCTCCAACATTAATCAAGCCAAATGGCATCCATACATATAAATATGTCCCCCATGTCATTGTAAACACAGTTTTAAATAGTTCTGGCTCCCTCACCATGACTTGGTTATAACCTGAAAACCCATCCATCATAGAGAGAAACTCACATCTAGTCACCTTTTGTAGCATTGCCTCCATATTAGGCAAAGGGTAGTTAACTTTTAAAGATGCCACATTCATATTTCTAAAATCCACACACAACCTTGGGTCTCCATTTTTCTTTCTAGCTGGGACTAGATTTGATACCCATGATGAGTGTCTGATAGGCTTTATAATTCCTACATCTCTTAGCTTAGTAAGATCTTCTTGCATTTTTGGTTGTAGAGTGGGGTTAATTGGCCTCTATTTCTGCCTAAAAGGCTTTACATCATACTTTCGGTGTACGATATCTCATGTTGAATCAAGTCTTCCCTATAAGCCTTCAAATCATCATACGACCATGCAAACACATGTTTGTATTTCTTCAACAGAGCAATTAGCATACCTCTCACATAGGGTTTCATCTTCTTGCCTATATACACCTTTTTAGGGGAATTTTATGTCCCTAAGTTTATCTCCTCTAAATCTTCCTTATGGGAGGACACTTGCTTAACATTTGACCTGTCAGGGCCATCAAAGACCCTCTTTAGTGTGACCAACCCCTTAAGAATTTTATTTGTATTTAATTGAATTATCTCATTTCCAAATAATGTCTCTTTCCCATCAACCTCAACTACAAAAGAACCGAAGTCGATCTCTTGCAATTCATATTGGCCAATGCAGTGCATGAATCTTAAAATTTAATTGTCATCATTGAACACTTGCCAGTTACAGATGTTATTAGGCACTGTAGGTCTAGTCTACACCTCTATGTGTGAGACACCATCAAAGGTAACATCATCTAACCTGACAAAAATATTGGCTAATAAATTTTCCCTAACATTTTGTCCTCTTTCTATCCATTCTATGCCAAAGGTGTCAAAGGCCTCAATAGTATCCCAAATCTCATTCTTGTATTGTCTAAGCCTTTTATCCTTAGTGAAAAATTTAGACCTAATTTGGGAAACTACCAACTCAGAATCCCCTAGAACTCTTAACAACTTAATGCCATGTTTGCAAGCTAATTTCAAACCAAGCAAGAGGGCTTCATACTCAGTAACATTATTTGTACAAGAAAATTGCAACAAGGAGTACTTGAAGGTTTTACCTTGTGGACAGATGAGGATAACTCCTTCACCTAAGCCTTCCTTTGAACATGCTCCATCAAAGTACACAATCCAAAGGTTGTCTTCTTGAGATGTTTCCAGGACCTCCTTATCAATTAGTGCAGGCTTGACTACCTATTCTGGCATCTCTTCCTCAATTCAAAAAGTATCTAAACTAATATCCACAAAATTAATTTGCACTGGTTCTTTAGGTTATCGATGTGTTCGATCATGTGAGGAGCTCTTCATTCCCTATTGATCTTGACATTTTTCTGGTCAATGGAAAAAGTTGCAAATGACAAATCACACTGAATACTACCACCCATGGAAGCACTCCAGTGTCTAAACAATAGCATTCCATAAGTTGGTGGGATATCCACCACTGTAACACTCATATATAAATCCTTTTTCAAGAAATGTTTCCAACTTATACGGGACTTTGTTGATTACCCCAATGATAGGCACCTCCCTTGAATCGATAGTGTAGCACTTCCCATATATATTGTCAACCTTTAAGCCCATTTCCTCCATGAGCTTTATTGTAATTACATTGTTTGAGGCCCCTAAGTCTATCATGCAATTTCTAAGCATCTTACCATCAATGATCAAGCTTAGAAAAAATGGATTCACATGATTTGGATTGGCAGTATCGTGGTTCCCAGATATATCTCAGGATTTTCATTGATCACTGCTTCGTCCTGAACATTCTTTTCTTTGCTTGTGCTTATTTTAGGTTGATTGACTATTACTTTATCCTTCCCATTAGTAACAATAATATTAATAAGATCAACAACCTTATTCTTATGCTCATTTATTCTCATCATTTAAAGGAATGGGACTGTAACTTTGACTTAAGACAATACCTGAAACATATCTATTGGAGAATAATTTGGTAACTCAGGGAGTGCAAATTTTGTAGTAGTTACCTTTCCACCTTGTCCTTGAACCTTTTTAGCACTGGATTTCACATTATTTGGCTTCTCATCTTAAGGAACAACTTCATTATCAATCTTCACCTTAGTCCCCTTTTTGGCCCAAATTCTCATCTCCTTACCCTCCGTGGGTTTTTCTCTTCTTTCTTGTTCTCAAATTTTGCTCCATTGTTTCCTACATTGTTTTCTTTAACAAACAAGCTACCTGGGCTGCCCTAATTACCACTCACAGTTATATTCCTTAAATGGTAATCACTCCTTGCCTTAGCAACCAATGCAATAGCATACCTTTCAATCTCCTCATTTGAGGGTCTCCTCAAAGAAACATTACTTGATTCAAGAGTGTAGACCAAGCAATCATTCTTGCCTTCTTTATCTGAGAATATTTTTTGATGATAAGAATTGACCTCCTGCCTTTGAACATCCACATCACTAATGTGAGGTTCATCATCTAAAGATTATTCCTCACAACCAAGGTTTGAATTATTCAAGAGTACATTTGTCATCTCATCATGATCCTGCAAAGAATCAAATCCTACTTGATTATCTTGAGATTCTTCTGCTGACATTGCCACAGCATATTGTTGTGAGGAATGGGACATTTGAAAAACTCCACACCAAGGAAAATTTTCTGTGACATTGGTGGAATGCTCTTGCAAAGGGTTCGGTGTACCTTGGACATTTTTTTGATTATTATTAACCGGCTTCCCATTATGCCAGTTTGTGTGATAGGGGTAGTCCTACAATCTCAGGGGCCTTTCATTCCTATGGAATTGTGGCTTGTCATTCTTGGCTACCTTTTGCAATAAACTAAGAACTTGATCTATCTTTCCATTTGGAGCTGCAGTTTTACTAACCTTATCATTTTGAGCTCTAAAGTTTTTTCAAGCCTTGGGGTCTTCCCTTCTTCCTATTTTACCAAAGACTCTCTTGTTTTTTTCAATGTTGATTTCCATCTTGTAGGCCTCTCTTAGGTTTTGTGGGTTCTTATCCCTAATAAAGTAACACATCTTACAATCATAAGTGTTAATCATCAAAGCTTGCACCTTTCCAAAAGTCTTATGGGAAATTCAATGAGTGGGGGAAAAATTGTGTCTCATTGAATACCTTCGAGTTTTTTATAGAAATGCAGCTCTTCTTTCAGGTTTTGAGATATGGGACAAAGGAAATGTAAATATAAAACATAAAAGGTGATGTGCCAAATCTTTTACAACATTTCAAACCCAAGTTATTCCTATAATTGATATAAAGGACACAGAATGCCACAACCCCTCATTGCTGGAAAGAAAATGAACATCAAAGGCTAACTTTAAGCACAGTTCCAACTTTCAAATCTTTCTGCAGATAGTGTTCATTGAGGTCCGATCAAACATAAAGATTCCTTAGAGTAAAAGAACAATATTTCATAAATTACAAGAACTTTTTCTCCTAATACAACATAGCACAGCAGAATAATGATTTTTAGAAAAATAGAAAACTCCAATGACATAGTTTGATTCTCCTAAATTGTTATTCTATCACACAAGCATAAAGCATACAAATGCACTATTTAAACTACCAAGATATAGCTTGTAGGACACAGTGTTTCATTCAAAATGACAATATAAAGAAAGAAAGCTTGAAAAAGGTCGTACATGCACAGTCTCAATAAATTCCCCTCAATAGTTCATACTTTAATTAAAAGCGAACTTTGAAATAAAGGTTGGATGCCAATCTGATAATAGTTTAAATCTTAATAGATATAATTTTCCAGAATAAAGTACTTCTATGACTTGCTTCTAAAAAATAGTTCTTAAAACTTTAAGAAAAACTAAAAAGAAACACTTATTTTAACAAAGAAAATAGTTCCTCCTGAAAAAATCCTCTTTTTTCTATGTTGTTGCCTCCCCTTTATAGCTACTGAAAAAAAAAAAAAAAAACACCACTTCAACTCAGAAGTAATTATGGCTAGGTGTTGACAATTGATAGCATGTGATTTGATCATAGACCCTTGGTTAGGCTGCAAAAATCTTTGCATTAACTCTTCAACTACTGCATTAATGTTTTCTAGATATTTTAGCAAAGATAGAAACCAAAATGCGACCAAATCCTAGGAACAACAACCTGGCAACATACATAATTGATTGATCACATTACTGCGAGGTTTTGTCTCAAAACTTCCATCCCAAAAACTGAGAGAACAAAAGAAAGGCCAAGTAGCTCGGACAAACTCCTCAATCAGATATCTTTATATGCGGTGCAGATAACTCACGACAAGGACGTGATGTGTCAGCAAGGAAGAAACTTCTGATCTCATAAATATAGGTCCTAGGAAAATATCCAACAAGAAAACATGTGTCTCAATCCTTCTCCCAAAAGGAAGATAAAAGGGTAAAAGATGCGCAACCACCACGTGGTGTATTGTGCACCTTTTTCAATAATTTATTTGAGTGCAGGTGCACCCAACACTAGAGAAATTTATGAAAACAAAAATGACTAAGGAAAAGAAAACCTTTATTGTTCTGGCAACTCATAGGGGTCTTCACTTCTATGAAGATTCAAACCTAGGACTCTGGTTGTTCCTAGAGTTTTATGAAAGCGACACGTTGAAGCTCCCAATCTGCATTAGTTGGTAGAAAAAGGGTCCAGATCTACCTATATGTTTGTTTGAGATCAAAAATATCTTTGAAATAGATGACACCCCATTTGGAAAAGATTGCACCCAAGTGATAATAGATTCAACAAAGAGGGTAGATTTCGCGCTCAAAATCCTCCACCGTGGGTACAACACTCGAGCTTGGAAGTTTAGTAATGGCTTGGATTTTCAGTTGGATTGCCTCATTAATTTGTTCCATTGTTAGTGTGTCTTCATCTGGGGAGAGAAGGGGAGGCAACCCAAAACCAACCAGGACGGTGAAGTCCTTTTTGATCTTGATGACACTTTTATTCAACATCATCTAATGATCCTTGCATTTTACGGCAACTATGTAGCAGTTGATGATCTCACTAGCTTTTATGGAGGTGAACATTTGATTAGGAATTCCTGATCTTCTAAGAACCTAATCGGTGGTGATACTTAATTTGGAAATAAAGCTTTGGGAATCCACCACCCGGGGTGAACATGTTTCTATGAAGTGGTCAGCCATTAGACCAACTTTGGCATTCAGTTCCCATACATCCCTTAAGAACTATAAGGGGGGGCCTAGTACACACACACCAGCTGCTATCTACTCCCAATGCATAGCCACTAACCTTCTAATTACATAGAAGGATCTAGATCTTCTTGCAGTAGTTAACTCCTAGTTCCAATGAGCCTCTCTTACTTTGGTGTTTTCTTCTATTTGACCTTTTTCTTGAAGAGCATTTTCCAACTCAAAGCTTAGTCTTCTGACTTCTTGTCTTGAATCCTCCACCTCAATTTTCTCTCCACATATCATCGATATTTTGGGACCTGGCATCACTTAACTCTTTCTTTAATTTTCATTTTCACTATGAAGTTAAACTTGTTCATTTCAGGTATCTACAAGAAATCTGGACATGTCTCCTTGTTGGCCTTGAATTTGTTTTACGCGGGTCACTTCAGCATCTTTGGCTCAGACCTCATTCTGCATCCTACTCACTGTCCCTTTCACATTCGCCAACTCAACTTCGTGCTTCTTTAATTTCTTGTCCAGTCATTCATAATCAGCATATACCACCTTTTGTGTGGCTTTGGTTAGGACCATTTTATCATGCGGGTGAGTTTCACTTAGATCCAGGCCCATGGCATGAATGCCATATTCTTCCATTTGCATTTTCCCTTCGGGCTTGGAAACAAGTGGCCTCATTGTGGTGATAAGTAGGGAGTTCCACTCTTCATTAAAACAAGCTTCAATCTTCTTGGTGGCGGGCCTTTCAACACTCTTTGACAACATTTTTAGTTTCTTTCTCTTTCAGACCTGTTTGGTGGCATCGAAATGACCTTGAAGAGTCTAAGGGACATCAACACTTTGAGTTGCAATGGGAGCACTAGGGGGTAGTCCAAAAAGGGTGACAGTAGGAGAGATTTCAGATGTGTGAGTATGAGGAGACGCAAAAGGCAGTGTGATCATAGAAAAAGGCGGAACACCAAAAGGAGTAGGGGAAGAAATAGTAGGGGTAAATATAGAAAAAGGCTGATGGAGAGGTGCTTTTCTAGAAGTAGATGAACTGGGAGTAACGGGAAAATTCATAGTTTTGGTGGTTCCAATGGGGGCTTTAGATAAAGCAACTAACGACACAACAACAGCTATAGTGGATAATGCTCCTTTGGTGCCCAAAAAAGTTTCAGTGAGTTAATTTTCAATGGTAGGGGTTGTATTCATTACTACTAGTTTAGGAACCAAAGATGGGGGATTACTTTCAACAAGAAAAAATTGGGGTTGTACCAGAGATGTAGAAATAGGAAGAAGAGGGGGAGCAAAACTTACCTGAGCCACAATCGATGAAACATTCTACAAGGCGGACTCCACTTCTTCCTAACAAACTAGTATATTAGGGGTACTTAAGTCCTAGATCTTCCTCCACTTTGCACGATTAGATCCAACACATTCCAATATCCTTCTAATGGAGTCCTTCGACATTTGGACATCAACGGCTGCTAAGGATCTTTTTGGGGATTGTCGAGTCTCCTTTCCTTTGCTTTAAGCTTGGGATGCAGATAGGGCCAATGGACCCCCTGGCCCCAAATTTCTTTAGTTTTTGGGTTCTCGAGGCTTAGGAATTAAGAGTGAAACTTTTTCCTCTTCAACTTCATGGCTTGTCTCAGGACTTCTATTGTCAAAATCAACTTCCTTATCATATGCATCCTTGAACTCTTCATCGAGCTGGAAGTTACCAAACAAAGCACCCACATTTCTCATCTCTTGTCGGAACCTCCATAATTTTTCCTTCTTTCTTTCTGACCATCCCTTACACCTCAGTTTTGCACTAAGATATTTTCCCATTGGGAGATTTCTCTAATATTTTGCATGTGGCTCATAAAAACTTAGCCATTTTGGTCATTCCTCTGGTATGCAGGCTAGGTCGATGTACATCTCCACACTCTCTTGAGAAGGATTTCTCCTCCTTTGGAAATGCTCCCTAAATTGATGCCTTAAACTGAAACACCCATCCAGGTTATAATTCTATTTTTCACAAATGAGGGCCAAACCTAGAGCTGCTAAAAACTTTGTGATCTCATCCTCAACCTTCCTCTTGCTCAGTATTACTTGGCTCTTTGCAATCATAAGGGGAAGATAAAAAAAAATTCCTTATTCGTCTGAGCACCATAAATTATATCAATAGTGGACACCTATCAGCAAGCCTCTAATGCAAAATTTTGGTCTATCACAAGTCTAGGGAGTCAGAAAACCTCCCCAGGAAAACCATGAAACTTGATGAATGTGAAATCTTTGCCAAAAAATTAATCCACTAGGATAGGTGGATGTTCTATCCATTCCATAACATCTTAAGAGAAACAGCTGACGAGGCGAGGCAGTAAATCTTGTAGCATTGGTCTCAGAAAATAATCTGCAAACAGATAGTAATCCTCTATTTTTGAAAACATAGGGGTCCACACAAAAATTGGCTGGATATAGCCTCTCTCATTTGTCCTGGACATTGACACATTCCTTCCTAGCCACTCAAAATTTTGATGTAATAATAAATGGACTAGGATGGAAGAATACCTGAATTTGGACTCCACACTGTAGTTTCTTAATTGCAACTTCATATTCCCAGCCATCACTTCAGCAAAATCATAGCACCTCTACACCCTTTCTCTTTTGAGCACAAGGCCTAGGGAAAACTAGAAAGGGTTAACCTCTTCATCATCATTGAGCCCAAAAATCCAGACCAACATCGAGAACACAGACTGTATCCTTCTTGAATTTTCTTGTGACAGAGGCCAGTGAATCTTCCTCTCTGTGGCCTTTCCTTCATTTCATCCTCATAACATATCTTCCCCCAGGACATCCATCTATTCTTCATTGAAAAGGTTTTGGCACCCCATCCCATAGGGATACAAGCATATCCCATATACTTTGGCTGAAATAGTGATCTTGACCCCATGGACCTCAACAGCCTTGTATCTCTATTAAACCTCTTTGTGCATGCATCAACCAGCTTCGGGCATGGATGTACAGCGGTAGCACAAACTTTGGTAGGCCACTATTCCAAAGTTGAAATGCAAAACCCTCTGTAGACTCATGCCCCAACATCCTCTGAAAAGTACCTTCCCTAATATTTTTAGGGATGGTGGATAACTGAGAGTCATAAACATTGTTAGTTATATCTTTAACCGCCTCCTTCAAGATGTGTTTGTTAGATTGGAGCTTCTTGCAATGTTCAAATGGCCGTTCTTCTAGAGTTGGGGTGTTGGAAAATGAGTAGTTCCCAAATACATCTGTGTAACTAGGCCTTATGTTTGGTACTTCAGCCTTCCTGCTAGAGGTAGATACTTCCGCCATGATTGCTTGAAAATGATACAGAAACTCTTTGGTCACAACAACTATTTTTCCTTTGCTAAAAACTAACTTGCTTTTGAGTGCAATTAATTTCAGGGCTTTTCATGCAGTTGTGAGTTTGCCACTATCGATGGCTCATTAAATGTTGCTACCAGGGTAATACGTGTGGATGGGAGATTCGTATCCCTTGGGAAATCCAAAAAAGCTACATAAATGAAATTAGTACATTCCTTCTACCGCCTCTTCTTTCCTTTAATTTATTACATTGGAAGGTGTGCTTTTCATCATATGGAGCATGCCGAGATGAAACATGGTACTTTTGAAAAGATGTCTTCATTAATTTTTCAAAGCCTTAGCGTATTAATCCATGTCTTTTCCATTAGTGAATTGGTTGGCACTGATGATGGCAAAGGACATGCGTCAACCATTACCATATGAGGGAATTACTCCCCAATGCAAAAATTTATTTCTCAAGGTATTCTATCAGATCCTCTATACAATTTTCCCACCTTGCTCCATTTTGTCTCAAAAAAATTCATTACCATCCAGCCAAAAATAGACATCCTGTTGGTAAAATTCCTAGGTTAGCTTTTTCTATATATAGCTACACCACCTTTTGTTACATTCATTTGAACATATAGTTCTCTAACTTAGTTGGCCCTTTGCCTACTCTTTTTCTGCCATAGTCCACTACTTCGTCATGATGTCTACTGGTTTGGGTACTCCTATCTGGCTCCTTCCACCGAGACTACAAAGCTGCTTTGTAGGAGAGATTACTGACGTCTATATCAAGTTCCTAGTGAAGAATTGTGACCCCTTGATTATGACTGCATTCAAGTGGGTCATCATTGCAGACTACCTTACTAATGAGAACCAACTTTGAAGAAACTATGGCATGCTCTCCTACTTCGTTGCCTCACTATTGGACCTAGGTGTGGCCAAGTCCATGATAATTGCACTATGTCAGAAGATGTTTGACACCTCTTTTATGGAAGGGCTTGGAAAGATAGTGCGAGTAAATGTTCTAGGCATCGGCATTCCAAGTTCCATGGACCTCTAAAGGCACATGGACTTTGGAGTGGACGTGCCTTAGTTACCCTCCCTTACTAACTTTCGTACCATGGACATGGAGATGCATCATTGTACCTCTTAGCTAGCGGCACTTTCCTTCTACGGGAATATGATGTAGAAAAGGTTCTGGGGATTGCCTATAAAAATCACTTTGGTTTCCTAGTGCAACTTTGCAGCGACTAGACCCTAGGTCTAAGCTACGCGGCTTGTGTGTGTTGTGTGTTTTGTCCCTGTTTACAAACCGTTAGACGAAAAGAAGAAGAAGAAGAAGAAGAAGAAAAAGAGGAGAAGCGAAACCCAATTATGAGTCCCTTTTTGCTTCATCATTGGAGGTGGAAATTTGTTGTCTATCCGGTCATCACCTCCCTTTTAACAAATTTTGCTTGCATCCCCTTATGGGTTTTGCTTGAGATATCCATTTGTAACATTTTGAGCCTCATGCCACATACTGTACTATAAATTTTGTCGATAAACATAATATAATATAGCTTTTATTTCTCCTATGTTATTTTGGGCTTATCCTCCAAAAAAACTTCAAAATAATTATAATTTTTTTTACATATGGTACATAACTATTAAATTTTTTAAAAGAACGTGCGTTTTAATAGAAAATTCTTAGATAAATACCATTCACCGACACATCTAAAAACATATCGTTGAGTCCCTACGCTTTCTTTCGTTTCCATGTGTTGTTTTCGAAAGGTCCTTTCCACAACACTTTGAAATTAATAGGTTGTCCTGGCTCTGCAACGAGTTTGTAGTACCTTAGCACTAAAACTTCTCTAAAGTTTGGGTAAAAAATTTCTTCGTCAAAACATTGTTTGATTTTTTGATGATGGTTAGTTGCAGCTCTATGGGCCTTTTCTCTGTCTCTTTTCAACCTCAAGATTTTTTCCAAATTTATGTACATCAATTAGTACCCAAAATACTTTGGAGCCGCTTTAAGGATAACTTGATTTATCAACCAGGCAATTCATCTATGACTATGCCAATCTCTTTGAGCAGCTAACTCAACACACTTGACTAACCTAGTTAGGTCCTTGTTGGTTATTTGGTTATACTTCCCTCTTGCATATAACAATATGATGAATTCTTTGGAAAAACCTTGTATTTGGTAGCAAAATTTGACCCTTGTGATTCCACCAGACTTTGGGCATTGGCAGGTATAATGGTTTCGGGTGGACCCAACCTGGCTTTTAACTTCCTTAAAATCTTATCAAATTTTCCTTTTGTGATATTTTCCTGTATATCGGTTCTCCTCTGCTTTGTTGAGCGGAGTGTAATGGGAGTTCTTCATTTTCTTCCTTATTATTCTCTAGTTGTTTGATAACCATTATGCCCTTGGGATTTTGTTGAAAAGACACTTTCTCTCAATCATTAGGTGAATGGGGTCACAATGCTCATGAAATCTTTTTCCTCTCTGGGAATTTCCACATAATATCTCTCCTGCTGAAACATCAGGGTATCAGTAGCTCTGAAGCATAGATTTGCATCATCCATAATATGTTTGGGATGTAGAGACTTGAATAGAATCATCATCTTTTCTCCATGTTTGGTTCCTAATATCAAGTGGGACCAATCAAGTGCCAGGTACCCACCAAGTTTGGTGGTGAAATCCCTTGATAGACACATTCTGAAAACTGGTGGAATGTCTATTATTACTACTTCTTGAGAGACTATCTGGCTTGGGCAGGAAAATATGGTTAGAGGTAGATCCCTTACCCGACCAACGGTTGGGACTTTCTTTTCATCAAGTTGCATAATTCCCTTTTCAAGGGGTTCATACTTAAGTTTTAAAGCATCTACCACTTGTTTTAACATAACGGTTGTGTGAGCTCCTGAATCAATCATATTAGTATGTAACAATTTGTCTCCTACTATAAGTGTTAAAAATAAATGTGTGGGCTTTATTTCGCTTACCTATTTTTCTTTAACACTATCCACATCATTTTCATAAGCCGTTGATTTCGTAGCCTAAGGGGGAGACGTGAATCTGTCATTTCTACTTTGATTATCCAACTGAGTCATGCTTGCCTGCATACTTTGCTCCTCCATCTTTAATGTCTCCTGAAGCAAGGTTTTTTGCTTGGGAATTGATATAACATCCCATAAAGATGCATTGGAAGGTGCCTTCTTCAATTTCTCCACCACGTTAAGCGTCCCAACTATTTAGGCCTTTAGCTTAAACAATGGTATTTCTTTTATTTTTGGGAGAAAACATTCCATCATGGCTAGGACTCGTGCGTTATTCACCTCCTTTCCCACTGATGGTAGGTTATGTGGTTGTGAACAAGATCGGATGATGGGTTATGAAGCTTTCTTCTCCGAGGGTAATAGGTGACATGGTTGCAGACATGGTGGAGCTTGTTGTGCATATTCTCCTATGAGTCTTCTTTTTGATCTTTTATTGTAATTTGACTGCACTTACAGAATTCCAGTTGTTAGGGCTTCATTTGTGAACATGACCTCGTCTTCCTCCAACCATGAGAAAAGAGCCTGGTTGGGTGCAATATCTAATTCTTTTTCAAGGTACATCCCTTGCATCTGTGCCCTAAAACAAGCATTCTCCATTTCAAGTGACTCGTATTCACCTGCATTCGGGAACATACCCTTACTCCTCTATTTCGCCAACTTTTGTTGCATATTTCCCCTTGGACAATTTTGGGGCATATGGCTATCGTTGCATGGGAAGCACCAAACATTTTCGTCCTTCACCAAATTTTTTTGGCTTGGGACTATTTCCTTATTCAGATCACCCTTGATCATTTGTAATGGCATAGTCACTGGAACTATCTGATTTGTTGATGACACCTGTTGACCTCCTCCTTTGTAGGATCCTTGATATGAATTATGTTGATAAGGCAGCTTTCCTCTATCATAGACCTGAGTGGCTGTTTTCATAGGCATCACTTTTTGTCATTTGATAATGACTAATTCATTAGCAAAATTCCACATCAAATCTTTTATATCAACGATATCTGTCGCCATTGATGAGAGACCCGATGTGCTTTCTTGAGTGGTAAGATACTTGTTTGTAGGTTGTGGGGTGACCAGCTTCAATTGTGTGGTAGGAGTGCTTGAGTTCACTTTCTCCTAATGGCCATGAGATATTTCTACAAATAACGACATTGGTGGCTGAGGCAGAAGTTTCCTAGAATCGATCAGGTTATTCTCTATGTGTACCGCTACCTCATATGGGTCAGGCAAGATGTTCCCTCCCGTCGAGGTTATCATAACTGGGATGTCTAGATTGATAGCCTTTAGATAGAACATGAATGCCATCATGTCCTGAGGTCGAGCAGTCACGGGGATCCTTTGCCAGGTCTTGTGGAATCTAGTATTGAAATCACTCATGGCTTCATGTAGGGCCCTCTTGATGGTAATTAGTTGTTGCAGTAGTGAGGAACGGTCTCCCTTTTTAGAGAATCATTCGAACAAGCATTGTTTGAGCTGGTCCCAAGAAATAATGGAACCCAAGGCCAAAGATCTATACCAATCCTAAGCCTTCCCCTTAAAAGAGCTGGCTAACAGTCTTAGAGCAATGTTCTCCTCTGATATGTTGTGCACCCTACATACCTCTGCTATATCTTGAAGGTGTTCAGAAGGGGTTTTGAAATCGTCTCTAAAGAATCTTGGGATAGCCTTAAGGGAATTAGTAGGTATGGTGGACCATACATCTAGGGGTGTGGGTGGTTGTAGTGGACTACCACTATCCCATGTTATAAAATTTCTAGGAGCCAGAGGAGGTACATGAGCCATGGGGAAAAAATTCCTATGAATCGGATATACAACAATATTATTTAGAAATTTAAGCCTTTAGGTGGAGTAGATAAGACTCTGGATAATGGGTTCTAATTTCTCACTCTATTACTCCTTATAGGTGATACAAAACCTATAGTTCTTCTCCTTCTACGATTTGAGGTAGGTAACTGAGAGTACTGGAAGTGCCCTCTTGAGGATGCTCTCGTTTGGACTCTAGGCATGAAACTTCCAATTTCCTTCCTTAGCCTAATTTAAGGGATATTTCTAACTTCTAATTAGGCATTTGGAAAAACTTTGATCCCACCGGGCGTGCTAGAAAAATAACTATTGATCATCAAAGCTTGCACCTCTCTAACAGTCTTATGGGAAATTCAGCGAGTGGGGGACAAATTACATCTCACTGAATACCTCTGGGTTTTTTTTATAGAAATTTGACTCTTCTTTTGGGGTTTTGAGATAAGGGAGAAAGGAAATGTAAATATAAAACATAAAAGGTAATGTGCCAAAGCTTTTACAAAATTTCAAACCCAAGTTATTCCTATGATTGATATAAAGGACACAAAATGCCACAATCCCTCATTGTTGGAAAGAGAATGAACAACAGAGGCTAACTTTAAGCATAGTGCATACTTTCAAATCTTTCCACAAGAAGTGTTCATTGAGGTCTGACCAAACATAAAGATTCCTTAGAGTAAAAGAACAATATTTCATAAATTACAAGAACTTTGTCTCCTAATACAACATAGCGCAATAGAATAATGATTTTTAGAAAAATAGAAAAATTCCAATGACATAGTTTGATTCTCCTAAACTGCTATTCCATCACACAAGCATAAAGCATAGAAATTTGTTATTTAAACTACCAGGATATAGCTTGTAGGACACAATGTTTCATTCAAAACAACAGTATAAAGAAAGAAAGCTTGAAAAAGGCCATACATGCACAGTCTTAATAAATTCCCCTCAATAGTTCATACTTTAATTAAAACTAAACTTTGAAACAAAGGTCGAATGCCAATTCGATAATAGTTTAAACCTTAATAGATATAATTTTCCAGAATAAAGTACTTCTATAACTTGCTTCTAAAAAATAGTTCTTAAAAATTTAAGAAAAACTAAAAAGAAACACTTCTTTTAACAAAGAAAATAGTTCCTCCTAAAAAAATCCTCATTTTTCTGTGTTGTCGCCCCCGCTTTATAGCTGCAGAAAAAAAAAAAAAAACACCGCCTCAGCTCAGAAGTAATTACTACCAAGTGTTGACAGTTGATAGCATGCAATCCGATCATAGACCCTTGGTTAGGCCACAAAAATATTTGCATTAACTCTTCAACTATTGCATTAATTTTCTCTATATATTTTAGCAAAGATAGAAACCCAAATGCAATCAAATCCTAGGAACAATAGCCTAGCAACAAACACAATTGATTGATCACATTACTATGAGGTGTTGTCTCAAAACTTCTGTCCCAAAAACTAAGAGAAGAAAAGAAAGGCCAAGTAGCTCAGACAAACTCCTCAATCAGATATCTTTATATGTAGTGTAGATAACTTGTGACAAGGAGGTGACATGTCAGTAGGGTAGAAACTTCCAAGCTCGCAAATATAGCTCCTAGGAAAATATTCGACAAGAAAACACGTGTCTCAATCCTTCTGCCAAAAGGAACATAAAAGGGTAAAAGTTGTGCAACCACCACATGGCGCATTGGGCACCTTTTCGATAATTTATTTGAGTGTGGGTGCACTTGACACTAGAGACATTTATGCAAACAAAAATGATTGATTCAAAAAAACCTTTATAGTAAGCATTACAATAAGTCACTAGACATGCATCAGCATTAGGTTGTAGATAGGCAGGGACTCTATTCATAAATTTTTGAAATCTTGTGTTGAATTTATTGACTGACTCATTATGTCCTTTTGTAATATTATTGAATTCATTCAACCTAAACTTGGGATCAATTTGATCCCCATACTACTCTCTGAAAACTCTGTAGAAAGATTCCTTTGAATCAATACTTGCATCTGGTAACCCCTTGTACCAATCCCTTGCATCCTTGGTCGAGGATTGCATAAAGTATTTCATGGAAACATCGTCATCCCAGAATTCAAAATCTTCCACAAAACTTTGGAAGGCTTTCAAATAGTCTTCACCACTAAAAGCATTGTTACCAGTAAATTTAGGGAGATGCTTCCCTGCATTATCTGGAACAGGGTTTGGATAACCAAGACTATTGTCAAAACACAATTTCCTATACCTATCAACTTGAGGTGGTCTCCTAGGATGTTTGTTCCTATTATTATCCCTTTGTTCATCATCCTTATTGTTGTCAAATTGATTTGTATTCGTACCTCTTCCATTTTCATTATTACCACCATTCTTCTTCTTATCTTCTTCATCATCCTCAGAATAAGAACTACTATTCTTGTTACCTCCAACTCCACCACCCTGATTTCCACCACCACCTCCACCAGGAGTATTCCCTCTTGATTTCTTCTTGTGAGATCCACTATCATTCTACCTAGAGCTTGAAGGCTTTGGAGTTGGTATAGAAATTTTAAGGAAGGCAATCTTTCTAGCCATTTCTACATTGGTTGCTTCAATTTCAGCCTTCTTCAAATCTTCTTGCAATTTCATGAGTTCAGGGTTTGGGGTGTAGCAGATGAAATGGGATTAGCTTTGGGGTTATTTACATGAGTTTTGGCAAATAAGGTGTGGGTATTTGTATTAGTACTGGTGGTGAATGTATTAAAAGTGTTCTTTTGGGTGTGATCCATGGGTTTCTTCCCATGATCTACAAATGATGTTTTCTTTGGAGGATCAGTGGTTTTAGTAGTGGTAACGGTTGTTGCATAGGTGCTAGCAGTAGAAGTTCCCATCCGTAGTGTTACCTTAGGATTTTTCGAGATAGCTTGGGCTGCTATTTTAGCAGCATTCTCTTCAGAATATTTACGCCTAGTAGCATCTTCTCTCATCTTCTCAACTTTTTGTCTCCTAACATCCCTCTCATGTTGTTTGGCTCTAATCCTACCTCCTTCTCCTTCAATTCCTTTAATCTCTTCTTTTCTTCTTGCTTAGCAAGCCAATTTTCTTCATCCTCCAAGGCTTGCATATCCTTGTCAATATCTTCTTCATTTTCTAAGAAATCTCCATACTCACTTAGTGATGGGGGTATGAAAGGTTTGATCAACCATATCTTCCATAGTGGAAACAAGTATTTCTAGATTTGGGAGCTCTCCCCTCTGGTTAAAGTTTCCCCCATGAAAAAAAAACCCAACTCTAGGTGTTGGTGGTTCTAAGAATTTCTTATTATTCTCCCAAAATCCTCACCTATCTTCCTCTCTAGAAATATCAAGCTCATTTTCAAACACTCGTTCAATAGGAAAACTTCCATGACCTCCCTCAAGCATTCCACCCTCATTTGAATTCTCATCGGTATTTATACTATTTACTTCATTATTGAAGGTAAGAGATCCTCCAACAAGATATTCAATAGACTTACCTGATTTAGTAGTTTTCTTTTTCCATAGAGGTTGTTTATCCTTTGCAAGTTTGCATTCTAAATATTGCTCAAGATGCTTCTTCGTGTGACTTCTAGTTCTCGGCATGGTGTTAATTTCTATGTCAAAATCCTTCTCATCAAGATCCTTTCAAGAGATTTTAATCATACTGGTATGATAAACCTTGGAGTCGCCACCCACAATGTTGGGAAACAAAAATTTATTATATCTTGACTTGTTATTTGTGATATTAGAGAAAATTCTAAACATAACCCAACACACTATGACAAAATTGACCAAAATTTGATGCATAAATGGAATATGACATATATAACTTTAAATTTTGAACCAATAATTCTTCCAATGAAGAATAGCAAAACACTTGACTCTAACTGTACTGGATCTACACTAGAGACGTTAAAATTTGAAAGGTCCCTAGCAGAGTCGCCAATCTATTGGATCTTTTGAATACCAACTAGGTCTTCAAGGAATCCTATGGATTTTCCAATTCCAATGATCAACAACCTAAAAGGGGTTGGCTAACAAACAAGAGAAAGAAACTAAGCATTCCTCCTACACTTCGGATTCTGCAAGACCTGGGAGGGTAATCCCACAATGCACTTATAACATTCCTTCATAAGACTTCAATGTGCATTGGATGTTAAGTAGAAACATTCTCATATCTATGACACAACAAGTGACAATTTGTAAAGAATTGTAAAATCCTTTACACCTTTATAACTTGGAGTGGAGAATGGGAAACTCAAACAAGAACTACAACATCCATCATCATTTTCAGTATGATTTCAATTAAATGAATTGTTCTTTGATGTGATCAAGCTGACCAAATATGTTTGAAATTCACTTAACATATAGAACAATGCATTATCTTAGGGTGACGAGGTCAAATTCACAACATACTGTAATGCAATGACAAAGGCATTTGACATTTGTAAACTATTATGAATTTGCATTACAAATTCACAACTCAAGAATTCCATATAGAAAATAAAGATCCTATGAACTATCACACAAAACAGTGGTCCTACATTCAAGAATTTAAATCAACTACTTGAATTGAAGAAAAAATTAAAACACACATCAAACCACATTAATTGGAGACCAATAAAATAATCCTTGATCATTTCATTGTTGATTTATGAAAAAATCCACAAGAGACAATCTGTATGTAATTTTCCATTATCTATTCTCAAATGCTACAATTGTTGTAAAACCTTTAAGCTGACTGTAAATATAGACCCATAACGTAAGACTCAGTGAGCAATTCTATATCCATTGTATGCATATTACACTTCATCAAGATATATGCTAAACTACCTGAGATCAACCAAAAAATTTAAAGACCCCTGCACAATAGCCTTGACTTCCCTTTTATAAGATAAAGGGAGCAACAAGCATTAGGCTATTGGCTAGTTACATTACATTTCTATTTGTATTTCAAGAGTATTTCATTTCATTTCAACTCCCAACCAATTATATTTACACTTGAAGAAAATGGGGGGAAATACAAAAAGAAAAAAACTAAAAAGAGCTTGTTGAACTTGCATCCTCATCCATGTCATAACCTTACTCAACAAAAGTGTGAAACATGAAAGTAGAAAGAAGCATAAAGCAGAAAGAGAGGATTGGCTGGATTACCAAGTGCACTTTGAAATTTGAGAAGATATAACTTTTTTTTTAAATAGTTGTTTCAAAGGCTAGACCTATATTATACCCGTATTTTATATCCATCACACCATCTGTATAGCTTATTCAACATACTTCTCCAGCCAATCCTTGTATTCATCCTCTGTGGGCTAGTTGATATCAAATAAAGTTTGCACCTTTATGTTATATGCTATCTTGCATCAATCACTACTCTAGCCTCTTTCACAAAGATGTCCATGTCAATCTGAATTGTGATGAATCTATCAATTATACCATTTAGCATAGTTAAGTCCAACTTATCATTAATGTATGTTATTTGTGGACCTGTAGCAGTTTGATGCATGAAGAAATCCCTCCATGGTTCATACTCTTTGAGTGTTCCATCTTCATTAAGGATCATGGGCATACCACATTCCTCCATATCCCTGAAGGCCTTGATTTTACCTTGTAGCTACCCACCAACTATTTCATGGGAGCCTGTGACCTCACCAATCATTTCAATTCCTCTTATTATTTCTAGAAGATTTTCTAGAGCTTCAAGGCCTTCCTTTACATTTGCTTGTATCTCCCTTAAACTATTTAATCTACTACTCCATTTATTCCAAGTTTTCTGGAAAACCTATTGAACATGTTGGAACCTTTCAAATGCCTCATGTATTCCTTTATAGGTTGACCATGTGGCTTCTACTTTAAGGTCTGCTCTGGTCAATCTATGGCCTAAAATTTCATCGGCCATATCCTTTGTAATCTTGTTCATGTTCTCCTGGAGCTTGTTCTTCTCAGACTTGACTGTTTGGAGTTCAACCTTCAATGCATTAATTCTTAATTTTAAGGTATCTTTATCTTTCGGTGAGGTACTAGATGGGGAATTAGGCAAGGTATTTTGACCTACCCTAATCATAGTAATTTTCACTTTATTGTATTCCTCAACTAGTTTGTTATGCTTCTCCAACAATTTCATATACCTAGCCTGATAGATCTCTGCAGTGTCAATGCTCAACATGGCTATATGCATTGTTAACCTTACAGCATGTGGAGCTATCATCTTTGAAGCCCTTCCTATAATCAAGTCTCATGAAAGGCTAGTCATTGTCCCGCTAAGCCTACACCTCCCTGAATCTGGTGTTAATGACCAAATAGCTAATGCATGTAAATTAGGGCTAAACCTTGAACCAAAAGTTTTCTCATCAAAATTTTCTTCAAACACCATAGCATTTGGGTCACTTATGATCCCATCTAGGGAAGTGATTGAAGATAGGTTCCATCCTGGCATTACTAGTACCCCACTATTTTTGACCAATCTCCTAGCTTCCATAGGATTCATTTTCTCGATTTCTTGAATAATATCTTCTTCAGTCTTCTTCCTAACTTCTTCCTATTGTGAAGGATCCACTCCTTCTAGAGCCTTTTGTATCCTATCATGTATTTCCTAAGCTTTTAGCTTATCAATGTGTTCTCTAAATTTTTTAGATGTCACAAATGAATCATCCTCTAGAAATTTGGCATACTTGGCTAAAACTCTTGCATAATTGTCTTGACTTTCATCACATTCCCAAGGTACTAGCCTATCATCTGGAACAAATGGTTCCATTACATCTCCAACATCAGGGTGGGAAAATTCATGCTCTACCCCTTGCTCAAGAGGCATTGATTAAGTATATGGTTGTTGTACATTTCCCTCAGCACCATGTATTTTGTCAACATTTGTAGGAGGTAGCTCTATAATAAGAGTATTTTCAATATCCATTGGTTGATTCTCTTCTAATGTTGTGGGCTCCTTTGGTTGACCTTTAGTTCTCAATAAATTCTCTTGTAAAGCCTTTTGAGCCAATTGCTCTACTTTTTGCACCTTTTCCAGAAAATTACCATCACTAAAATCACTAAGGACCAATTCCATCCTTTAAATTTGTCAGTGAGGTGCTTATAAGGGCTTTCATAATAAGAATTCTAAGTATAATCCCTATGCTCAACCTTAGCAATTTTCATCCAAATCTTTTCTCTATCTTGGATAGCAACACATGTTGGAAAATTCCTTATCACATCCTCCTTGAAAAAGAAAGTATGAAGTCCATATCCTGAGATTCCCCTTTTTACCTTTTCTTTGTTGATGTATCCTTCTAAATCAAACTTTCTAGTAGAAGATACTTTCATTCTCATATTATTGATCATTATACCAAATACCTCATATGCTTCCTTTTCCAATACAACAAAATAATCAAAGGAGAAATTTGATGCAATGATGGAGGCCTTTCTAAACAACCTAAAATTCTTTGCATCACAATAATCCATTTTCCACATACCTCAATGAAATCCAACCTATCAGAAACAAACCTAGGCAACATATGTGGTGCCACAAGAGTCTCGTAACACCTGATGACCATGCAATCCTCATACAAATACCAATCTCTCTAATTGCACTCATAATTGGGGTCATCACCACATTCTCTTGGCCTTAACAATACTTGAATTGTTATAGAAATCCTCTTAGATGGTGCAATACCCATTTGTACCAAAATGGTGTGTTTTATGTTGTTACAGAATCCAACATAATTTGAATTTGGGAAATGTATGTCCACATTTGGACAGGCAATCTATTATTTCTCTCATCCACTTGTCTTAGTGTCATGGCTTTACCAAATACTTCCCTCCCCTGATATAATATCATATGCATCAAAAATGAATAATGTATGAATATCAATGGAGTTTTCCTCTCCTTCAACCTTACCAAATCATAATGCAACTAATCAGCAACTCTACTAGCATATTCAAACCATGTGTGTGTGTTCTTATGTTGAATATCCATAATCATAAGTAACAGAGGTGGTGTTATCCTTCCATCAAATTTTACCACAATCACCTAGCACAACATATAGTATGTGTATCTAAAATAATTTAAAAATTCCTCACAACTTGTGGTTCAAATTCTTTGAGTGAAAACACAAAATCCTTCTCTCTTCTATGCTTTGGCAGTTCACCTCTTCGGAGTCCAACCCTATGATCAGCATATTCCTTCTTCATCTTTTCCATGCTGATCTTTTCACTAGCATCAAGTTTCATTCTGAAAACTTCCATGACTTTGCTTTTCTTTATTTCCAAAATACTTCTACCCTCAGTGTCCATGATTACCCTATTCACATTTTCATATCTATCTGCAAGGTGTAGCATCAAGTCTACCTCCACAAAGACATTAGGGACAACCAATTTCCCTAAATCATAACCCCAGACATTTTTACTAGGATGCTAAGCATCTCTTCTTGTGAAGGTATACAAAAATAACTCCCATCTATATTTTGGCATGACAATGTCACCAATTCTGACTGCAAGGTCCTTGAAATTGGTGGTTAGTATTCCTTCCCTTGTAGCCTTCCTACTACTTTCCTTGACATCTAGTGGTTGGAATTTTTCCATGAAATGAGTGTATTCCTTTGGTTGGCCCTTTTTCTTCTCAATCACTTTAGATGTTTGGGGTGGGTCATGGGAGACCTTTTTTTTTCTTCTTCTTGGGTATGGGTTTTAAAGATGACTTACCAGGTTCACTCATCTTGGCTTCCTCAGGGTTTTTTTTTGGGGGGGTTTGGAATTAAACTTGGTTTGGGATTACTACTCTATTCTTGGTAGCTCAAACTCAAGTTCAGATACAATTTTACCCAATTAAGAAACTACACTTAATCTAAAGAGGCAAGGAACCCTAATTATTCATTGGAAATAATTCATACATTTTGGTTCAATATACCAATTCTTGCAAAGTAACAAAAGAAACTAGTGGATTTGATAGCAACTTACCAGAGAAAAAATTCCTCTACAACTTTCTTTAGCTTCGGCTCTGGTTGTTCCAAACTCTTCTTTAGCTCCTCACATGTTCGGATGAGAGGAAAATAAAAATGCAAACCATTTTCTATGAATTCATCCAATTACACCCACTATTAATGGCACAAGAAGGCTTTCGTAAGTGAACAATTAATCCCTAAGTTGGTCGTTCCTATTTGAATTTGGGCCATTGATTTACTCATATGAAAAGTCCATCCAACGACTCACGTTATCTCATACTCCTTGTGCGGCCCTACCAACGATTTGATAGTACCTTGATGAGCTAAGGAGATACCACATGTATCTCTCCACATTATATGAATATCGCTCATCATGTCTTCCAATTTCACATTGGTACCTCATCAAGCGATGGCCTGGAAGCCAGCGATGAGATTTCAGCCCTTGATTTTGAGCACGAGAGGATCTTAGCTACAGACTAGAACTACATTGCTCATCACTTCCCTTCTTTTCATTGAGCAACCCAAACCCATGATAGACTAAGCCTGTGCAATGGGAAGAAACTCCACCCATCAGTGGTTGTGGGTTCTCTCTTGGAAATCATGATATAACTGGTGATAGTAGTAAAGCCAACAATGGGTTAAAAACTTAACTGCATTGCTCATCAAAAATTTTCTACCATCAATGATAGTGAAACATGCAATGGGAAATGAACCAAGCATTATAGGATAAACATTGTATCACTCATCATGGGATAGAGGAAGCATTCCACGAAGTAACATGCTATGAGTGATAGATAGTGAGCAACAAACTTAAGTAATACTAAAATACACGTGAGCAAAAGTTGTTCATAAAAGAGGGACCTGCTAGGCATCAATGGTGACCAAGGTGTTGGGGTTGTTTGAACAATGATAATAAAGATCATAGGAAGGCACTTAAGTGACAGGTAAACTAATTTATCTAGTCAACACAAGAACATAAGCTAAAGGATAACCAAGGGTGGCAAGGTATACAAAAATTTTAAACCCTAGACCCTAGTGGCAATAGTATATAAGAAATAATAAATGTGACCAAGAAACCAATGGGACCATGAAAATTTTTAGGGTTCCATTAGACTAAAAGGCTCCCAAAAATTTGGCAGGACGCTTATACAAGGACAAGTTCGCCCAATGGCAAATGGGTCCTTATTTAGGGTTCTAAAAAATGAAAGATGTTAAGTCTGAGTTATTGTTAGTGTTTTTTGTTTGAAGTTCCAAACAATGATTTTTGTGAGAATTTTATATTTTCAAGTGTCTCAATGCAAGTGCAATTAGTGACAATAAGTGAAAAGAATTTCTTTTGGAAAGCAATTTTAAACTGAAATATATCTAAATGACTAAAGGACACTCTTAATGCAACTACAATGCAAGATGTATGCAAAATGAATGCAAATTTTCTAACATTTTATGAATTTAATGTAAACATGCAAAACTAAACCCTAAATGCAATGCACAACACATTAATGCAAACCTAGATCTAGGGTTTGAATGTCTCCAAATCAGAATTTAGGATGTACAAGGTCAGGTTCACCAAAATGAAACATGGGAAAAAGGAGGAGGGTGAAATAGGTAGACCTAAAAATGAGGGACCTATGCCAAAAGAAAAAGGGGGTGTCCACCTAATCACAAATCCACCTTTTCCATGTTCATTAGGAAGAGGGATAGTGCCACAAATGGTTAGAATTGACTTGCAACCCTAAGGTGAGTCAACCCTAGGTTTGGACACTATGTTTCCCTAACTTCCTTATGACAAAAATGACCGAACAAATTTTGGGAGAAGAATAAAAGTGCATTAACAATCAAACCTCTGAGATCTAACAATTGAAACACAAATTATTATGATAATATTGATAGAAACAACCATTAACCAATAGATCTGAGAAGGTTAAGATGGTATGTACCTAACTCAAAAGTGGTTTTCAGGCTCTACAAGGACAAGTTCGCCCAAGGGCGAATGGGTCCTGGCATCCTTTTTTGGAAAATAAAAATTTGATTTTGTAGCCCTCTATCTGCACTCTACTCCTGTACCTACAAATCTTAAGTCCTAATTCTAGATCTATAGCAAAAACTAAAAAATTGGTTTGTTTGTATGGGGGTTTGCCTCGGTCAAACCCCAAGTTGGGTAATTAAACCTTAATGGAAAGATAAAAATATAATAAATAAAAATGTGTGCAATCCCTAACCTTAAGTGCATCTAAGGTTGTTAAGAGCTAAAATGCAAAGAAACCTTATTCAAGTGTGTTAGGGAGAATAAAACACCCTAATAGATCTAAAATCTAATTATACCTTGCTTTGGGTAGCTAGTAGTAGAATGAAGATTGAATAATAGAACACTTAGGAAACAAGTCATTAGGTTAGGTGTTATGAAATAGCAATAGAAGAATATGATATGAAATATGCTACAAATGCTTGATAATGGCGAGAATAATAGGCCACTTGAGGGGAAACCTCCAAATATCTCTAATGAGAACACACTTCACAACTTGATGATGAAATAAGACTCTCAACCTCTATATATACCTATTTATGCCAAGGATATCACCTAGGCTGACTTAGACTTACACCTATATAAGACTTGGAATAGAGCCCTAAACAACTAAATAACAATATACTAATGATAATATGACTTAATAGAGAGTTAAGATAACCACAAGCCAACTATTCATAACCCAATGTACACTAATATTAAGGGCGTAGCATGCCCCCCTTCTTCAAAGAAGCATTGTCCTCAATGCTAATCAAGTTTGGATTCTTTTGAATGAACTCCTCATCCTCCCATGTAGCATCTTCAATTAGAAAATATTTCCTTGTAATGAGGTAACTTGGAATTGTTGATGTCACCAGCTTCTTCATGCGTGTCTGGAAAATTAACTTCAGCTCCAAGATGTGTCTTCCCTTTACATCAAGCTCTTGATGGCGATGAATGTGTTCTTCCTTTACCTGAACCTTTTGATGTGTCATAGAGGAAGAGGTGAGGAATAATATATGTTACCCTTGCATTGGTTGAATAGATTGATTAGGAACTTCTTCTTCATTGCCTTCTTTTGCTTCTTCTTTTGGTTGGTCTTTTGCTTCTTCTTTTGGTTGGTCTTTTGCTTCTTCTTCTTGTGTTGTTGCTTCTTCTACTTCTTCTCTTCTCTCTTCTCTCTTGGTTTATTCATAAAAGGCTCAACATGTGTTTAGTAGATGCGATATATCTCCTCTTGGAGTCACACATATCCATCTTCATTGAAATTTCTTCCTTGACCTTATTTATTTCCTCATTATGTTAACATCCTTTATTGTTTCACCATCATATCGGAGTTTTCCAGGGTGACAACATTCTTTTTACCCCTTGTTGCAGGCCCCGTCATGATGGAAACCACTAATGTTGAAATAAATCACACAAATTAAACTTAAATTCTCTCAAATTTTACTGTAATCTCCTTTAGTATTTCTTCAAAAACCCAATAAAAATCAGACTCCAATTCAACAAGATGTGCGAGATATGTAGATTCCAAAAAAATAGTGTAGAAACCCTAATTCTGCAATAATTCGCTTAATTCTGCTCCAATTCTTCTAAAATCTGGACTGTAGCTTCTTCAATATGTTCTTCAAAAACCCTTTAAAAATCAGAAAAAAATTCGACAAATTCTGAAAGATATGCTCTTCCCAAAATCGCCTCCAAAATTGAGAAAAACCTTGCCTCTATGGTGCCAAGATCATGCTCTGATACCACTTGTTATGAAATAGCTTGCACAATAGAAGAATATGATATGAAATATGCTGCAAATACTTGATAATAACTGAGAATAACAAGCCACTTCGAGGGGGAAAACCTCCAAATATCTCTAATGAGAACACACTTCACAACTTGATGATGAAATAAGACTCACAACCTCCTATATATACCTATTTATGCCAAGGATATCACCTAGGCCGACTTAGACACACCTATATAAGACTGAGGCAAACCTAAACAACTAAATAACAATATACTAATGATAATATGACTTAATAGAGAGTTAAGCTAACAACAAACCGACTATTCATAGCTTAGATGTACACTATTAGTAGCGATAATCTATGTGCACGTCCCAAAACCTACAGAATCTATGCATTATCCACCATTGACATCAACCTTCAAATCATGAACAATGGCAGATCTAACTTGGAAAAATGAGAGCTTGAAGACCTACAAAACAAATGAAATGTTTTCTTCAAGACTTCCACTTTAATTGCTTGAATTTTCTCTCCTTGCTCTTGAGTACTAATCTTGTGAACATCTTCTCAATCTCTTGTCAACCTAGTTTGAAATGGTGAAAAGACAAGGCTCTATATGCCTCTTCTCTAATTTATCGATTACTAAATCTTGATGGCCGAATTTTGCAACTTGCATTTTGATAATTAAAATACCTCCAAAAATATATTTTAAATTGGGTTTTGGTACCTAAAGGGGACCCATTCGCCCAAGGGTGAATGGGCCTTGACATAAATTTCCAAGACTCATTTGTTTTAGGGCCTTTAATTCATTAAATGAATTTGTTCAATGCATGTTGTGTTGTCAAAAAATGATAAAAATAGGCCTAGGGATGCATAATAAAGGTAATTAGGGGCCTATTTTGAAGGGTAAAAATGCATAAATGGGAGGTCACTAAAATAGGTCCAAATTAAGTGTGAAATTGTACTTTCACTTAGAAAGGAGTACAATTTTCTATACTACAGTATCATTATCTCTTGATAAGGTAACATCTACTAAACATGAATCAGTAGTACATCATGTTCTCTCTATCTCAACCCCAAATCTCTCTGTAGTGCCTCCATATAATGTCACCATCCCGAAGCTCATTCATCCTCCTTCGACATGGATCCATTCTCTTGATATACTCATAGTGCAATGCCCCTCCCCATTTGAATAGCATAGGTTCATCTACATGCCTCTCCACCCTCTCATGTATCCTTGGTCTTGTGACCCGAATATTCTCCTAGGACCATACGTATATAGGAGTATAATATGTGTCAAGCTCAATTCATGTATATAACATATCAAGTGCATATCTCTATACAACTGTACTAGTAGGTAGGCTACCCACACAAACCTCATCGATCTCCCCACCATATCTAGCACCACGTCTGCTAGTGTCAAGATGAAAAACCTATCACTCTTATCTAAAAGTAGTACATCACTAATCAAATTGAATAAATAAAGTGCTAAACCTAACACCCTATCTAGGCATCCATCAACATCTAATGCTCACTTTCTACATGATAGGTCGGTCCTCCTGAATAATTTCTGCAATAGTAGTGGGACTACCTATGCTATGGATCCCTCCCCCATCTCTTGTCTAATCAAAAATTGTAGGATCTATCAAACATCCTCTAATGTAATAATCATCTCCCTAGTGGGGAGGAGGAAGGTACAAATCCTATAGCTCCACTACTCCACCAGTGTCATCAATATGGGTTTGTATACCCTCACTATTGGCATTATCGATACATATGCTAGCACATCATGTCCAATACCACCCATTCATCCATGTCAAATCTTCTAATAAATTTTAGGACCACTAACCATCACTCCCAATTGCATAGACTCGATATGCTCTGTATCCATCCAATCATCACTATGTTAGGTCTTTTCATCTTATTTTCTTCTATCTTTCATTTTTCTTCTTGTTGGTAGATTTTTTTTTTGGCGCATATACCCATCCATAGAGTAGATTTTCTTTTCAATGTATCCACCCCTTTCCATGCCCATCTTCCCCTATGGTTTGGATCACATCCACCTATCTATACATGGTTTTTTCCTATGCAACAGGTCTGCCTTTCTTCTTTCACATCCACCCTTGCAGGTGATGCATATTTGCTTGTTCATCATTGGATATACCCTTGAAGATCCAAGAGCGCATGCACCCTTCCTTTAGCACATCCACCCTTGCAGGCTATTGTGCATTTGCCTTTCTATGAGTGGATCCACCTTTTAATCAAATCCACCTAAGCTTTACATCTGCCCATCCTGAAGCTCATCCACCTATCGCATAATTTCCTTTCCTTTGGTAGATCTATGTGTTTACAGGTGCATCCACCCATGACCCAATGAATCTTCCCTTCTAGGATACATCCACCTCTGCACCTTGATGGGTGGATCCTCCCTATCATGATGGGTGGATTTTCCTAATTATGGACTTTGACTTGCAATAAATGCAAAAAATTACAAGGTATAAAGCAAAGTTAAGGGTCATGACACTCTCCTCTCTACACCTGTGCCCTCACTGCATCCAATCAGTGAGGAATGCTCTATCCACGTGACATTTTTCTCAGTGATCTCTATGATATCATGAATACTTAGGGTAAAAATGAATAATTTACCTTGATTACTATTTATAGACTACCCTAATTACCCCCTAAACTCTAATTTCTTCTTTTCACTCCCATTTGCAACCCTGTAACTCCTTTTTCCTCTGTTCTTTTTCCATTCTTCACCATTTTTCATTGTGGTCCTACTAATACCTTTCTTCTTCCTCTATCAAGACACTGCCTAGACCCCTTTTTCCCCATTTTCCCTCTCGAGGGGGCATCATACTACCATATTCTTCTTTTTTATTTGTGACATCTTTTCCTCCATGTCGGGGCATCTCATCACCTGTTTTCTTCTATTGAGTCAACTATATTTTATTTTTCTTTGAAACATTGTTATTTTAATGATATTTCAAAGAGGGGAAAAATGTAGACACCTAAATTGACCATTTATATTTGGCAAAATTTACCTTTATTTCATCTATTTCACCTTCTTGTCTGAATTAATTAAATAATTTTGTCATTATTAATTAGTATCAATCATTTTCCTAAGGTCTTATAAGGTATTTAATTATTCAATTAAATACTTTATCACTTTATCTTTCCTATCTAAATTAAATAAATAGACTAATTTATTTAATTTAGTCACTCACCTTATGGATATTAAATTTAGTTTTTAATTCCTCACTTTCTCTCACCTAGTCACATCCTCCATAATCCCACCCTAATCCTAATCCACTTGCTAATCTCACCATTAGGATGTGCACATTCCTAATCCTTGTTTAGGAGGTTTTGCATCCTCCAACATAAATTCAAGTAGGTTTCTAATCCCCTCCATTAATCTAATCACCCACCTAATCCTCTACTTACACAATAAAAACATAAGATTAATCAAACCTAATCTTCATGTCATTTATGGCATATCCCCTAGTCAATTCTTTATTAATTTCTTTCTCCTTTTAGAGAAGCTAACCCCATACCCCCCATGGAATTTTTAATTCCATTTTATTCTTCCTAGGTACTTCAAGGAATTTTTATTTCATTTTCCCTTCCCCATGTGGATTATAAGGTAATTTTTAATTCCCTTTGTCCCATCCTCCCATGATTTTGGGAGATTGGACAAGAAACTCCTTTATGAGGAGATATTTCCCATTCCCTATGGTACCTTCCACATCCTCTCATGTCCTCTCATGATGACAAGTGTTATCACCATGGAGGTTGAGATGCCTCAAGGTATCCCAACCATTGATCTATCCTAAGATTCAATCCTAGTTGTCCACTCCTCTCTCCCCTTGCTAAATGACTACATTTAGTCATTTTTTCAACACATCACTCATAATCCTTCAAGATATCATGCAACCATAGTTAATCTTGCCATTTTGTGACCAAAATTGAGCAAAAACAAGGTGTTATGCTACCAAAATCGATATAGAGCACACATCCAACTACATCAACAGGGAAATCATGACATCGTGCTCTTCCTTATCTCCTTTTTTGTGCTATTTGGTGTAGTTTTGAGTTCATTTGGCCCTTATCTTGAGTGTTGGTATTGATTTTTTTCTTTTTCTTGGTTTATTTGTATTTCCTTGCATTTTAGTTAGCAAAATATCACACACACAAAATACAATATAATTTCTATCTTATGAAAATTTTGAAAATTGTGCATGTGATTTGGTGAGTTAAAGTTCCAATCACTAGAGTGTTCACCACTCAATCAAAGAAGAATAATATCATTTCCATAGATAAGTATTTCTATTAAGTATTGTAATTTCTTTGGATTAAAATTTTTGTTAAGTGAATGAATATCAAGTTTAATATTGTTTATCTTGTGTCAAGTGTGTATGTAAGTTGTTAATTTTTATTATAAAATTATGATAGTAATGTTTTATTTCCTTGAAAATGTTAAAAGTAAAAATACCAAAAACATTAGAAAAATGAAAAGTTTCTTAAAAAAATCTGTTTAGTTTTGTTTAATTAAAAAAGTTTGAATGATTATATAATTTGTTTATCTCAGTAAAATAGATAATTTTCTTCTTAAATATTGTAGTTTGACAAATGGTGATTTTATCTTTGTTCTTCAAATAGTTTTCTTTATAATTGATTTTGTAGTTTAGATTTAACTTCAACATAAGCATATTTTCAATAATGTAGTCTGTTTTTTTTAATTTTAGCAAGCAATTTCCTTTCGAGAAGTAATTGAGAAGGATAATAGGATTAGAAAGACTATTGGGATAAGGTATTCAGTTTCTTATTGCATATAGATTTTGAACATCACCCGAGTTGACAAAAATGATAATATATTAAAGCATGAGGTTTTGTGATGCATCATTACTTTTTAGCATTATTGCCCAGAATATAATAAATTCATGTTAAGAAATTTAAGATGTCAATAGGATCACAAATAGATAACTTAAACCAGTAAAATTTCAGAAGAACAAAATAATCCTTTCTTTTGCATGGTCAGAAAAAGGGATCCATGTGAAATATTTTTTTGCAAGAAATCCCAACCTCAAAAACCAACCATAGAATTTTGGGGATAGAAGCCTTATTAGAAGAACTTTGTACTCAATAATTAGTTAATCAAGACCAACCTAAGATTTTGTAAAGAACCCCTAAAATTGAGCAACCAACAAAAACATTCTAATAAGAACAATGAACAATAACAATTGACATGATGAGAGAAGGGTGGAAAGAAATTCACCTACCCTATCAACTTAAATGTTGATGAGGAAGCTCCAATAAAGAACATTTTCCCTTCCATCCTTCCAACCTTTCAAGTTATGGATATAGAGGATTTAGACCAATTTATCTTTTAAATTGCATGATTATTATTAAAATAAGAAATACAAT
>VDFB02000015.1:426236965-426295056 GCA_007258455.2 Sequoia sempervirens
CCTAGAGCTGCTAAAAACTTTGTGATCTCATCCTCAACCTTCCTCTTGCTCAGTATTACTTGGCTCTTTGCAATCATAAGGGGAAGATAAAAAAAAATTCCTTATTCGTCTGAGCACCATAAATTATATCAATAGTGGACACCTATCAGCAAGCCTCTAATGCAAAATTTTGGTCTATCACAAGTCTAGGGAGTCAGAAAACCTCCCCAGGAAAACCATGAAACTTGATGAATGTGAAATCTTTGCCAAAAAATTAATCCACTAGGATAGGTGGATGTTCTATCCATTCCATAACATCTTAAGAGAAACAGCTGACGAGGCGAGGCAGTAAATCTTGTAGCATTGGTCTCAGAAAATAATCTGCAAACAGATAGTAATCCTCTATTTTTGAAAACATAGGGGTCCACACAAAAATTGGCTAGATATAGCCTCTCTCATTTGTCTTGGATATTGGCACATTCCTTCCTAGCCACTCAAAATTTTGATGTAATGATAAATGAACCAGGATGGAAGAATACCTGAACTTGGACTCCACACTGTAGTTTCTTAAATACAACTTCATATTCCTAGCCTTCACTTCAACAAAATCATAGCACCTCTACACCCTTTCTCTTTTGAGCACAAGGTCTAGGGAAAACTAGAAAGGGTTAACCTCTTCATCATTGTTGAGCCCAAAAATCCAGACCAACATCGAGAACATAGACTTTGTATCCTTCTTGAACTTTCTGTATGACAGAGGCCAGTGAATCTATCATCTCTATGGCCTTTCCTTCATTTCATCCTCATAACATATCTTTCCCCAGGGCATCCATCTATTCTTCATTGAAAATTTTGGCACCCCATCCCATAGGGATACATAGCATATCCCATATAACTTTGGCTGAAATAGTGATCTTGACCCCATGGACCTCAACAGCCTCTATATCTCTATTAAACCTCTTTGTGCATGCATCAACCAGCTTCGGGCATGGATGTACAGCGGGTAGCACAAACTTTGGTAGGCCATTGTTCCAAAGCCAAAATGAAAAACCCTCTGTAGACTCATGCCCCAACATCCTTTGAAAAGAACCTTCCCTAATATTTTAGGGATGGTGGATAATTGAGAGTTGTAAAAATTGTCAGTTATATCTTGAACCGCCTCCTTCAAGATGTGTTTGTTAGATTGGAGCTTCTTGCAATGTTCAAATGGCCGTTCTTCTAGAGTTGGGGTGTTGGAAAATGAGTAGTTCCCAAATACATCTGTGTAACTAGGCCTTATGTTTGGTACTTCAGCCTTCCTGCTAGAGGTAGATACTTCCGCCATGATTGCTTGAAAATGATACAGAAACTCTTTGGTCACAACAACTATTTTTCCTTTGCTAAAAACTAACCTTCTTTTGAGTGCAATTAATTTCAGGGCTTTTCATGCAGTTGTGAGTTTGCCACTATCGATGGCTCATTAAATGTTGCTACCAGGGTAATACGTGTGGATGGGAGATTCGTATCCCTTGGGAAATCCAAAAAAGCTACATAAATGAAATTAGTACATTCCTTCTACCGCCTCTTCTTTCCTTTAATTTATTACATTGGAAGGTGTGCTTTTCATCATATGGAGCATGCCGAGATGAAACATGGTACTTTTGAAAAGATGTCTTCATTAATTTTTCAAAGCCTTAGCGTATTAATCCATGTCTTTTCCATTAGTGAATTGGTTGGCACTGATGATGGCAAAGGACATGCGTCAACCATTACCATATGAGGGAATTACTCCCCAATGCAAAAATTTATTTCTCAAGGTATTCTATCAGATCCTCTATACAATTTTCCCACCTTGCTCCATTTTGTCTCAAAAAAATTCATTACCATCCAGCCAAAAATAGACATCCTGTTGGTAAAATTCCTAGGTTAGCTTTTTCTATATATAGCTACACCACCTTTTGTTACATTCATTTGAACATATAGTTCTCTAACTTAGTTGGCCCTTTGCCTACTCTTTTTCTGCCATAGTCCACTACTTCGTCATGATGTCTACTGGTTTGGGTACTCCTATCTGGCTCCTTCCACCGAGACTACAAAGCTGCTTTGTAGGAGAGATTACTGACGTCTATATCAAGTTCCTAGTGAAGAATTGTGACCCCTTGATTATGACTGCATTCAAGTGGGTCATCATTGCAGACTACCTTACTAATGAGAACCAACTTTGAAGAAACTATGGCATGCTCTCCTACTTCGTTGCCTCACTATTGGACCTAGGTGTGGCCAAGTCCATGATAATTGCACTATGTCAGAAGATGTTTGACACCTCTTTTATGGAAGGGCTTGGAAAGATAGTGCGAGTAAATGTTCTAGGCATCGGCATTCCAAGTTCCATGGACCTCTAAAGGCACATGGACTTTGGAGTGGACGTGCCTTAGTTACCCTCCCTTACTAACTTTCGTACCATGGACATGGAGATGCATCATTGTACCTCTTAGCTAGCGGCACTTTCCTTCTACGGGAATATGATGTAGAAAAGGTTCTGGGGATTGCCTATAAAAATCACTTTGGTTTCCTAGTGCAACTTTGCAGCGACTAGACCCTAGGTCTAAGCTACGCGGCTTGTGTGTGTTGTGTGTTTTGTCCCTGTTTACAAACCGTTAGACGAAAAGAAGAAGAAGAAGAAGAAGAAGAAAAAGAGGAGAAGCGAAACCCAATTATGAGTCCCTTTTTGCTTCATCATTGGAGGTGGAAATTTGTTGTCTATCCGGTCATCACCTCCCTTTTAACAAATTTTGCTTGCATCCCCTTATGGGTTTTGCTTGAGATATCCATTTGTAACATTTTGAGCCTCATGCCACATACTGTACTATAAATTTTGTCGATAAACATAATATAATATAGCTTTTATTTCTCCTATGTTATTTTGGGCTTATCCTCCAAAAAAACTTCAAAATAATTATAATTTTTTTTACATATGGTACATAACTATTAAATTTTTTAAAAGAACGTGCGTTTTAATAGAAAATTCTTAGATAAATACCATTCACCGACACATCTAAAAACATATCGTTGAGTCCCTACGCTTTCTTTCGTTTCCATGTGTTGTTTTCGAAAGGTCCTTTCCACAACACTTTGAAATTAATAGGTTGTCCTGGCTCTGCAACGAGTTTGTAGTACCTTAGCACTAAAACTTCTCTAAAGTTTGGGTAAAAAATTTCTTCGTCAAAACATTGTTTGATTTTTTGATGATGGTTAGTTGCAGCTCTATGGGCCTTTTCTCTGTCTCTTTTCAACCTCAAGATTTTTTCCAAATTTATGTACATCAATTAGTACCCAAAATACTTTGGAGCCGCTTTAAGGATAACTTGATTTATCAACCAGGCAATTCATCTATGACTATGCCAATCTCTTTGAGCAGCTAACTCAACACACTTGACTAACCTAGTTAGGTCCTTGTTGGTTATTTGGTTATACTTCCCTCTTGCATATAACAATATGATGAATTCTTTGGAAAAACCTTGTATTTGGTAGCAAAATTTGACCCTTGTGATTCCACCAGACTTTGGGCATTGGCAGGTATAATGGTTTCGGGTGGACCCAACCTGGCTTTTAACTTCCTTAAAATCTTATCAAATTTTCCTTTTGTGATATTTTCCTGTATATCGGTTCTCCTCTGCTTTGTTGAGCGGAGTGTAATGGGAGTTCTTCATTTTCTTCCTTATTATTCTCTAGTTGTTTGATAACCATTATGCCCTTGGGATTTTGTTGAAAAGACACTTTCTCTCAATCATTAGGTGAATGGGGTCACAATGCTCATGAAATCTTTTTCCTCTCTGGGAATTTCCACATAATATCTCTCCTGCTGAAACATCAGGGTATCAGTAGCTCTGAAGCATAGATTTGCATCATCCATAATATGTTTGGGATGTAGAGACTTGAATAGAATCATCATCTTTTCTCCATGTTTGGTTCCTAATATCAAGTGGGACCAATCAAGTGCCAGGTACCCACCAAGTTTGGTGGTGAAATCCCTTGATAGACACATTCTGAAAACTGGTGGAATGTCTATTATTACTACTTCTTGAGAGACTATCTGGCTTGGGCAGGAAAATATGGTTAGAGGTAGATCCCTTACCCGACCAACGGTTGGGACTTTCTTTTCATCAAGTTGCATAATTCCCTTTTCAAGGGGTTCATACTTAAGTTTTAAAGCATCTACCACTTGTTTTAACATAACGGTTGTGTGAGCTCCTGAATCAATCATATTAGTATGTAACAATTTGTCTCCTACTATAAGTGTTAAAAATAAATGTGTGGGCTTTATTTCGCTTACCTATTTTTCTTTAACACTATCCACATCATTTTCATAAGCCGTTGATTTCGTAGCCTAAGGGGGAGACGTGAATCTGTCATTTCTACTTTGATTATCCAACTGAGTCATGCTTGCCTGCATACTTTGCTCCTCCATCTTTAATGTCTCCTGAAGCAAGGTTTTTTGCTTGGGAATTGATATAACATCCCATAAAGATGCATTGGAAGGTGCCTTCTTCAATTTCTCCACCACGTTAAGCGTCCCAACTATTTAGGCCTTTAGCTTAAACAATGGTATTTCTTTTATTTTTGGGAGAAAACATTCCATCATGGCTAGGACTCGTGCGTTATTCACCTCCTTTCCCACTGATGGTAGGTTATGTGGTTGTGAACAAGATCGGATGATGGGTTATGAAGCTTTCTTCTCCGAGGGTAATAGGTGACATGGTTGCAGACATGGTGGAGCTTGTTGTGCATATTCTCCTATGAGTCTTCTTTTTGATCTTTTATTGTAATTTGACTGCACTTACAGAATTCCAGTTGTTAGGGCTTCATTTGTGAACATGACCTCGTCTTCCTCCAACCATGAGAAAAGAGCCTGGTTGGGTGCAATATCTAATTCTTTTTCAAGGTACATCCCTTGCATCTGTGCCCTAAAACAAGCATTCTCCATTTCAAGTGACTCGTATTCACCTGCATTCGGGAACATACCCTTACTCCTCTATTTCGCCAACTTTTGTTGCATATTTCCCCTTGGACAATTTTGGGGCATATGGCTATCGTTGCATGGGAAGCACCAAACATTTTCGTCCTTCACCAAATTTTTTTGGCTTGGGACTATTTCCTTATTCAGATCACCCTTGATCATTTGTAATGGCATAGTCACTGGAACTATCTGATTTGTTGATGACACCTGTTGACCTCCTCCTTTGTAGGATCCTTGATATGAATTATGTTGATAAGGCAGCTTTCCTCTATCATAGACCTGAGTGGCTGTTTTCATAGGCATCACTTTTTGTCATTTGATAATGACTAATTCATTAGCAAAATTCCACATCAAATCTTTTATATCAACGATATCTGTCGCCATTGATGAGAGACCCGATGTGCTTTCTTGAGTGGTAAGATACTTGTTTGTAGGTTGTGGGGTGACCAGCTTCAATTGTGTGGTAGGAGTGCTTGAGTTCACTTTCTCCTAATGGCCATGAGATATTTCTACAAATAACGACATTGGTGGCTGAGGCAGAAGTTTCCTAGAATCGATCAGGTTATTCTCTATGTGTACCGCTACCTCATATGGGTCAGGCAAGATGTTCCCTCCCGTCGAGGTTATCATAACTGGGATGTCTAGATTGATAGCCTTTAGATAGAACATGAATGCCATCATGTCCTGAGGTCGAGCAGTCACGGGGATCCTTTGCCAGGTCTTGTGGAATCTAGTATTGAAATCACTCATGGCTTCATGTAGGGCCCTCTTGATGGTAATTAGTTGTTGCAGTAGTGAGGAACGGTCTCCCTTTTTAGAGAATCATTCGAACAAGCATTGTTTGAGCTGGTCCCAAGAAATAATGGAACCCAAGGCCAAAGATCTATACCAATCCTAAGCCTTCCCCTTAAAAGAGCTGGCTAACAGTCTTAGAGCAATGTTCTCCTCTGATATGTTGTGCACCCTACATACCTCTGCTATATCTTGAAGGTGTTCAGAAGGGGTTTTGAAATCGTCTCTAAAGAATCTTGGGATAGCCTTAAGGGAATTAGTAGGTATGGTGGACCATACATCTAGGGGTGTGGGTGGTTGTAGTGGACTACCACTATCCCATGTTATAAAATTTCTAGGAGCCAGAGGAGGTACATGAGCCATGGGGAAAAAATTCCTATGAATCGGATATACAACAATATTATTTAGAAATTTAAGCCTTTAGGTGGAGTAGATAAGACTCTGGATAATGGGTTCTAATTTCTCACTCTATTACTCCTTATAGGTGATACAAAACCTATAGTTCTTCTCCTTCTACGATTTGAGGTAGGTAACTGAGAGTACTGGAAGTGCCCTCTTGAGGATGCTCTCGTTTGGACTCTAGGCATGAAACTTCCAATTTCCTTCCTTAGCCTAATTTAAGGGATATTTCTAACTTCTAATTAGGCATTTGGAAAAACTTTGATCCCACCGGGCGTGCTAGAAAAATAACTATTGATCATCAAAGCTTGCACCTCTCTAACAGTCTTATGGGAAATTCAGCGAGTGGGGGACAAATTACATCTCACTGAATACCTCTGGGTTTTTTTTATAGAAATTTGACTCTTCTTTTGGGGTTTTGAGATAAGGGAGAAAGGAAATGTAAATATAAAACATAAAAGGTAATGTGCCAAAGCTTTTACAAAATTTCAAACCCAAGTTATTCCTATGATTGATATAAAGGACACAAAATGCCACAATCCCTCATTGTTGGAAAGAGAATGAACAACAGAGGCTAACTTTAAGCATAGTGCATACTTTCAAATCTTTCCACAAGAAGTGTTCATTGAGGTCTGACCAAACATAAAGATTCCTTAGAGTAAAAGAACAATATTTCATAAATTACAAGAACTTTGTCTCCTAATACAACATAGCGCAATAGAATAATGATTTTTAGAAAAATAGAAAAATTCCAATGACATAGTTTGATTCTCCTAAACTGCTATTCCATCACACAAGCATAAAGCATAGAAATTTGTTATTTAAACTACCAGGATATAGCTTGTAGGACACAATGTTTCATTCAAAACAACAGTATAAAGAAAGAAAGCTTGAAAAAGGCCATACATGCACAGTCTTAATAAATTCCCCTCAATAGTTCATACTTTAATTAAAACTAAACTTTGAAACAAAGGTCGAATGCCAATTCGATAATAGTTTAAACCTTAATAGATATAATTTTCCAGAATAAAGTACTTCTATAACTTGCTTCTAAAAAATAGTTCTTAAAAATTTAAGAAAAACTAAAAAGAAACACTTCTTTTAACAAAGAAAATAGTTCCTCCTAAAAAAATCCTCATTTTTCTGTGTTGTCGCCCCCGCTTTATAGCTGCAGAAAAAAAAAAAAAAACACCGCCTCAGCTCAGAAGTAATTACTACCAAGTGTTGACAGTTGATAGCATGCAATCCGATCATAGACCCTTGGTTAGGCCACAAAAATATTTGCATTAACTCTTCAACTATTGCATTAATTTTCTCTATATATTTTAGCAAAGATAGAAACCCAAATGCAATCAAATCCTAGGAACAATAGCCTAGCAACAAACACAATTGATTGATCACATTACTATGAGGTGTTGTCTCAAAACTTCTGTCCCAAAAACTAAGAGAAGAAAAGAAAGGCCAAGTAGCTCAGACAAACTCCTCAATCAGATATCTTTATATGTAGTGTAGATAACTTGTGACAAGGAGGTGACATGTCAGTAGGGTAGAAACTTCCAAGCTCGCAAATATAGCTCCTAGGAAAATATTCGACAAGAAAACACGTGTCTCAATCCTTCTGCCAAAAGGAACATAAAAGGGTAAAAGTTGTGCAACCACCACATGGCGCATTGGGCACCTTTTCGATAATTTATTTGAGTGTGGGTGCACTTGACACTAGAGACATTTATGCAAACAAAAATGATTGATTCAAAAAAACCTTTATAGTAAGCATTACAATAAGTCACTAGACATGCATCAGCATTAGGTTGTAGATAGGCAGGGACTCTATTCATAAATTTTTGAAATCTTGTGTTGAATTTATTGACTGACTCATTATGTCCTTTTGTAATATTATTGAATTCATTCAACCTAAACTTGGGATCAATTTGATCCCCATACTACTCTCTGAAAACTCTGTAGAAAGATTCCTTTGAATCAATACTTGCATCTGGTAACCCCTTGTACCAATCCCTTGCATCCTTGGTCGAGGATTGCATAAAGTATTTCATGGAAACATCGTCATCCCAGAATTCAAAATCTTCCACAAAACTTTGGAAGGCTTTCAAATAGTCTTCACCACTAAAAGCATTGTTACCAGTAAATTTAGGGAGATGCTTCCCTGCATTATCTGGAACAGGGTTTGGATAACCAAGACTATTGTCAAAACACAATTTCCTATACCTATCAACTTGAGGTGGTCTCCTAGGATGTTTGTTCCTATTATTATCCCTTTGTTCATCATCCTTATTGTTGTCAAATTGATTTGTATTCGTACCTCTTCCATTTTCATTATTACCACCATTCTTCTTCTTATCTTCTTCATCATCCTCAGAATAAGAACTACTATTCTTGTTACCTCCAACTCCACCACCCTGATTTCCACCACCACCTCCACCAGGAGTATTCCCTCTTGATTTCTTCTTGTGAGATCCACTATCATTCTACCTAGAGCTTGAAGGCTTTGGAGTTGGTATAGAAATTTTAAGGAAGGCAATCTTTCTAGCCATTTCTACATTGGTTGCTTCAATTTCAGCCTTCTTCAAATCTTCTTGCAATTTCATGAGTTCAGGGTTTGGGGTGTAGCAGATGAAATGGGATTAGCTTTGGGGTTATTTACATGAGTTTTGGCAAATAAGGTGTGGGTATTTGTATTAGTACTGGTGGTGAATGTATTAAAAGTGTTCTTTTGGGTGTGATCCATGGGTTTCTTCCCATGATCTACAAATGATGTTTTCTTTGGAGGATCAGTGGTTTTAGTAGTGGTAACGGTTGTTGCATAGGTGCTAGCAGTAGAAGTTCCCATCCGTAGTGTTACCTTAGGATTTTTCGAGATAGCTTGGGCTGCTATTTTAGCAGCATTCTCTTCAGAATATTTACGCCTAGTAGCATCTTCTCTCATCTTCTCAACTTTTTGTCTCCTAACATCCCTCTCATGTTGTTTGGCTCTAATCCTACCTCCTTCTCCTTCAATTCCTTTAATCTCTTCTTTTCTTCTTGCTTAGCAAGCCAATTTTCTTCATCCTCCAAGGCTTGCATATCCTTGTCAATATCTTCTTCATTTTCTAAGAAATCTCCATACTCACTTAGTGATGGGGGTATGAAAGGTTTGATCAACCATATCTTCCATAGTGGAAACAAGTATTTCTAGATTTGGGAGCTCTCCCCTCTGGTTAAAGTTTCCCCCATGAAAAAAAAACCCAACTCTAGGTGTTGGTGGTTCTAAGAATTTCTTATTATTCTCCCAAAATCCTCACCTATCTTCCTCTCTAGAAATATCAAGCTCATTTTCAAACACTCGTTCAATAGGAAAACTTCCATGACCTCCCTCAAGCATTCCACCCTCATTTGAATTCTCATCGGTATTTATACTATTTACTTCATTATTGAAGGTAAGAGATCCTCCAACAAGATATTCAATAGACTTACCTGATTTAGTAGTTTTCTTTTTCCATAGAGGTTGTTTATCCTTTGCAAGTTTGCATTCTAAATATTGCTCAAGATGCTTCTTCGTGTGACTTCTAGTTCTCGGCATGGTGTTAATTTCTATGTCAAAATCCTTCTCATCAAGATCCTTTCAAGAGATTTTAATCATACTGGTATGATAAACCTTGGAGTCGCCACCCACAATGTTGGGAAACAAAAATTTATTATATCTTGACTTGTTATTTGTGATATTAGAGAAAATTCTAAACATAACCCAACACACTATGACAAAATTGACCAAAATTTGATGCATAAATGGAATATGACATATATAACTTTAAATTTTGAACCAATAATTCTTCCAATGAAGAATAGCAAAACACTTGACTCTAACTGTACTGGATCTACACTAGAGACGTTAAAATTTGAAAGGTCCCTAGCAGAGTCGCCAATCTATTGGATCTTTTGAATACCAACTAGGTCTTCAAGGAATCCTATGGATTTTCCAATTCCAATGATCAACAACCTAAAAGGGGTTGGCTAACAAACAAGAGAAAGAAACTAAGCATTCCTCCTACACTTCGGATTCTGCAAGACCTGGGAGGGTAATCCCACAATGCACTTATAACATTCCTTCATAAGACTTCAATGTGCATTGGATGTTAAGTAGAAACATTCTCATATCTATGACACAACAAGTGACAATTTGTAAAGAATTGTAAAATCCTTTACACCTTTATAACTTGGAGTGGAGAATGGGAAACTCAAACAAGAACTACAACATCCATCATCATTTTCAGTATGATTTCAATTAAATGAATTGTTCTTTGATGTGATCAAGCTGACCAAATATGTTTGAAATTCACTTAACATATAGAACAATGCATTATCTTAGGGTGACGAGGTCAAATTCACAACATACTGTAATGCAATGACAAAGGCATTTGACATTTGTAAACTATTATGAATTTGCATTACAAATTCACAACTCAAGAATTCCATATAGAAAATAAAGATCCTATGAACTATCACACAAAACAGTGGTCCTACATTCAAGAATTTAAATCAACTACTTGAATTGAAGAAAAAATTAAAACACACATCAAACCACATTAATTGGAGACCAATAAAATAATCCTTGATCATTTCATTGTTGATTTATGAAAAAATCCACAAGAGACAATCTGTATGTAATTTTCCATTATCTATTCTCAAATGCTACAATTGTTGTAAAACCTTTAAGCTGACTGTAAATATAGACCCATAACGTAAGACTCAGTGAGCAATTCTATATCCATTGTATGCATATTACACTTCATCAAGATATATGCTAAACTACCTGAGATCAACCAAAAAATTTAAAGACCCCTGCACAATAGCCTTGACTTCCCTTTTATAAGATAAAGGGAGCAACAAGCATTAGGCTATTGGCTAGTTACATTACATTTCTATTTGTATTTCAAGAGTATTTCATTTCATTTCAACTCCCAACCAATTATATTTACACTTGAAGAAAATGGGGGGAAATACAAAAAGAAAAAAACTAAAAAGAGCTTGTTGAACTTGCATCCTCATCCATGTCATAACCTTACTCAACAAAAGTGTGAAACATGAAAGTAGAAAGAAGCATAAAGCAGAAAGAGAGGATTGGCTGGATTACCAAGTGCACTTTGAAATTTGAGAAGATATAACTTTTTTTTTAAATAGTTGTTTCAAAGGCTAGACCTATATTATACCCGTATTTTATATCCATCACACCATCTGTATAGCTTATTCAACATACTTCTCCAGCCAATCCTTGTATTCATCCTCTGTGGGCTAGTTGATATCAAATAAAGTTTGCACCTTTATGTTATATGCTATCTTGCATCAATCACTACTCTAGCCTCTTTCACAAAGATGTCCATGTCAATCTGAATTGTGATGAATCTATCAATTATACCATTTAGCATAGTTAAGTCCAACTTATCATTAATGTATGTTATTTGTGGACCTGTAGCAGTTTGATGCATGAAGAAATCCCTCCATGGTTCATACTCTTTGAGTGTTCCATCTTCATTAAGGATCATGGGCATACCACATTCCTCCATATCCCTGAAGGCCTTGATTTTACCTTGTAGCTACCCACCAACTATTTCATGGGAGCCTGTGACCTCACCAATCATTTCAATTCCTCTTATTATTTCTAGAAGATTTTCTAGAGCTTCAAGGCCTTCCTTTACATTTGCTTGTATCTCCCTTAAACTATTTAATCTACTACTCCATTTATTCCAAGTTTTCTGGAAAACCTATTGAACATGTTGGAACCTTTCAAATGCCTCATGTATTCCTTTATAGGTTGACCATGTGGCTTCTACTTTAAGGTCTGCTCTGGTCAATCTATGGCCTAAAATTTCATCGGCCATATCCTTTGTAATCTTGTTCATGTTCTCCTGGAGCTTGTTCTTCTCAGACTTGACTGTTTGGAGTTCAACCTTCAATGCATTAATTCTTAATTTTAAGGTATCTTTATCTTTCGGTGAGGTACTAGATGGGGAATTAGGCAAGGTATTTTGACCTACCCTAATCATAGTAATTTTCACTTTATTGTATTCCTCAACTAGTTTGTTATGCTTCTCCAACAATTTCATATACCTAGCCTGATAGATCTCTGCAGTGTCAATGCTCAACATGGCTATATGCATTGTTAACCTTACAGCATGTGGAGCTATCATCTTTGAAGCCCTTCCTATAATCAAGTCTCATGAAAGGCTAGTCATTGTCCCGCTAAGCCTACACCTCCCTGAATCTGGTGTTAATGACCAAATAGCTAATGCATGTAAATTAGGGCTAAACCTTGAACCAAAAGTTTTCTCATCAAAATTTTCTTCAAACACCATAGCATTTGGGTCACTTATGATCCCATCTAGGGAAGTGATTGAAGATAGGTTCCATCCTGGCATTACTAGTACCCCACTATTTTTGACCAATCTCCTAGCTTCCATAGGATTCATTTTCTCGATTTCTTGAATAATATCTTCTTCAGTCTTCTTCCTAACTTCTTCCTATTGTGAAGGATCCACTCCTTCTAGAGCCTTTTGTATCCTATCATGTATTTCCTAAGCTTTTAGCTTATCAATGTGTTCTCTAAATTTTTTAGATGTCACAAATGAATCATCCTCTAGAAATTTGGCATACTTGGCTAAAACTCTTGCATAATTGTCTTGACTTTCATCACATTCCCAAGGTACTAGCCTATCATCTGGAACAAATGGTTCCATTACATCTCCAACATCAGGGTGGGAAAATTCATGCTCTACCCCTTGCTCAAGAGGCATTGATTAAGTATATGGTTGTTGTACATTTCCCTCAGCACCATGTATTTTGTCAACATTTGTAGGAGGTAGCTCTATAATAAGAGTATTTTCAATATCCATTGGTTGATTCTCTTCTAATGTTGTGGGCTCCTTTGGTTGACCTTTAGTTCTCAATAAATTCTCTTGTAAAGCCTTTTGAGCCAATTGCTCTACTTTTTGCACCTTTTCCAGAAAATTACCATCACTAAAATCACTAAGGACCAATTCCATCCTTTAAATTTGTCAGTGAGGTGCTTATAAGGGCTTTCATAATAAGAATTCTAAGTATAATCCCTATGCTCAACCTTAGCAATTTTCATCCAAATCTTTTCTCTATCTTGGATAGCAACACATGTTGGAAAATTCCTTATCACATCCTCCTTGAAAAAGAAAGTATGAAGTCCATATCCTGAGATTCCCCTTTTTACCTTTTCTTTGTTGATGTATCCTTCTAAATCAAACTTTCTAGTAGAAGATACTTTCATTCTCATATTATTGATCATTATACCAAATACCTCATATGCTTCCTTTTCCAATACAACAAAATAATCAAAGGAGAAATTTGATGCAATGATGGAGGCCTTTCTAAACAACCTAAAATTCTTTGCATCACAATAATCCATTTTCCACATACCTCAATGAAATCCAACCTATCAGAAACAAACCTAGGCAACATATGTGGTGCCACAAGAGTCTCGTAACACCTGATGACCATGCAATCCTCATACAAATACCAATCTCTCTAATTGCACTCATAATTGGGGTCATCACCACATTCTCTTGGCCTTAACAATACTTGAATTGTTATAGAAATCCTCTTAGATGGTGCAATACCCATTTGTACCAAAATGGTGTGTTTTATGTTGTTACAGAATCCAACATAATTTGAATTTGGGAAATGTATGTCCACATTTGGACAGGCAATCTATTATTTCTCTCATCCACTTGTCTTAGTGTCATGGCTTTACCAAATACTTCCCTCCCCTGATATAATATCATATGCATCAAAAATGAATAATGTATGAATATCAATGGAGTTTTCCTCTCCTTCAACCTTACCAAATCATAATGCAACTAATCAGCAACTCTACTAGCATATTCAAACCATGTGTGTGTGTTCTTATGTTGAATATCCATAATCATAAGTAACAGAGGTGGTGTTATCCTTCCATCAAATTTTACCACAATCACCTAGCACAACATATAGTATGTGTATCTAAAATAATTTAAAAATTCCTCACAACTTGTGGTTCAAATTCTTTGAGTGAAAACACAAAATCCTTCTCTCTTCTATGCTTTGGCAGTTCACCTCTTCGGAGTCCAACCCTATGATCAGCATATTCCTTCTTCATCTTTTCCATGCTGATCTTTTCACTAGCATCAAGTTTCATTCTGAAAACTTCCATGACTTTGCTTTTCTTTATTTCCAAAATACTTCTACCCTCAGTGTCCATGATTACCCTATTCACATTTTCATATCTATCTGCAAGGTGTAGCATCAAGTCTACCTCCACAAAGACATTAGGGACAACCAATTTCCCTAAATCATAACCCCAGACATTTTTACTAGGATGCTAAGCATCTCTTCTTGTGAAGGTATACAAAAATAACTCCCATCTATATTTTGGCATGACAATGTCACCAATTCTGACTGCAAGGTCCTTGAAATTGGTGGTTAGTATTCCTTCCCTTGTAGCCTTCCTACTACTTTCCTTGACATCTAGTGGTTGGAATTTTTCCATGAAATGAGTGTATTCCTTTGGTTGGCCCTTTTTCTTCTCAATCACTTTAGATGTTTGGGGTGGGTCATGGGAGACCTTTTTTTTTCTTCTTCTTGGGTATGGGTTTTAAAGATGACTTACCAGGTTCACTCATCTTGGCTTCCTCAGGGTTTTTTTTTGGGGGGGTTTGGAATTAAACTTGGTTTGGGATTACTACTCTATTCTTGGTAGCTCAAACTCAAGTTCAGATACAATTTTACCCAATTAAGAAACTACACTTAATCTAAAGAGGCAAGGAACCCTAATTATTCATTGGAAATAATTCATACATTTTGGTTCAATATACCAATTCTTGCAAAGTAACAAAAGAAACTAGTGGATTTGATAGCAACTTACCAGAGAAAAAATTCCTCTACAACTTTCTTTAGCTTCGGCTCTGGTTGTTCCAAACTCTTCTTTAGCTCCTCACATGTTCGGATGAGAGGAAAATAAAAATGCAAACCATTTTCTATGAATTCATCCAATTACACCCACTATTAATGGCACAAGAAGGCTTTCGTAAGTGAACAATTAATCCCTAAGTTGGTCGTTCCTATTTGAATTTGGGCCATTGATTTACTCATATGAAAAGTCCATCCAACGACTCACGTTATCTCATACTCCTTGTGCGGCCCTACCAACGATTTGATAGTACCTTGATGAGCTAAGGAGATACCACATGTATCTCTCCACATTATATGAATATCGCTCATCATGTCTTCCAATTTCACATTGGTACCTCATCAAGCGATGGCCTGGAAGCCAGCGATGAGATTTCAGCCCTTGATTTTGAGCACGAGAGGATCTTAGCTACAGACTAGAACTACATTGCTCATCACTTCCCTTCTTTTCATTGAGCAACCCAAACCCATGATAGACTAAGCCTGTGCAATGGGAAGAAACTCCACCCATCAGTGGTTGTGGGTTCTCTCTTGGAAATCATGATATAACTGGTGATAGTAGTAAAGCCAACAATGGGTTAAAAACTTAACTGCATTGCTCATCAAAAATTTTCTACCATCAATGATAGTGAAACATGCAATGGGAAATGAACCAAGCATTATAGGATAAACATTGTATCACTCATCATGGGATAGAGGAAGCATTCCACGAAGTAACATGCTATGAGTGATAGATAGTGAGCAACAAACTTAAGTAATACTAAAATACACGTGAGCAAAAGTTGTTCATAAAAGAGGGACCTGCTAGGCATCAATGGTGACCAAGGTGTTGGGGTTGTTTGAACAATGATAATAAAGATCATAGGAAGGCACTTAAGTGACAGGTAAACTAATTTATCTAGTCAACACAAGAACATAAGCTAAAGGATAACCAAGGGTGGCAAGGTATACAAAAATTTTAAACCCTAGACCCTAGTGGCAATAGTATATAAGAAATAATAAATGTGACCAAGAAACCAATGGGACCATGAAAATTTTTAGGGTTCCATTAGACTAAAAGGCTCCCAAAAATTTGGCAGGACGCTTATACAAGGACAAGTTCGCCCAATGGCAAATGGGTCCTTATTTAGGGTTCTAAAAAATGAAAGATGTTAAGTCTGAGTTATTGTTAGTGTTTTTTGTTTGAAGTTCCAAACAATGATTTTTGTGAGAATTTTATATTTTCAAGTGTCTCAATGCAAGTGCAATTAGTGACAATAAGTGAAAAGAATTTCTTTTGGAAAGCAATTTTAAACTGAAATATATCTAAATGACTAAAGGACACTCTTAATGCAACTACAATGCAAGATGTATGCAAAATGAATGCAAATTTTCTAACTTTTATGAATTTAATGTAAACATGCAAAACTAAACCCTAAATGCAATGCACAACACATTAATGCAAACCTAGATCTAGGGTTTGAATGTCTCCAAATCATAATTTAGGATGTACAAGGTCAGGTTCACCAAAATGAAACATGGGAAAAAGGAGGAGGGTGAAATAGGTAGACCTAAAATAGAGGGACCTATGCCAAAAAGAAAAAGGGGGTGTCCACATAATCACAAATCCAATTTTCCCATGTTCATTAGGAAGAGGGATAGTGCCACAAATGGTTAGAATTGACTTGCAACCCTCCAGGTGAGTCAACCCTAGGTTTCAACACTATGTTTCCCTAAATTCCTTATAACAAAAATGACCGAACATGAATTTTGGGAGAAGAATAAAATTGCATTAACAATCAAACCTCTGAGATCTAACAATTGAAACACAAATTATTATGATAATATTGATAGAAACAACCATTAACTAGTAGATCTAAGAAGGTTAAGATGGTATGTACCTAACTCCAAAAGTGGTTTCCAGGCTCTACAATGGGACAAGTTCGCCCAAGGGTGAATGAGTCATGGCATCCTTTTTTGGAAAATAAAAATTTTATTTTGTAGCCCTCTATCTATACTCTACTCTTGTACTTACAAATCTTAAATCCTAAGTCCAGATCTATAGCAAAAACTAAAAAATCTGGTTTGTTTGTATGGGGGCTTGCCTCGGTCAAACCCCAAGCTTAGTAATTAAACCTTAATGGAAAGATAAAAATATAATAAATAAAAATGTGTGCAATCCCTAACCTTAAGTTCATCTAAGGTTTTAAGAGCTAAAATGCAAAGAAACCTTATTCAAGTGTGTTAGGGAGAAGTCAAAACACCCTAATAAATCTAAAATCTAATTATACCTTGCTTTGGGTAGCTAGTAGAATGAAGATTGAATATGGGAACACTTAGGAAACAAGTCATTAGGTTAGGGAGAATGTCTAGGTGCATGTCCTAAAACCTAGAATCTATCATGATCCACCATTGGCATCAACCTTCAAATCATGAACAATGCTTGATCTAGCTTGGAAAAATGAGCTTGAAGACCTACAAAAACAAATGAAATGTTGCTCCAATACTTCAACCTTGATTGCTTGAATTTTCTCTCCTTGCTCTTGAGTACTAATCTTGTGAACATCTTCTCAATCTCTTGTCAACCTAGTTTGAAATGGTGAAAAGACAAGGCTCTATATGCCTCTTCTCTAATTTATCGATTACTAAATCTTGATGGCCGAATTTTGCAACTTGCATTTTGATAATTAAAATACCTCCAAAAATATATTTTAAATTGGGTTTTGGTACCTAAAGGGGACCCATTCGCCCAAGGGTGAATGGGCCTTGACATAAATTTCCAAGACTCATTTGTTTTAGGGCCTTTAATTCATTAAATGAATTTGTTCAATGCATGTTGTGTTGTCAAAAAATGATAAAAATAGGCCTAGGGATGCATAATAAAGGTAATTAGGGGCCTATTTTGAAGGGTAAAAATGCATAAATGGGAGGTCACTAAAATAGGTCCAAATTAAGTGTGAAATTGTACTTTCACTTAGAAAGGAGTACAATTTTCTATACTACAGTATCATTATCTCTTGATAAGGTAACATCTACTAAACATGAATCAGTAGTACATCATGTTCTCTCTATCTCAACCCCAAATCTCTCTGTAGTGCCTCCATATAATGTCACCATCCCGAAGCTCATTCATCCTCCTTCGACATGGATCCATTCTCTTGATATACTCATAGTGCAATGCCCCTCCCCATTTGAATAGCATAGGTTCATCTACATGCCTCTCCACCCTCTCATGTATCCTTGGTCTTGTGACCCGAATATTCTCCTAGGACCATACGTATATAGGAGTATAATATGTGTCAAGCTCAATTCATGTATATAACATATCAAGTGCATATCTCTATACAACTGTACTAGTAGGTAGGCTACCCACACAAACCTCATCGATCTCCCCACCATATCTAGCACCACGTCTGCTAGTGTCAAGATGAAAAACCTATCACTCTTATCTAAAAGTAGTACATCACTAATCAAATTGAATAAATAAAGTGCTAAACCTAACACCCTATCTAGGCATCCATCAACATCTAATGCTCACTTTCTACATGATAGGTCGGTCCTCCTGAATAATTTCTGCAATAGTAGTGGGACTACCTATGCTATGGATCCCTCCCCCATCTCTTGTCTAATCAAAAATTGTAGGATCTATCAAACATCCTCTAATGTAATAATCATCTCCCTAGTGGGGAGGAGGAAGGTACAAATCCTATAGCTCCACTACTCCACCAGTGTCATCAATATGGGTTTGTATACCCTCACTATTGGCATTATCGATACATATGCTAGCACATCATGTCCAATACCACCCATTCATCCATGTCAAATCTTCTAATAAATTTTAGGACCACTAACCATCACTCCCAATTGCATAGACTCGATATGCTCTGTATCCATCCAATCATCACTATGTTAGGTCTTTTCATCTTATTTTCTTCTATCTTTCATTTTTCTTCTTGTTGGTAGATTTTTTTTTTGGCGCATATACCCATCCATAGAGTAGATTTTCTTTTCAATGTATCCACCCCTTTCCATGCCCATCTTCCCCTATGGTTTGGATCACATCCACCTATCTATACATGGTTTTTTCCTATGCAACAGGTCTGCCTTTCTTCTTTCACATCCACCCTTGCAGGTGATGCATATTTGCTTGTTCATCATTGGATATACCCTTGAAGATCCAAGAGCGCATGCACCCTTCCTTTAGCACATCCACCCTTGCAGGCTATTGTGCATTTGCCTTTCTATGAGTGGATCCACCTTTTAATCAAATCCACCTAAGCTTTACATCTGCCCATCCTGAAGCTCATCCACCTATCGCATAATTTCCTTTCCTTTGGTAGATCTATGTGTTTACAGGTGCATCCACCCATGACCCAATGAATCTTCCCTTCTAGGATACATCCACCTCTGCACCTTGATGGGTGGATCCTCCCTATCATGATGGGTGGATTTTCCTAATTATGGACTTTGACTTGCAATAAATGCAAAAAATTACAAGGTATAAAGCAAAGTTAAGGGTCATGACACTCTCCTCTCTACACCTGTGCCCTCACTGCATCCAATCAGTGAGGAATGCTCTATCCACGTGACATTTTTCTCAGTGATCTCTATGATATCATGAATACTTAGGGTAAAAATGAATAATTTACCTTGATTACTATTTATAGACTACCCTAATTACCCCCTAAACTCTAATTTCTTCTTTTCACTCCCATTTGCAACCCTGTAACTCCTTTTTCCTCTGTTCTTTTTCCATTCTTCACCATTTTTCATTGTGGTCCTACTAATACCTTTCTTCTTCCTCTATCAAGACACTGCCTAGACCCCTTTTTCCCCATTTTCCCTCTCGAGGGGGCATCATACTACCATATTCTTCTTTTTTATTTGTGACATCTTTTCCTCCATGTCGGGGCATCTCATCACCTGTTTTCTTCTATTGAGTCAACTATATTTTATTTTTCTTTGAAACATTGTTATTTTAATGATATTTCAAAGAGGGGAAAAATGTAGACACCTAAATTGACCATTTATATTTGGCAAAATTTACCTTTATTTCATCTATTTCACCTTCTTGTCTGAATTAATTAAATAATTTTGTCATTATTAATTAGTATCAATCATTTTCCTAAGGTCTTATAAGGTATTTAATTATTCAATTAAATACTTTATCACTTTATCTTTCCTATCTAAATTAAATAAATAGACTAATTTATTTAATTTAGTCACTCACCTTATGGATATTAAATTTAGTTTTTAATTCCTCACTTTCTCTCACCTAGTCACATCCTCCATAATCCCACCCTAATCCTAATCCACTTGCTAATCTCACCATTAGGATGTGCACATTCCTAATCCTTGTTTAGGAGGTTTTGCATCCTCCAACATAAATTCAAGTAGGTTTCTAATCCCCTCCATTAATCTAATCACCCACCTAATCCTCTACTTACACAATAAAAACATAAGATTAATCAAACCTAATCTTCATGTCATTTATGGCATATCCCCTAGTCAATTCTTTATTAATTTCTTTCTCCTTTTAGAGAAGCTAACCCCATACCCCCCATGGAATTTTTAATTCCATTTTATTCTTCCTAGGTACTTCAAGGAATTTTTATTTCATTTTCCCTTCCCCATGTGGATTATAAGGTAATTTTTAATTCCCTTTGTCCCATCCTCCCATGATTTTGGGAGATTGGACAAGAAACTCCTTTATGAGGAGATATTTCCCATTCCCTATGGTACCTTCCACATCCTCTCATGTCCTCTCATGATGACAAGTGTTATCACCATGGAGGTTGAGATGCCTCAAGGTATCCCAACCATTGATCTATCCTAAGATTCAATCCTAGTTGTCCACTCCTCTCTCCCCTTGCTAAATGACTACATTTAGTCATTTTTTCAACACATCACTCATAATCCTTCAAGATATCATGCAACCATAGTTAATCTTGCCATTTTGTGACCAAAATTGAGCAAAAACAAGGTGTTATGCTACCAAAATCGATATAGAGCACACATCCAACTACATCAACAGGGAAATCATGACATCGTGCTCTTCCTTATCTCCTTTTTTGTGCTATTTGGTGTAGTTTTGAGTTCATTTGGCCCTTATCTTGAGTGTTGGTATTGATTTTTTTCTTTTTCTTGGTTTATTTGTATTTCCTTGCATTTTAGTTAGCAAAATATCACACACACAAAATACAATATAATTTCTATCTTATGAAAATTTTGAAAATTGTGCATGTGATTTGGTGAGTTAAAGTTCCAATCACTAGAGTGTTCACCACTCAATCAAAGAAGAATAATATCATTTCCATAGATAAGTATTTCTATTAAGTATTGTAATTTCTTTGGATTAAAATTTTTGTTAAGTGAATGAATATCAAGTTTAATATTGTTTATCTTGTGTCAAGTGTGTATGTAAGTTGTTAATTTTTATTATAAAATTATGATAGTAATGTTTTATTTCCTTGAAAATGTTAAAAGTAAAAATACCAAAAACATTAGAAAAATGAAAAGTTTCTTAAAAAAATCTGTTTAGTTTTGTTTAATTAAAAAAGTTTGAATGATTATATAATTTGTTTATCTCAGTAAAATAGATAATTTTCTTCTTAAATATTGTAGTTTGACAAATGGTGATTTTATCTTTGTTCTTCAAATAGTTTTCTTTATAATTGATTTTGTAGTTTAGATTTAACTTCAACATAAGCATATTTTCAATAATGTAGTCTGTTTTTTTTAATTTTAGCAAGCAATTTCCTTTCGAGAAGTAATTGAGAAGGATAATAGGATTAGAAAGACTATTGGGATAAGGTATTCAGTTTCTTATTGCATATAGATTTTGAACATCACCCGAGTTGACAAAAATGATAATATATTAAAGCATGAGGTTTTGTGATGCATCATTACTTTTTAGCATTATTGCCCAGAATATAATAAATTCATGTTAAGAAATTTAAGATGTCAATAGGATCACAAATAGATAACTTAAACCAGTAAAATTTCAGAAGAACAAAATAATCCTTTCTTTTGCATGGTCAGAAAAAGGGATCCATGTGAAATATTTTTTTGCAAGAAATCCCAACCTCAAAAACCAACCATAGAATTTTGGGGATAGAAGCCTTATTAGAAGAACTTTGTACTCAATAATTAGTTAATCAAGACCAACCTAAGATTTTGTAAAGAACCCCTAAAATTGAGCAACCAACAAAAACATTCTAATAAGAACAATGAACAATAACAATTGACATGATGAGAGAAGGGTGGAAAGAAAATTCACCTACCCTATCAACTTAAATGTTGATGAGGAAGCTCCAATAAAGAACATTTTTCCTTCCATCCTTCCAACCTTTCAAGTTATGGATATAGAGGATTTAGACCAATTTATCTTTTAAATTGCATGATTATTATTAAAATAAGAAATACAATAAATAAATAAGGTTTAAATAAAAAAAATTAATTAATTTTTTTAAAAATTTAACATAAGTTTAAAATGAAAATTAAAATTGCATGAAAAATCATGCATTTGAAAGTTTAACTCTAAAATAAGGGATTGAAGTTGAACTTTTTTATTATTGCATATGAAAAACCATAAATAAGAGAATTCAACAAAGGAAATACAATGGTTTTTGGAGAAAATAACAAGATCATTGGCAGTGACAGGGAAATTCCTTCAAAATCTCATAGCTCTCAATCAAGATTTCAACACTTGGCAAGTAGGCTTCATAGCCATTTTCTTTGGAAATAATTATGGGTGTAATGCAATATTTTTTTGACATTCTTTATTGATTCATAAATATATATATGTTTGTATATATATGTATATATACATACATACATACACACACACATGCATATATATATACACACACATATATGTATATATGTGTATGTATGTATATATATGTAGTATGAGTATTATACTAGAAATAGTGATTTGACCATATTTGTAACCATACATAGATACATAGATTCTTGTCGTTGCTGGAAAAACCTTGTATTGTTGTTTAATTTTTGCATATTGGAACATCAGTAAACTGGTAAACGTTTATATCTACAATGAAGATTCTTTAATGAAAGTGTAAAAATCAGACAATGCATGTATATATGAAACTGTCATTTTATTGTTATAGTCTAATTCTTTTATTTCAAATTTGTATATAATTGAATAATTATAGTTACATATATGTGCATATATATACATAACCATACATACATGCATACATATATATATATATATATACATAACCATACATATATATATATATATATATACATAACCATACATATATATACACACATACCCACACACACATATATAATAGTGCAAATATACATCACATGTTATAAATTGATTTCTCATGGATTAAAACCTATAAGACATCTAAAACTAGCATATATATATATATATATATATATATATATATATATATATATATATATATATATATATATATATATATATATATTATTAATAATATATATAAAAATGTTGAGAGATATCCTTCTCGAAGCGTCTATTACACATTTATGTGACTAATTGATTAAAAAATAGATGCCTCGAGAAGGATATCTCAGTGTTTTTATATATATTATTAATAAATAATATATATATATGCTAGTAACAATCACAACACAACATAGAAGACAAAATTATTAGGGTTAGGGTTAGGGTTAGGGTTAACATTAGGGTTAGGATTAAGTTTAGGGTTATGATTAAGGTTTTCATTAAGGTTTGGATTAGGAATAGGATTAACATTATGAATAGGGTTATGGTTACAATTAAAGTTAACAATAGGGTTATGGTTATGGTTGGAGATTATGTTTGGGATTAACATTTGAGATAGTGTTAGGGTTAGGTTTATGGCTAGAGATAAATTTGGGATTATGGTTGGATTAGCATAAATAGTAAGATTAGGATTAGGGTTAGGTTTAGGTTTATGATTACGATTAGAAGTAGAATTAGAATTTGGGTTGGGGTTATCAACACAATTAGGATTAAGGTTATGATTAGACATAAAATTAGGATCAAGGATATGGTTAAGGTTAGGGATAGGGTTAAATACAGAATTAGGTTTAAGGTTGGAGTTAATGTTATTGTTGGGATTAGGATTAGGTTTACAGATTAGGGTTAGGGTTAGTGTAATTATTAGGATTAGCATTAGGGTTTGATTAAGGGTTATGGATGAGGGTTACAATTATGGTTAATGTAACATTCCAACCCTTCAATGTAGTAAAAATTTCTAAATTTACACCTTGCAAGTAAGTAAATTAGGTAACAATGCATTGCAATAAAAAAAATTATTTCTTTTATTCAGAATATATGATCACAATGCCATATCATTTTACAATAAGGATTACATTTCATTACAATAACTTTATAAGTTACAACAAAACAAGAATACATACATTTACATACATAGCTCCAATGAGCTTTAGAACAAATAGTTGTAAGACAGTCTGGGATCCTTCCTTTCAAATCTTGGTTCTTCTATTCCCTGCTATGGAGGAGAAGCATCACTCAAGCAATTTTTTGCAAACCACAGACTCATAATGCATTCACCCACACATCTATCATTTGATAGATGGCCCTACCCTTCAATGAAGAGATTGGTGGAGTAACTAATAATGACAAAAAACTAAGCATAGTGTTGTGTCCTATATAACTCAAACTTGTAATCCCATAAATTTTTCCTAGCATGTAATACTAGATAATGGTGAACTAATAGTGTTAGTCTTGGTAGTCACACAATCTATAGTGGAGTCTCGGAGATTACACTACTTTGATCAAAGAGTTCTCATTCAGTACTTTGAATGGAGTCATCGATCACATACACTACTTAGGGCCGATTTGACTTAAGGCTATCTTAAGCTACACATAGGTATATCCTTTAATGGATAGTACTTTATCCTAGATAACCTATCACCATATAATCTACTTGGAATAAACCTACTTAACTAGTAAGTACACAAGCTAGGCATTTCCTTCAATGGATAGTCCATCATCCTAGAGATAACCTATATACTTGGATTAAACCTACTTAAACACAAGTGCACAAACTCCCTCCCATACTGGATTATCTATCCTATGAGTAAACACAAGCTTTCCTAGTTAAATCAACAACTTAGCTAAGTGTACCATATGTGCCTTTCGTTTTCAGTCACACCTAGTATATAATACTTGTGGAAAACATACCTCCTACCATGGAGTAAAATACAAACATAATGCATGGCCTCAATCAAAGAGTTATCATAATAATAGAGGACTCCATTTGAGAGTATCACCTCTTTGACCAAGAGGGTTTAAGCTATGAGTCCACTCTTATCAATATGATAACTTCATATTTAAGTGCGCATTGACACTAACCAAGCAGTAGTTTTAACTCACTAGGTCTCACTAAACCTCTCAATCCATAAGTAACCCACTAGCTATCTATTATAATCAAATAACTAGCTATGAGCATCCCATGTTCAAACATATCTAGTATAGTTAAATACCTATGTCAAGCAATATATCCTATCATGGAGCACTTAAAAACACATTATGAAAACAACATGATAGCTTCAATTTCCTTTTCTAATTTTTTTAGTGCATATACTAGGAAATACATCTCAACCATGCATGCAAGACACTTCATTCCAAAGTAAAATAACAAAGAAGAGATCATCATGCCTGTTATCACTTTCCAACTAAAGACAACAATCAAGAATGTCACAACTGAATTCTCTCTCTCTCTCTCTCTCAAGTTGATAGCTTAATCCTCTCAAATATCTCTCCCTCACAATGTAAGTAAAACTCACTCTTTTTCTCTCTCAATGCAAAGAAAAGTATGGCTAGGAAAATACAGAATTATGAATTGCAAAAGGTGTATAATCTCTTGTAAAGAATGTGTCCTCACTAATGAATTGGCTCAGCTATCAATAGAGAAATCTAGCAACCTCATGGCCTACATTCTAGGCATGCAAAAGGGAAAAAAGCTTCATACAAAGCAACACATGAAACTCAATAATAAAGTGGTGATCAAATAAGCTCAAACTCAACAAAACCTTCTATAGATTGACTAGTTTCCTTGACAACAATCCAAGACATATTCAATATGCACATGGAGAATTCAAATTGTTACAATGAGAAGAGATCTACAACAATTCAAACTCAAATGTGGCACCACTTTCTATTCTATTTCCTTCATATTTGGCATAGCTGAACTCAATCAACTCCCATCTTTTGACAGCAGGTTTCCATCGACCCTTCTGGTGAATGAATCGACTTAAGTAGTTTATTACACTGGAAAAATTCAAGCATGGTCTTCACTAAAGGTGTCGACCAAGTCAAGCATTCTACAACAAGTAATATCAAAATGTAATTCAACATCATATCTCGCATGCCATTCATTATGATAATTGGTTTCCACTAGCAATCAAAAGCTATTAAATTGGCCTCTATTGACATAGTCATTTTTTACCTCTATTTCATAGTCTTCATCGACTATAAAATAGCCTTATAAATCAGCTTCCATTAAATAAGAGATAGTTGATTGTAATTAACATATATAATATATACTTAAATACTAACATGTATTTATATATATATATATATATATTTATATACTTATATATTCATATATTCATATATTTCCATTAATATATATTTACATATATATATATATGAGTATAGGCTAGTATATAATAAACACATTATATTGAGTGTATGCATTTATATATATATATATATATATATATATATATATATATATATATATATATATATATATATATATATATATATATATATATGTATAAATGTATGTGCCTCTATGTACATGTATGTGTAGGTATATCTATATCGATGCATCTGTATGAGTGTGCCCATTCGCCAACATATGTGTGTATCAATATACATATACATATGGATAAATGTATATACTATACACCTATATATATGTTCACATTTGTTTCACATATAACCATTCATGATTACCATCATATTGATGAGTGTTTGCATGTGGTGCATCTATACATATCCATATGCATGTCATTAGATCCTATTGACATGCATGTGCATATATATAAACTACTTCCACTACATCCCATGTGTCAATATAATCGTAATAGCGCAAGAAAGATCTCAAATGCTCAAACAGATAAACATCACCCAATGCATGTAGAAGTAAACAAGACTCTCAAATGCAAACATATTTCAAACTAGGGATGACTTACCAACTTCCCACTTCTATGTCGAGACTCAACCAAACTACTATGGTGTGTGTATGCTTAGATAGTTTACGTTACTGGTTATTCAACCAAAATCTTCTCCCAAGTGATACTTCCCCTCCACCTGGAGGAATGAACATTTACCTACAACCATTAACACATGCCTATGATAGTCAATTGTTCACAACATATTTAGTATACATAAACATCTCCAAAGCTAGAATAATAATTCAATAACCATCTATTCACATATATGCAGTATTTCCCCATGAAATGACATCAACCGAGATAACATAAAATGAGATAAAATCAAATTATATAACATTCACATTGATAACATAGTAGAAGCACAATTTATTCATCTCCAGAATTCACATTACATTCACATTTTACCCTACATAGTAATAGTAAATAGTAATTACACAATTTGAGGTGTAACATACTCCCCCCTTGTGAATCATCATCCCCAGTGATATATATCCCTTTAACATATAGTTAAATTCAAATAAAGTTTTACTTACCATTCTCAAAATACATAAGATTTATAAAACATTCATCCTATGTAGCAACCTTGTCCTCCTTGGATCTTGCTTCGAGTTCCCTCACTATCGCATAGGGAAATCTTGTATGCCTCACTCAAACCTACTCTCCCAAAGAGCTTTATACATTATCATATATACACATTCTAGGTACAATAGTATTTATACATGACATAGTGACTATAAATCATTGGCCAATGAATTTATCCTTAGTATAATCCAAATAGAAAAGGAATAGCGATGTATTGCACACTACATCATGGGTCCCATCCTTCCCCTTTGGTAATTATACTTTTAGACAACTCATAAACTGAGTTCATCTATCACTTACACATCCATTTTCCTTACCATAAAATACTTTTTCTTGATTATTTGTCCATCCTGAGCATAACATTGCTCTTGGAAACTTGTTATATTCTGATACTGCTTCATACTTAAGCTTTTTATTTACAAAGTTTCATCAATCTCTTTGATCTATTACTCCTTTTTGGAAATCTATCAAGTCTATGGTTAACCCTATTTCTAAGCCTATTTCAGCCTAATAGAGTTTCCAACCTTCCTTTCCATATAATGGTCCAAACTTCAATGTTAGAATTTTATAAATCATTCAAGATTTAGTCTACCATTTTCCATCTAGAATCTCAAGAGAGTATATATGTCTTATCGATGATGACATCCAGTCTTCATTTCCTAGCATACTAGACATTATCTTGCCACATTCCATGTAGCCTCTTACTCTATCTTTTCCCCAGTTATAGTAGTTTCTCATCCAAAAATTCACTTTATCATTCCAATGTCCTATCTCTGACATTAATTTCCTTGTTTCATTCTTGAATCTTCCAAAATTTTGGGTACATAGGTTCTTTTATATCAAATAATAGTTTATTCTTTGACTAAGAGAAAACCTATTTTACGATCTCATGCCATCTTTAATTCCCATGTAATAATGGTTATAAGTTTAGTAGAAATAAATCCCATTTATCTTTGGACATCCATACCATGGATTTCTTCTATCCTCAAATTATTTTCAAAGATGTAATCCATCTTTCAACTCAATCTAATTTTCCCAATAAAAATTGGTACTAATTTCAAGTATTAATCCTCGTTCAATCATGTTGGTCTCTAGAAGATATCAAATTTAGTTCCATATCTAATTACCAAGCACGAATGTTTCTTGTTAGCTCCATGAATTCACTTAATCATATAGGAGAGTCCCAACTTCATTATATCCTAGTTGAGCACAAGTAACAACCCCGGTGTTCTACTAAATAAAATTTCCAACATTTCAAGCTAAGTGAAAATTCTATGATGTCACGACATAACAATAGATGCTTCCCTTTAAGAGTGTATCTATTTTAATAAAAGAGCCAATCAAAGTAGATTATTGTCAACAATATGACTTCCTTTCAAGAGTGTAAATTAATTAACCAAGTAGCTACTTTAACTCAATAGGTATCCCACCTATGTTTCCAATCATATAAAATTTCATAAGCTCAATTAATTTACTCATTCACATGGGTGAATCTCAATCTCAATATTCCCTTCCAAATCTTAGGATAGAGTCCTCAGTTAATGACTAGTATAATGTTATAGGTTACTCTACCCCTATATGTTTCCATCAAGTCCAAATGTACAACTCAACCAAGTAAGTTATTCCCAACTTAAAGGTGTTAATGAGTAGTCTAGTACATAACCCAACTCAATAGGTTAAAACTTAACCTATGGTCTCTCTTTTTATTTGAATGAACTTCTCATCCCAATTAGGTTATTATAAACCTATGATTTCATTCAAGATTAAGGTAGTGATCAAATAATCATTCCAGTAAAGATATCTTGATGTGGTTCACATAACATCACATTGTATCTTACATACCTTTTCCATGGCTTAATAGCTAAACCTTAACATCCCCAAGTCTCTTAGCATAGTAAGCTACAATATCAAGTCACTTTACGACATGGATATATTTCATAATATGTAGTATTACTACTTATGTATAGAAATAACATTGTTATCTAAATTCCCATATAAGGTATATAGGAGTGTAGAGACACTTCCTTCCATTTCATGAGTAACCTAGATCTTACCTCGCCAATCTCATAGACAATGATCTTCCCTATCATGATCAAATTATATGCCTATCCTTTTCTAAGGAATCAATGATAATATTGTTTGATCTTCCAATCAGATAAATATGAGGTATGATAATAGGTCACAATCCTTGACCTTTCCATTTATATTTTTTCAAAATTTCTAATACCTTTTCCTTTCTCATTAGTCACAAAATGTATGACTTAATCGACATCATGACTTGCAAATAAGTCATTATTTCTTCCAAATTGAAAAAATATCTACATTTTTTGTTGGGTGGGGTACTTAATCAGAGTCAATCCACTCTCTTCCTTCCCCCCTTAGTGTTTCCACAACATTCGATCTACTCAAAGTTGAATTCTTAGCAACACTTACTTCTTTGAAATGATTTGTCATTCCTTTTTTGTTGGATTTATTTTTCCTTTTCCTACCTCAATGGTATACTTTGAATATACTCTTCCCAAAGTTAGATTTCATCATTGATTTCTATTCTAAAGATTCAATATTTTGGATCATCCAATAGGAGATCTAATGAATAATTAGCAACTAAGAAGTTAAGAGGCACACTAATATTCCCATTTTCTTTCCAATATCCTTTCTGGTGGAGAGATATCCATGCTCACAAGCCTCTTTTGTTGATGTACCTTTCAACTTAGAACATTATTTACCTTACAACTTCTATTGATCTGACACATATTGTCTTATTGTATCCCATTTCCTTTTGGATCCTCTAAACAAATGTTTATTTTTCAAATACATGTTGATGAGTTCATCTTATAGTCCAACCAATCTATGTACTATTCAAAACTTTGGTCAATCCACCTAATTAATCTTTTCAGGTTTCTTTCTCGCAATCACCTTTTGAAGTGACTTTATTCCAATGCTTGGAATCTTATTCTTTCATAACCTTTAGAGATACCAAATTTTGTTGGTCTCTTTTTCTCATCATTATCATAACTCCAAATTTATCTCATTGATTTTGGTTGGTGGAACCATGTCCACTTTATTGATTACATCATTCTGACCATTCCAATATTTTCCCTTTCCTAGGTACTAACTTTTTTTCTTGCAGGATCTTATCTTTATACTAGACTAATATTTATGTCAAGAGTTATCCAACCCTTTGGATACCTCCTTCGTTGACTATCTACTTCGATCTAATTTACGTTGGAATTTCATACACCTAGTTTTGTAGTGTTTTTACTAAATCCAAGAATTCTTGACTCTTTACGACTATAGGTTGTTACTATAAAAGTGGTTATCTCATTTCTTCCCATCCCCTTATAGTCATATAACTATTTCGTAGGATAAAGGTATATATTGGTTATTCTTCCTAACCTTCCTACATAACCTAATTGCATAATCTTCCTCAATCCTAGGTAATATCATAAGTTGTTGGTTTAGGAGTTCCTACTCCAAGGATGAATCTTAACTAGTCCCAAATTTATTCAAATTTCTAGAAATTCTCATCTCCCTTTTTCACTTCCCTATGTTCTTTTCTCCTGCCATTGTGGCATAAGAAATTTTCAACTATTATCTTCTAATAAGGTTTACACATTGTTGTGTAATAAGCTCATAGGTTTCAGTGCTTGAACCTGGTAGCTTTGATACCACATGTAAGATTCCAACCATTCAATGCAGTAAAAATTTCTAAATTTACACCTTGCGAGTAAGTAAATTAGGTAACAAGTCATTGCAATAAAAAAAATTCTTTATTTTATTGAGAATATATGATCAAGATGTCATATCATTTTATAATAAGGATTCCATTTCATTACAATAACTTCATAAGTCACAACAAAACAAAATACATACATTTACATGCATGGCTCTAATGAGCTTAAGAACAAATAGTTGTAAAATGGTCCAAGATCCTTCCTTTCAAATCTTGGTTCTTTTGACACTTGTTATGGAGGAGAAGCATCAATCAGGTGCTTTTTCACCAACCACAGACTCATAATGTAGTCCCCCGCACATCTATCATTCAATAGATGGCCCTTCCCTTCGATGAAGAGATTGGTAGAGTAAGCAATAATGACAACCAACTGAGCATAGTGTTTTTTCCTACATAACTAGAACTTGTAATCCCATAATTTCTACCTAGCATGTAATATTGGATCATGGTGAACTGACAGTGTCAGTCTCAGTGGTCACACAATTTTTCAATGGAGTCTCAAACATTACACTAATTTGATCAAAGAGTTCTCATTTAGTAATTTGAATGAAGTCATCTATCACATACACTACTCAGGGCCAATTTGACTTAAGGCTATCTTAAGCTATGCATAAGTATATCCTTCAATGGATAGTCCTTCATCCTAGATAACCTATCACCATATAATCTACTTGGAATAAACCTACTTAACTAGTAATTACACAAGCTAGGTATTTCCTTCAATGGATATTCCATCATCCCAAAGATAACCTATATACTTGGATTAAACCTACTTACACACAAGTGCACAAACTCCCTCCCATACTAGATTATCTATCCTATGAGTTTAAACACAAGGTTTCCTAGTTAAATCAACAACTTAGCTAAGTGTACCATATGTTCCTTTCATGTTCAATCATACCTAGTATGTAATACTTATGGAAAACATACCTCCTATCATGAAGTAAAATACAAACATAATGCATGGCCTCAATCAAAGATTTATCATAATAATAGAGGATTCCATTCGAGAGTATCACCTCTTTGACCAAGAGGGTTTAAGCTATGAGTCTAATCTTATCAATATGATAACTTCATATTTAAGTGTGCATTGGCACTAATCAAGTAGTAGCTCTAACTCACTAGGTCTCACTAAACCTCTCAATTCATAAGTAACCTACTAGCTATCTATTATAATCAAATAACTAGCTATGATCATCCCATGTTCAAATATATCTAGTATAGTTAAATACCTATGCCAAGCAATCTCTCCTATCATGGAGTACTTAAAAACACATTATGAAAACAACATAATAGCTTTAATTTCCTTTTCTAATTTCTCTAGTGCATATATTGGGAAAGAAATCTCAACCATGCATGCAAGACACATAATTCAAAAATAAAATAACAAAGAAGAAGAGATCCTCATGTCTGTTATCGCTTTCCAACTAAAGACAACAATGCAGCCCTCTCCCAACAACAAATAGCTTGAAACTAGCTTCTCAAGAATGTCACAATTGAACTCTCTCTCTCTCTCTCTCAAATTGATAGCTTACTCCTCTCAAATATCTCTCCCTCACAAAGTAAGTAAAACTCACTCTCTTTCTCTCTCAATGCAAAGCAAAGTATGGTTGGGAAAATATAGAATTATGAATTGAAAAAGATATATAATTGTATAAGAGAAAATTTTCACCCTAGGCGGGTTTCCTCTTTTTGCCTTTATACACTTTAGAAAACCAAAGTCAAAGGCTTAAATTTACTTAAGCCCACTGTTGGTGGTCCATGTGGAGCCTATTTTGTGTGTCGATGGAGGCATTTCTGTCGGGGATTCCCACATGGCACACTTACGTCCCTGGCAGATTCATGTGGTCTAGCCAACAGAGGTGTTACTCTTCCCATTGGCAGTGAAGTTGTAACACCTCCTTCAGCCAACTAACCCAAATATGGTTGTTTTCTTCCTCATTCCTTCATATTCCTTCATATTCGAACTCTTGAACAGACTAAGCTTCCATACTCTCACTCTCACAAGCTCACTTTCACTCACTTCCCAGTATTCCAAGCATTCCATTGCAACAACATCACACTCCATCAACTCAGTAGATCATGTTTGGGATCATGCCATATGTAGCAGAGGCTTGAGTTCCTCTCATTTTCTCCCCTAAGTAGCCTTGAGTGCTCTTGGTGGAGGTGGTAAGCTTCCCTCTCCTTTCCTCTATCATTTGGTGAATAGCATAGTACAGCATTGTAGTGTTTGTGTTTTCATTACATTGCTTCTTTATCTCATTCTTTTGGTTTTCCATGGTAGTGGAAACACCTAAACGGGGGTCTGACTGAGGCAAGCCCCTATACATCCACCCAACATTTTATCTTCTTGTTGTGTGTATGTGTGCGAGCTCTTGGAGAATCAACTGGCGAACAAGTTCATTGGTGACATTCTCTTCATCTTTATCACTCTTGTTTATTTATTTTATCATATTAGAGATTATATAATTTACTTAGTTCCATCATTTTGGCCCTTTAGTTAGCTTGTTGGGTCATTAGCTATTTTTTTAGTGACTTAACCTCATTTTTATTGTTGTCTAGTCATATGGACGATAGGGCACTTTTGAGACACTAGGGCGTCGCACTATTTTCTAAAGTCTACACTTCTGTCCTCAGACAAAGAGCTTTTCAAGACAAATTTTTAAACCTAGAAACCAACTTGCCTAGCCTCTTTTTGCAAATTAGGCTTGTTGAGTAGCTGAGAGGCCCTACTGTCCTCGTTACCCTTGCCTTACATACCCTAAACACTACATTTAGCTGAGGTAAGTTAGGGAAATCTCTCACGTTTTAACCCTCTGTGACCTGGGGTCTTGCATGTAGTGGTCCCCCTCTCTTACATTTTTGGTGAACCTGATGTGAACCAATGTATTTTCATCTGTTGGTGTTGAGGCTTCCCCCAGTTGCTTCGCGATTGTTGTTTTCTCGAGCATTGTGAAGGTTTATGAGCATTACAACCTAGTCCATAATTTTTGGGCATATCATAAGGAGAAATGTATGACACCTCTCGATGGATAGAATGAAGGTCTCACTTGGTCTCTCTACAGGTCTCTTCTCTAGTCCTATTGTTAGTTTGGCTATGTAGGAGTAGGTGTCAACGGGTAAGATAGGATTCACCAACGAAAGTGATCATATCCCCACTCCTCATGTGTCCCCCATGCCATCGGTGGACGAGCATGAGATCGTTCAAATCCCTGTTGAATATGTGTCTGCCATTACAAGGGGGTTGGGTGACCTTGAAAATCATTTGGAAAGAAATCTGAAGATGGCTAGGGCTACTTGAGTTGTTAGTTAACTAAAACATATGATGGATAAAGACCGAATAGGTGTAGAGCTTCTAATTAGTCTCTTCAGTATCACCAAAGCATTGTGCGCCCCTTCGAGCAACCCTAGTTTTGCATAAGGAGTCACCTTCGAAGAACATGAGAGATAGCTAGGAGTATCAATGCCTCCCACCTTTTTCTACATGGCCGATGCAGTCCCTTCCATTAGTGTCCCTTCTGTCCCTAATCAACTAAAAACTATCAAGGTGAATAAGGTCCCATTGGGCTTTAACTTTACCCATTTTATCACCTCTAGTGGTGGAGGTTTTGGTAGAATAGGTGGTGGAGGCTTTGGTAGTGGTGGTGGATCTAGTAGCGAAGGTGGTGCTAGCGGAGGTGGATCTGGCGGAGGTCATGGCGATGGACCCGGTAGTGGCCCTACTAGTGGTGGTGGCTCTAGTAGTGGCTCTAGCGGAAGTCACACCGGTGGCAGTTCTGGAGGGGGAATTAGCGGTGGCTCTGGAGGGGGTTTGTCTGGCCCTTTATCTTCTAACGACCTTATTCTAAATACTCTACTTTAGAATATGGGAAAAATGAAAATTCAGTTAGCGATCCTTTCCCAAGCCTCTGCCCAACCTATTTTCTAGCATTTCTTCTAACATAGTTTGTTATCGGTTGTCATCTTAAACACTCCCTTCCCTTAGGGAATGGAAATTCCTAAATTTGATAAGTTTGGTGGTAAGGGAGATCCACAGACACACATGTCTACCTTTAATGCCCTATGCACTGACTTCTTCCATCATGATGCCTTGATGGCTAATTTTTTTCCTTGATCCCTCAAGGACACAGTGCTCGAGTGGTATTGTTCCTTGCCTGATAATTCTATTTTCTCATTTGACTAGCTTGTTAACCAATTCCTTAGACAATTCCAAGCAAACATTGGGTCCAAGATGACCTTTTCAGTTCTTGTTCAATGTAAGCAAGGAGACAATGAGAAGATTATTGATTTCATAGCATATTATCAAGTAGTTCTTTCACAAATTTCATACCAGCTACCCAATTTTGACTTGTAGAAGGTGTTCATAAGGAACTTACAAAGGTCTTGGCAAGAGAAGTTCACCCTTATGAAATACCCTTCTTTCACACATTTTTGTGTAGCCTTACGAGAATACCAATAGACGGTTGCTCAGTTTGAGGGATCCTCTTCACACTCCCATTCTGAAGGAAAGTCCATCATATCAATCTTTGGTAAAGGAAAATCCGTTTGCAAGTGTAGTAGCCGCTATTGATGACAATGGCCTCAAACGCAATCAAAAATTCACTAATTTGTCTGAATCTTACACTTCTATCTTGCAAAAGTTGTTGAAGGATAATATCATAACTTTGCCACCCCCTAAGCCTATTAGGGAACCCTATCCTAATTGGTATGATGGGAGTGCTTATTGTTAGTACCATCACATTAACAAACATGATACTAAACATTGTATTCGGTTGTGTCATGAGATACAAGACCGCATCGAGGACAGTAGCATTTGTCTCGATGGGAATACACAAAATGCTAACAAATCAGTGGCCAAAGCTAACAATGAATTGCAAATATACATAGACCCATTTCTATCACATTCTGTCAACTTGATTATTGATCCACTGATATTGTTCCTCAACCTGAGGCCTATGTGAACATGGTCACAATAACTTCTACTATTCCGCCCACACTCGGTTCATCGTATATTGCATTTACAGCACAAGATCTACCCTTAAACAACAAGCCTTCACCTCTTTACATTCCCGTTTGTGCCAATGGTAACATTGTGATGGGATTCTTGATAGACCCCGTGAGCTGTGTGAATATTATTACCAAAGAAAAATTAGTATTGAACTCATTACAAAAGGAAAAGTATGGAGAAACAAAATCTACCATCTATACCCATGATGGTATGAGTCTTAAACCTTATGGCTCAATCACTTTGTCCATCCTGGTTGGACCTAGGATTGTTGACATGGTCTTCAACATTATTCCAGAGTCAAACCTATTCAAAGTGAAGCTAGGAATTCCTTGGTTGGCTTCCATGAATGGGATCGCATTCATTATTCATAAGTGTTTAAATTTTTTCCATGAGGGTGTCGTGCATGTAGTGCATGATACCAGATATCAACCTTTGGTATCTCATGGTGGATATTCACTGGATCACTTTTGGCCCTCCCTGGTTGGTTCACTTCCTCTGAGAATGGACCTACTTTACAAGAACTATGTGAAGTACAAAATTGGGGGCAAAGGGGAGCCAAAGTTGACCCTTCCTGCAATGGAAAAATTGGTTGCCTCCTCTTCCCAAGAAGAGAAGGAGGAGTCCTCACCAACTCCCTCTCCTTCTTGCAAAGGTAAAGAAAAGGCTATACTATCTACTCCCTTTTCCCCAAAGAAGGAGGAGAATCCCATAACGGCTCCCTTTCCTTCTCATAAAGGTAAAGAGAAAATGACCTTTTCCTAGACTACCCCATCCTCTCCCCTTTCTTGGGAAGAGTACTGGATGAGCAAGCCCAGTGGCTATCCTCAGAGTCTGATGACTCCTCCTTAGCGTAGGCCCAAGATTAGAATCTCGAACCTTCCTAATGAATTTCCTAGACCATGGTACTACTTATACAATAGAAAGAAAGGTTCTCGCAGATAATTTGATTCGCGACCTCCTACAGCTCCTGCTCCCAATGCAGTGAGCGAAAAGAGGCCCACTGTCGAGGCTCTCGAGTTGACTCCTCCTATCGCTCCTCAGCCTACTCTGCCTACTCCTATATAGGAGCCCGTTCCTCCACCTAAAATGGTTGTAGTGGATGTTCCTATGGTTGAGTAGGAACCTCTTGTCCCTTTGCAAGCTCTAGCTTCTAACTCCAAGAGCCATAGAAACCACCTTGCATGTGAGCACAAGCGTCGATGAAAGGATTTCCTAGCTGAGTAAGTTGCTTCACAGTAGAAGGAGGAAGAAATGACCACTCCTATTTTAGGACCTCCTGCCACGTCTCCTTCCTCCCTTCCTATTGTTCCTCTTCAGCCTGATTCACTCCTGACTTCCATTGTGAGCACAAACATGCCTAACCCTAAACAGGTACAAGTGTTTATCACTCCTTCAGTGGAGCTGCCTTTGTTGATTTCTGTCCCAGATATTCAACCCTTCCCTAAGCCCATGGACATGGTTAATACTTTGGTTGTGTCCACTACGGTTCTATCCTCCTCTTCCTCTACACCCCTAGCTTCATCTGTGGGGAGTTCATCTCCCCTAATGAGGAAAGAGGTGGAGGTTGGTCCTTCTGGAAAAAAAGAATGTAAGAGGAGTCCACCTTCTTTGCAAGGTGGCCCCGTGATGACTTGTTATGTCCTTGTGATAGAACCGGTCCTAGCTTCCCTTGAGTTTGTCACCGCTCGTGAGTCATTCGACAAGCTTAACAGTGAATCACAGGCATAGCCTACACCATCCACTAAGGATAAGCATGATGCTCTCATGGGATGCATGTTTAATTTTGTGGATGAAGTCTTGGCCCTGTCAGTGATCTTCACAAAATCACTGACCTTGACTCCACAGGAGCTTGGTAGAGTGGACCTTGAGGGGCCCTCTTCCTTGGCCCTTGTTGTGGGAGGGTCAGATGCTCCTCCTCTTAACATTCCACCCTTGCAAGCTCGTCCTCCTTCCTCTTATGAGGATCTAGATTGGGAAGTGAATGACCTCCTAGATGATCAGTGTTAGGAGGAGGTCCCCATTTCTTGATCTTGTGTGTGTGTTTTGTGATGTGTTCCCCTGTACTTGTTCTATATGTGCCTGGATGACCCTTGTCACCCCTGTTGGTGCTTGGATATAGGTGTGGTTTTTGTGTTGTAAAACTTCTTCTATTTGTACCATCATTCTTCCATGTTTGTGATTGATTTTCGATAAATTGGGGATGATGCAAAGCATTGGGGGCATTTAGGCTTCCCTTCCATGTTGACCCAATTTTTTATTTTTACTTTTTTTTCATGCATTCTTCCTGATCTAGTTGAGGATTGATGATCTTTCACCTTGCATTGTCATTACCTATTATTATATGAACTTGGATAGATTTGACCCCACTAAACCAGATCCCCATATGCCCTTTATTTGTATTTTAATTTTCTCTTTCACTTTCCCTTTATCTTTCTCTCTTCTTTTCTTGAGTTGTCCCTCCTATGTGTGACAACGTTCTCCTCTTTAGTGCTCTGATTTTCATAAAATGAATTCATTGTCAACAAATCTTTTCTTGAAATTCTTCACAATAATCATTTTCCTTAGAGTTGCATTCTCAACTTGGAACCCTAATGGAACGTGTTTACTTCATCACAGGTTTGTAAATAAAGGACTTGCAGACCTTCCTCTGAAGTGGGAACATCTTTGACTTCCCCTCGTGTGGGGGCATGACCTTCCTTTTGAATTCCTTGATGAAGTGAACATCTTTCGAAAGGATCCCTTGATGATGAATCACTCTAAGGTGAACATTCACTTTTGAATTGTGTGTCCCTTGAGTGGACTCCTCTCCTTTTGAAGAGTTCTTGAAGGGCCCCTTTGAAATTTTTTTGGTCTGTGTGATGAGCCCCTTTTTGACACTCTCTATCTATGGGTAGACCGTGTCACCACCTTTGACACACTCTATCTATGGGTAGACATGTCGTAGCTTTTGACATGCTCTATCTACAGGTAGACATTTCACCACTTTAGACATGCTCTATCTGCAAGTAGACATGCCACCGCTTTAGACACACTCTATCTATGAGTAGACATGTCACCGCTTTAGACATGCTCTATCTACAGGTAGACATGTCACCACTTCAGAAATGCTCTATCTGTGGGTAGACATGTTGCTGCTTCCTGACTCTGTAGAGTCTGCTTCCTTAGGGCTTCCTCCATGTGAGAGATCTTGGGGGTTGGCTCCTTTCAGGTCCACGGGCCTGTAAGATGCTTTGTTCCAACTCCATAGTTCTGAGTAGCTATGGAGTCCTTCAGATCTCCTACACCTTTGGGTACGCCAAACTGAGTACTACTTCCTTGACAATTTAGGTACACTTTTATAACCTTACTCTCTTCTTGATCTACTTTACCAAGCACTCATCAGTACTCGTGCTCACTAAAGTGGGGGAAAAATGTATAAGAGTCAATTTTCACCCTAGGCGCAATTCCCCTTTTTGTATTTATACACTTTAGAAAGCCAAAGTTGGAGGCTTAAATTTACTTAATCCCACTATTGGCAATCCACGTGGAGCCTATTTTTTGTGTCGATGGAGGCATTTCTATCGAGGACACCTGCGCGGTGTGCAGACGTCCGCACAGTGCACTTACATCCCTGGCAGATTCCTACAACTGAGCTAGTAGATGCGTTACTCTTCCCATTGGAAGAAAAGTTGTAACACCTCCTTCTACCAACTGACCCAAATATGGTCATTTTCTTCCTCATTCCTTCATATTCACTCTTCCAATTTACATTCCAACTCTTGAATAGACTAAGCTTCCATACTCTCACTCTCACAAGCTCACTTTCACTCACTTCCAAGTATTCCAAGCATTCCATTGCAGCAACATCACACTCCATCAACTCAGTAGAGCACATTTGGGACCACGCCATACACATCAGAGGCTTGAGTTCCTCTCATTTTCTCCCCGAAGTAGCCTTGATTTCTCTTGGTGGAGGTGGTAAGCTTCCCTCTCCTCTCCTCTATCATTTGGTGAATAGCATAGTACAGTATTGTAGTGTTTTTGTTTTCATTACATTGCTTCTTTATCTCATTCTTTTGGTTGTCTATGGTGATGGAAACACCTAAATGGGGGTCTAATTGAGGTAGGCCCCTATATAGCCACCCAACATTTTCCCTTATTGTTGTGTGTAGGTGTGCAAGCTCTTGGAGAATCAACTGGCGAATGAGTTTATTGGTGAGATTCTCTTCATTTTTATCACTCTTGTTTATTTACTTTATCACATTAGAGATTATATAATTTACTTAGTTCCATCATTTTGGCCCTTTAGTTATCTTGTTGGGACATTGGCTAGTTTTTAGTGACTTAACCTCATTTTTATTGTTGTTTGGCCGTACAGACAATAACGCACCACGTTGTCATCCAAAGTTTGTGCTTCTGTCCTCAGGCAAAGAGCTTTCTGAGATGAAGTTTTAAACCTAGAAACCAGCTCACCTAGCCTCTTTCTACATTTTAGGCCTATTGAGTAGCTGAGAGGCCCTACGGTCCTCGTTACCCTCACCTTACATACCCTAAACACTACATTTAGCTAAGGTAAGTTAGGGCAGCCTCTTGTGTCTTAACCCTTTGTGACCTAGGGTCTTGAACATGGTGGTCCCCCTCTCTTACAATAATCTCTTATAAAGAATGCATCCTCACTAATGAATTGGCTCAGCTATATGTAGAGCAATCTAGCAACCTCATGGCCTATAGTTTAGGCATGCAAAAGGACAAAAAGCTTCATGCAAAGAAACACATGAAACTCAGTAATAAAGTGGCGATCAAATAAGCTCAGACTCAACAAAACCTCTTATAGATCGACTAGTTTCCTTGACAACAACCAAAGACTTATTCAAGATGCACATGGAGAATTTGAATTGTTACAATGAGAAGAAATCTACAACAATTCAAACTCAAAGGTGGTGCCACTTGCTATTCTATTTCCTTCATATTTGGCATAGTTGAACTCAATCAACTTCCACCTTTTGACAACAGGTTTCCATCAACCCATCTATTGAATGAATCAACTTAAGCAGTTTATTACGTTGGAAAAATTCAAGCATGGTCTTCACTAAAGGTGTCGACCAATTCAAGAATTCTATAGCCATCAATATCAAATGTAATGTAACACCATATCTTGTGTTCCATTCATTATGATAATCGATTTCCACTAGTAGTCAATTTCGACCTCTATTTCATAGTCTCTATCAACTATAAAACAACATTATAAATCGTCTTCCATTAAATAAGAGATTGTCAATTGTAATTAACATATATAGTATGTTTAATATATATAATATATATTATATACATATATATACTTAAATACTAACATGAATTTATATATATATATATTTATTTATATATTCATATATTTCTATTAATATATATATCGTAAGCCTATAATGTAAGCATACATTCGATATATATATATATAGAGATATATATATATATGTATGTATACATATATATGTAGATATAGATATATGTATACATATATATATATATATGAGTATAGGAAAGATAGTATATAATAAACACATTATATTGAATGCATGCATATATATATGTATAAATGTATATGCCTCTATGTACACATATGTGTAGGTATATCTATATCGATGCATCTATATGAGTGTGTCCATTTGTCAATGTACGCATGTATCGATATACATATACATATGGATACATGGATATACTATACACCTATATATATGTTCACATTTGTTTCACATATCGCCATCCACAATTACTAGCATATTGATGAGTGTTTACGTGTGGTACATCTATACATATGCATATACCTGTTCTTATATCCTATTGACATGCATTTGCATATATATAAAAATACTTCCATGTACATCCCACTTTTCAATATAATCATAATAGCACAAGAAAGATCTCAAAATCTCAAATAGATAAACATCACCCAATGCATGCATAAGTAAACAAGACTCTCAAATGCAGACATATTTCAAACTAGGGATGACTTACCAACTTCCCACTTCTATGTCAATACTCAACCAAACTATTGTGGTTTGTGTATCCTTAGATAGCTTACGTTATCAGTTATTCGACCAAGATCTTCTCCCAATTGATACTTCCCCTCCACCTAGAGGAATGAACATTAACCTACAACCATTAACACATGCCTTCAATAGTCAATTGCTGACAACATATGTAGTATACATAAACATCTCCAAAGTTAGAATAATAATTCAATAACCATCTATTCACATATATGCAATATTTCCCCATGAAATAACATCAACCGATATAACATCAAATGAGATAACATTCACATTGATAACACCGTACAAGCACAATTTATTTATCTCTAGAATTCACATTACATTCACATTTTAACCTACATAGTAATAGTAAATAGTAATTACACAATTTCGGGTGTAACAATTAAGTTAAGAGAAAACAATATGGCTAAGGATGGGGTTAATTTTATAATTAATAATAGGGTTAGGGTTAGGTTTAAAGATAGAATTGGTATTAGGGTTGGAGTTAGTATTAGGGTTAGGATTAGGGTCATGTTTAGGATTATGTTTAGAGTTACAGTTATGATTATAGTTAGAGATAGAATTAGAGACTAAGGTTAGGGTTAACATTGGTATTAAGATTATCATTATAGTTAGGTTTAGCATTACAAATGAGGGATAGGGTTAGGTTTGGCTTAGCATATATAAAAAATATTAGGTTTAGAAATAGTGTGAGGGTAATTATTAGGGTTAAATTTAGGGTTGGAGATTAGGGAACTAGGATTAAAATAAAATTAGGGATAGGATTAGGTTTAGAGTTAGGAATAGAGAAAATTAGGATCAAGGGTATTCTTAGGGTTATGGTTAGGGTTAGAGATAATATTGGTATTAGGGTTGGGGTTAGCATTAGGGTTCATGTAGGGTTAGGGTTCAATTAGTGTTGTAAGATAAATCTTTGATTTAGTGTTAGGGTTAGGGTTAGAATTAAATTAGGGATAGGTTAGGGTTAAGGCTCACTTAAGAGTAGGTTTAAAGTTACCATTCAATTTTGATTAGGGTTTAAAAGGGGATAAAGTTTGGGTTCAATTATATTTAGGGTTAGGGTTAGGTTTGAAATTAGGTTTCAATTAGGATTATAGTTAGAATTAGGGTTACCATTAGAGTTATAGTTAGTGTTAGAAATATGATTAAAATTAGGGTTAGAGATCAATTATGACTCAAATAGGATTAGGTTTAGGGTTGTACAATAAAGCTTGGGGTCATGGTTAAGATTAGGGTTCAAATAGGGTTAGGGTTAGGGTTTAGGTTCAATTAGGGTTGTGATTAAGGTTAGGTTAGGTTTAGGGTTGAGATCAATTAGGATTATGGTTTAATTAAGGGTAGGGTTTAATTAGGTTAATGGTTAATCTAAGGGTTAGGGTTCAATTAGGGTTATATTTTAATTATAGTAAGGATTAAGGTTAGGATTAAGGTTTGAAATTAGGATTAGGTCTAGGGTTTGGGTTTGGGTTCTACAATAAAGGTTGGGGTTAGGGTTATGTTTATGGTAAAAAAAGGATTATGGTTAGGGTTTAATTAGGGTTAGGTTTATAATTCAATTAGGTCAAGGTTACAATTCAATATGAATTACAGTCATTTTAACATTAACCATAACCATAACCCAAACCCTAGCCCAAACCTTAACCATAACCATATTTTTGACTCTAATTCTATCTATAACCATAACCCTAACTCTAATTCCATCTAAAATTATAACTCTAACATTGACCCTAACCCCAACCCATATTTTATCTCTAATCTTAATCCTAAACCTAATTTAAACCCTCACCCTAACTTGAATTCTATCTCTAATTCTAACTCTAACACTAACCTTAACCCTAACCTAATCTTAATTTTATCTCTAATCTTAGTATTAACCATAATCCTATCACTAACCCTAATCTTATTTTTAATCTTAACCCTAAATATATCTCTAATATTAATCCTAACCCTAACTATAACCCTAACCCAAACCCATATTATGTATCTAAATTTAACCCTTACTCTGAGAGTAATCTTAATTCTAATCTTGATCATATCTTTACTTCTAACCCTAATCCTAATTATAATAATAATTAGATTTATAGATAACTTTGAATAATTATAATAAATTATTATTATACTTAATAATAAGAAGAAGATAATCTTAATCCCAACTATAATATTTATAGTTAATTAATATTCTAATAAATTAAATGTATTATTAATAAGTTAATTAATTAAGTTGTTTATCAACTATTATGTCCACCAAATATTATTATCATAAGTATTAGTAATTGTTATTAATAAATTAACTTTATTATTATTAAAATTAACTTTTTAGAAATATTATTAATAACAATAAATTTACTATAATATTTATAATTATTTATTAATCCCAACTATAATATTAATATTAACTATAATGTTTATAGTTAATTATTGATCCCAACTATAATATTTATAGCCAATTAATATTCTAATAAATTAAATGTATTATTAATAAGTTAATTAATTAAATTGTTTATCAACTATTATTATAACCAAATATTATTATTATAAGTATTAGTAATTGTTATTAATAAATTAACTTCATTATTATTAAAATTAACTTTTTAGAAATATTATTAATAACAATAAATTTATAAATAATGTATATATAATAAATATTAACTTTAAATAATTAATATTAATAAAGTTAAATTTTTTATATATTAAATTATTAATATACTATATTAATTTTTAATAATAATAATTTATTATAAATTAGTTATTATTAACTTATTAGAAATTTATTAACTATTAACTCTAATTATTATCTTTATTATTAATATTAATAGTAATAACACTTGTCTCACATATTTTTAAGAACTATATCAATTTATTAGTCATTAAAAGCAAGAAATTTATGAAACACTAAAATTATCTTTCATTTGTAGTATTCAAGAAAATTTTAAAATATTAATGTTTAGTTTTTCTATTTAGATTTTGAAGTATAACAATTTTTTTTGAGTTTTTAAAAATATACATATACGTATACATATGTATATGTATATCTATATCGATGTATCTATATGAGTCCATTCGTCAATGTATGCATGTATCGATATACATATACATATCGATATGTGTATATACTATACACCTATTATATGTTCACATTCGTTTCACATATAGCCATTCACGATCACCATCATATTGATGAGTGTTTATGTGTGGTACATCTATACATATGCATATATGTGTTGTTAGATCCTATTGACATGCATGTACATATATATAAACATACTTCCATGTACATCCCACTTGTCAATATAATCATAATAGCACAAGAAAGATCTCAAAAGCTCAAATAGATAAACATCACCCAATGCATGCATAAGTAAACAAGACTCTCAAATGCAGACATATTTCAAACTAGGGATGACTTACCAACTGCCCACTTCTATGTCAATACTCAACCAACTAATGTGGTGTGTGTATGCTTAGATAGCTTACGTTATTAGTTATTCGACCAAGATCTTCTCCCGAGTTATACTTCCCCCACGTGCCTACATTAGTCAACTGCTGACAACATATGCAGTATACATAAACATCTCCAAAGTTAGAATAATAATTCAATAACCATCTATTCACATATATGCAATATTTCCCCATGAAATAGCATCAATGGATATAACATCAAATGAGATAACATTCACATCTTCAAATTTAGAATAATAATTCAATAACCATCTATTCACATATATGCAATTTTTCCCCATGAAATAGCATCAATCGATATAACATCAAATGAGATAACATTCACATTGATAACATCCTACAAGCATAATTTATTCATCTCTAGAATTTACATTACATTCACGTTTTACCCTACATAGTAATAGTAAATAGTAATTACAGGATTTCGGGTGTAACAATTAAGTTAAGAGAAAAAAAATATGGTTAAGGATGGGGTTAATTTTATAATTAATAATAGGGTTAGGGTTAGGTTTAAAGATAAAATTGGTATTAGGGTTGGAGTTAGTATTAGGGTTAGGATTAGGGTCATGTTTAGGATTATGTTTAGAGTTACAGTTATGATTATAGTTAGAGATAGAATTAGAGATTAGGGTTAGGGTTAACATTGGTATTAAGATTATCATTACAGTTAGGTTTAGCATTACAAATGAGGGATAGGGTTAGGTTTGGCTTAGAATATATAAAAAAGATTAGGTTTAGAAATAGTGTGAGAGTAAGTATTAGGGTTGGAGATTAGGGAACTAGGATTAAAATAAAATTAGGGATAGGATTAGGTTTAGGGTTAGGAATAGAGATAAAATTAGGATCAAGGGTATTCTTAGTGTTATGTTTAGGGTTAGAGATAATATTGGTATGGGGTTAGTATTAGGGTTATAAATTAGGGTTCATGTAGGGTTAGGGTTCAATTGGTGTTGTAAGATAAATCTTTGAGTTAGTGTCAGGGTTAGGGTTAAAATTAAATTAGGGATAGGTTAGGGTTAAGGCTCATTTAAGAGTAGGTTTAAGGTTACCATTCAATTTTGATTAGGGTTTAAAAGGGGATAAATTTTGGGTTCAATTATATTTAGGGTTAGGGTTAGGTTTGAAATTAGGTTTCAATTAGGATTATAGTTAGAATTAGGGTTACCATTGGAGTTATAGTTAGTGTTAGAAATATGATTACAATTAGGGTTAGGGATCAATTATGACTTAAATAGGATTAGGTTTAGGGTTGTACAATAAAGCTTGGGGTCATGGTTAAGATTAGGGTTCAAATAGGGTTAGAGTTAGGGTTTAGGTTCAATTAGGGTTGTGATTAAGGTTAGGTTAGGGTTAGGGTTTGAGTTCAATTAGTATTATGGTTTAATTAAGGGTAGGGTTTAATTAGGTTAATGGTTAATCTAAGGGTTAGGGTTCAATTAGGGTTGTATTTTAATTATAGTAAGGATTAAGGTTTGAAATTAGGATTAGGTCTAGGGTTTGGGTTGGGTTCTACAATAAAGGTTGGGGTTAGTATTATGTTTATGGTACAAAAAGGATTATGGTTAGGGTTTAATTAGGGTTAGGTTTATAATTCAATTAGGTCAAGGTTACAATTCAATATGAATTACAGTCATTCTAACATTAACCATAACCATAACCCAAACCCTAGCCCAAACCTTAACCATAACCATATTATTGACTCTAATTCTATCTATAACCATAACCCTAACTCTAATTTCATCTAAAATTCTAACTCTAACATTGACCCTAACCCCAAACCATTATTTATCTCTAATCTTAATCCTAAACCTAATTTAAACCCTCACCCTAACTTGAATTCTATCTCTAATTCTAACTCTAACACTAACCTTAACCCTAACCTAATCTTAATTTTATCTCTAATCTTAATATTAACCATAATCCTATCACTAACCCTAATCTTATTTTTAATCTTAACCCTAAATATATCTCTAATATTAATCCTAACCCTAACTATAACCCTAACCCAAACCCATATTATGTATCTAAATTTAACCCTTACTCTGAGAGTAATCTTAATCCTAATCTTAATCATATCTTTACTTCTAACCCTAATCATAATTATAATAAGATTTAGATTTATAGATAACTTTGAATAATTATAATAAATTATTATTATACTTAATAATAAGAAGAAGATAATCTTAATCCCAACTATAATATTTATAGTTAATTAATATTCTAATAAATTAAATGTATTATTAATAAGTTAATTAATTAAGTTGTTTATCAACTATTATGTCCACCAATTATTATTATCATAAGTATTAGTAATTGTTATTAATAAATTAACTTTATTATTATTAAAATTAACTTTTTAGAAATATTATTAATAACAATAAATTTACTATAATATTTATAATTATTTATTAATCTCAACTATAATATTAATATTAACTATAATGTTTATAGTTAATTATTAATTCCAACTATAATATTTATAGCCAATTAATATTCTAATAAATTAAATGTATTATTAATAAGTTAATTAATTAAATTTTTTATCAACTATTATTATAACCAAATATTATTATTATAATTATTAGTATTTGTTATTAATAAATTAACTTCATTATTATTAAAATTAACTTTTTAGAAATATTATTAATAACAATAAATTTATAAATAATGTATATAAAATAAATATTAACTTTAAATAATTAATATTAATAAAGTTAACTTTTTTATATATTAAATTATTAATTATTAATTATTAATATACTATATTAATTTTTAATAATAATAATTTATTATAAATTAGTTATTATTAACTTATTAGAAATTTATTAACTATTAACTCTAATTATTATATTTATTATTAATATTAATAGTAATAACACTTGTCTCACATATTTTTAAGAACTCTATCAATTTATTAGTCATTAAAAGCAAGAAATTTATGAAACACTAAAATTATCTTTCATTTGTAGTATTCAATAAAATTTTAAAATATTAATGTTTAGTTTTTCTATTTAGATTTTGAAGTATAACAATTTTTTTTGAGTTTTTAAAAATATACATAATTGATTTAAAAGTGATCTTTTAATACTACATAAATTATGGAAAATTCATTCTAACTACTTTGAATTTCCACCCATATAATTTTAAGTTTTGAACATAATAAGAAGATTTTAGGATAGATATTTAGGGTAGATATTGTATCAATATCCCATTTAAGTTTAGGCTACAAAATATTAGTGTGCAAAGTTGTGAGGAAAAAGTGGTGGTAATTGATTATGTGTTGTTTTAATGACGATCCTTCATATAAAGTGTGATTTGAAATATTATAGTTCTTTTAATATAATCTTACATAATTTATTCACCATAATCCAAAACATTAGTCATAAACTTGACACAATAACTTTTTTTAACACTAATTTGTATTAGTTTATATACTGAATTATTGTGCAATTGAAAGTAACAAAATTCTCAATTGCTTTCCTTTTTCACTGACAATTCATATATATATATATATATATGAAAATTCAATATATAATATTTCACAAATCACCCTTGATTAATGATTTTTATAATTACTAAAAAAACATAATAATAATATTTTGATTAAGATTTATAATATTTGTGAGATTTATCAAAAATAAATCATTTTAAGATAGAAAATTTTATTTTATTTTTGTTAAATATTATGAAGCTAAAAAAAAATGAATATTAAAATGTGTGAGTAGCATTGACAATCTCTATAATGAAATTGATAATTGAATCAACTATAAAATAATTTAAGCATTTAAACTTTTAAAAAATATTTTACAAACAATTCATATTCATATGGTTGTTATAATTACACAAAAAAAAACATAATAATAATATTTTGATTAAGATTTATAATATTTGTGAGATTTTATTCTTAAAAAAATCTTTTTTAAGATAGAAAATTATTTTTTTATTTTTTTAATATTATGAAGTTAAAAAAAATGAATATTAAAATGTGTGAGTAGAATTCACAATCTCTATAGTAAAATTGATAATTGAATCAACTATAAAATAATTTAAGTAGATAAACTCTTAAAATTTATCATTAAATAAATTTAAACTAATACTATTTTATCTTTATGTATTTTATCCTTATAATATAAGAAACAACTTGCAGCCATTAATCTTAATATATTTTTTCTTTAAAATTTAAAAAGAATAAAATACTTTTATTTTGATCATATTTAAATATAAAATTATTATATGTTTCTATTTAGAAATGTATATTATTTATATCTCTTTCTTAATTGTAAAATGCTGAAATATCTAAAATTTGATGAGAGTTAAAATTAAAACACAAAAAATATGGTAATAATTTAACATAAACACTTTGAAAGGTATATTGCACAATGAAGAGAAAAATAAGCTAGACTGTATAACCAAACAATATATTTTGAAAGTTATATGTTGTTGTATAAGTGATGTCAAATTAAAATATGGTGATTATGAACATCACTCTGATTATCGTCTCTCCATGTACATTATTAAGCTTGTATCCTTGCCCATAATTTCTATATTAACAGTTATTAGTGCTAGGATAGAATTTCAAATAGGTTAGACTTGCAATACCTAGTTATAAGTATGAATATTTGGGCAATCTTTAAGGAAAATATTTTCCATGTTTCACATGATTTTTTGGGGGAATACAGAACATAATCCAATCATATTTAGTAACCCTTTGGGAGAAAAATTTTCTCATCCTCCTCTAAAATTTAGGAAAAATGATTAATTTGTAGATGTTACAGACCTTACAAATTTTAAAAAACAAATTCTTAATGATTTAACAAAATTTTAAATATGATGGGAAGTTGCACATTATTAATCAAGGCATATATTTATTCAAAGATCATTTGGTGTGGATTTAATCCTATCTTAGATTTCCCACATTATGTAGGCTCTTTTATGCACTTGGGCCAAGGCTTTGGAGTCATGAAATACCAGTCTAAAATATCTATCATTCAAGATAGGAATATTAGAGGCATTAGAGGATTTCAATCCAGCTGATGATGAGAGTATCATTGTTACTTTGGTCCCTCAAGGCAACAAATCTATGGCTAAAACTTTAATAAAGTTCACTTCTACATCATTAATTGTAACTAGAGAAATTTATTGATTGTAAGTACAATATCTCAATAAGACAACTTAGGTGATATCCAGTATGCCCATCGCATCTAGATTTTCAAATTGAAGCTTCAAGATGAAACATTATATTTAGATCAAATTATTTTGTTGATAATTTTAAGTTATTTTATCTTAATGGATATTGAATAAGTTGTTTGTTAATATCTAAATGGAATGCACTGAATAAATAATAAGCATATGCCATGGAATATGGGTATCTAGCAAGCTCCAAGATTAATCATTATTTCTAGTGAAGCTCCAGTGTTAGCAATGACCATAGTGCAACCAAATCTAGAAATTTCATAGAACAATGAGCTTGTAATTTAATGTATAATGAAGAACATAAGAAACTAGCAAAAAAAGCATACATTGAGGACATGATTATTTGCTAAATTTAACATATCCCTCAGTAGTCTTTGTCATCTCCCATACTCATGAAATCTACATCAAGACCTTTCTTTATCAACCGTCAAATCTTCAAGATAGTTATAACAACGCTTCACCAAGGATGCATTGCTCAACAAAACTTAAAGAAAGAACAATCCACCTGCTATGAATACACAATGCACTTCCCAAGGAAATACATGTCTTCACAGGAATAACACTTTGATAACCTAGACATGACATTTCCCTCCATTGATCATTGGCATTTACTTATAAAAATTACTAAGAAAGAGGCAAAAAAATAGCAACATTACCAAAGTCAGAAAAGGAGAGAAAATCAAAATGAATATGGTGTTACAAAATATCGATTATAGAAATACAAGGTCGTTAAAGCTAAAATCATATTTTTTTCTTGGGAGATTTGGGCTCCTTGTCTGGAGTTGGCTTCTTGGGGAGAAGAAATTTTTGTATGTTTGGCATAACTCCACCATGGGAAATGGTGACGTCATGTAATAATTCCCCTAATTCTTCATCATTCCTAATTGCGAGTAGAAGATGCCCATGGATTATCCGATTCTTCTTATTTTCTCTAGCAGCATTGTTAGCCAGCTCCAACACTTCTACTGCCAAATGCTCCATGACAACAACAATATAAATGGGAGCTCTAACACCCACCCTCTTGCCATATCAGCCCTTCTTCAGATACCTAGCTAGTCTACCAACAGGAAATTAAAGCCCTGCCTTGACAAACTTGGAAACACTTTTCTTCTTCACTCCACCCTTTCTCCCCCCTCTCCTTGCCTTTGCATCTCTTGAATCCATTGTTTCATGGCATATCCTACCAATGAAATGGAAAATAAGTTCTCTACCCTTTTCTACTCTCATAAAGACACCATTAATAGTGGCATGAGAATGTAACACATGGATAAATGCTACCCAAAAACTTCTGCTAGGAAAATAATCTTGGTCAGACGTGTTAATGTAATGATGGTGACTAACACAAATTTCTTTAATATCCTACATTACACTATTTCCAGCACAACAGACCACCACCACCAACACAACAGACAAGAAAAAGAATGGCATTTTAAATGCAAAGAGTTTTTGTTGATGGAGGCTCTTTCCACCCTTATGTGACTGTAGAACACCTCTCGGTATAATAATCAAGATTGCAATCTAGTTGCATGTCAATAATCAAGATTGCATGTCAATAATCTAGTTGCATTTCAATAATCAAGATTGCATGTCAATAATCTAGTTGCATGTCAATAATCAAGATTGCATGTCAATAATCTAGTTGCATGTCAATAATCAAGATTGCATGTCAATAATCTAGTTGCATGTTAATAACCTATTTGTGTGTCAATAATCTAGTTGCATGTCAATAATTAAATTACATGTCAATATTCAAGTTGCATGTCAAAAGTGAATTGCATGTAAATTATATATTTCACCATCTTTAAGCATGAAAGATATAAATATGAAAGATGTTCATATAATCATTTGCATGAAAGAAAAAGAGTTTTCATTTAATTTTATGATATCATTATGAATGTTATTATCTTTTATTGTGTGTTAGGCTTACCTTTTGGGATAGGGTATTGAATATGGACTAACAAAGAAGGATGATCCTCTTTTCGATATCTTCTAGTTTATTCTAGTGCTTTGGCTAAATCATGTGTTCATTGAAATAGATGAAAGCTACCTAGAATTTTTTTTATATGTTTCTCTACCATATCATTATAGTAGGACATTGCATATTCATGATAAAAATGCATGTAGATATATCAAGTTGCACCAAGATTCCCTCCTATTTGTTTCTAGGTTGCTAGGTACTTTGTGTAGTGTCAATTATTCTTTGAGTAGGAAGAATTTTAGGGAAGCGTAAGCTTCATGGTTGGGTGGAAAAGAACCTCAACAATATTATCATCTCTTGGCTTGTGGATGACTATGAGGGTTGGTGGTGGTTAGAGACCATATTGTTTGTGTCCTCACATTATTCTTATATCATTGATTGTAATTGTACTTCTAGATTATATATTTAAATGACTATATGGCGTGAGAGCTTGAGTTGTACTTTTGTATATTGTATATATCTTATGTACCTTTACCTAGATTATGCACTACACATATGAGGATGTGTTGTGAAATTTATTTATCTAATGAAGTTGATTCATTTTTATTCCATGTTTATGAGATGTTGAGTTTCTATTGTTAGGGTTCAAACAAATTGGAGCAATAAACATTAACAATTATATGTAGATTAAATAACCTAGAAATAACAATGAAGAATAACACAAAAGAGATCAACACAAAATTTAATGTGGTTCACCCAATATGGGCTACATCTACAGAAACTCAACCACCCAATGATTTTATTATCCAATGCAAAATAGATTACAATTTCACGAACACCATGCCATAAGATACATCCCAGTTGCTTATAACAATCTTTCTGGAACCTTCTAGAATTACAGTTTTACAAGGTCATTTTTCATTTGATGTGTTAACTAAAAAACCTTGACTTGTCAGCAGGAAAAAAAACCTTGGTGTGTTAGTGGGAAAAATCCTTGATGTGTCAACAAATTTTTTTTTTAGGGTGATGCCTTGAACCCCATTGATATGTTATGAGTGTATAGTATTTGCATGATCAGTCGCCACATACCAAAAATCTCCCACTTGGAGACTGATCAGGCTCCACACTAAACAATCTCCCACTTGGAGACTAATCCCAGACGACACTGCTACATTTGTAGCTCCCACTAGATTATAGGTATGGTTGGTTTCTTATGTCTACCATTATCATTCGTGAAGGCCAACATAAATTAATGAGGAAATCAGTTTATCTCATCTAACTGCCTTTGTGAACATATCTACAGGATTCTCACTTGTGTGAATTTTCTCCAGCTTCAACTGTCCATCCTCCAAAACTAACTAGATGAAGTGGTATATGATTTGTATGTGCTTAGTTTTTGAATATAGAGCTAAGTTCTTAGAAAGATGAATGGCACTCTAGATATCAGTGTAAAAAGAGCTATCTTCTTTTCACTGTCCCAATTCCTCTAGAAAATGTTGTAACCAAATCATCTCCAAGTGCTAGCTTTTGAAGCAACAACATACTTAGCTTCAATGGTTGAAAGTGTAACAACCTTTTACAGTTTTGAAATCCAACTGACTACAGTACCTCCTATAGTAAAAGAATACCCTGTAGTACTCCTCTTGATATCAATATCACCTGCCAAATCAGATTCAACATACCTTTTAGAGCAAAATTTATTCCTCCAAAACATAGTTTCTTTGAAGTAGTACCTCTCAAATATCGGAGAACCCATTTTACCATGCATTCCAATGTTCCAGTCCTAGATTTCTCATATACTTGCTCACAACTCCCACTACATGTGCAATATCTAGCCTTGTGCATACCATTGCATACATCAAGCTACCAACTACTGATGCATATAGTATCTTAGACATTTTGTCTTCCTCCTCTTTTGTCTTTGGACACATCTCCTTAGTCAAATTAAAATGACTAGGCAAAGGTGTACTAACTACTTTTGTATTTTGCATGTTAAACCTTTTCAACACCTTATCTACATACTCACTTTGAGACAAAAATAGTTTCTTGTTTGTCCTGTCTCATGTGATCCTCATACCAAGTATTTGTTTTGTTGCACCCAAATCCTTCATAGCAAATGAATTTGTTATTTTTTGCTTAAGTTCATTAATATGTTGCATGTTAGACCCAAAAAAAGCATGTCATCAACATAAAGCAACATGATAATATAGCTATCATTACCCAATTTCTTAAAATAAACACAATAATCAGAATGACATCTTTTGTAACTTATTTAGCCATAAAACTATCAAATTTCAAATACCATTATTGAGGTGCTTGCTTTAAGCCATACAAACTCTTCTTTAACCTGCACACAAATTCCTCCTTACCCTTGACCTCATATCCCTATGGTTGTTACATGTATATTTCCTCTTCCAAATCCCCATGGAGAAATGTTGATTTCACATCTAGTCTTTCAAGATGCAAGTCTTCCACAGCCACAAGACTTAGAATAGTTCTAATTGAAATCATCTTTACAACCGAAGAAAATATTTCATCAAAATCATATATTTTTTATGTGCAAAACCTTTTACCATGAGTTTGGCCTTGTATCTTTTCTTGCCTCCATATTATTCCTTCAACCTATAAACCCATTTATTTGGAAATACTCTTTTACCTACAAGGAATTGGACTAAGTCCCAAGTCTAATTCTGTAGCAAGGAATCCATTTCCTCTTTCATGCCTAGCTCCCACTATTTTTGGTATCTACTTGCATTACTTCTTCATAACCTTCAGGTTCACCAAAATTAGTTAATAATATAGAATATAACAATGGAGAAAATCTTTCTAGAGGTGTAGTTATCCTTGTAGAATTTCTAACACTTGCAGGAGTCTATGGGATAACTTGTTGTTGTTGAGAATTAGGTACCACTGGCATTTTATTTTCTGAAATCTCATCCAACACCACATATTCCTTTTTGGCCTACTCATGTTTCTTTTCCTATAGTTGATCCTTATACATGACCTTCTCATTGAATATAACATCTTTGCTCCTAATTATTTTATGATTTCCATAATTCCATAACCGATAACCAAATTCATCTACTCCATATCCAATGAAGGTACACTTTTTAGACTTAGCCTCAACCTTGGTTCTATTTTCAATATCAACATGGGCAAAAGCTTCACAACCAAAGGTTTTCATAAATGAATAGTTTACCCTTTTACCCATCCATGCCTCCTTTAGAATTCCACCATTCAAAGGATTTGAAGGTCCCCTATTTATTAAATAAACAATAGTATGTACAACATTTTCCCAAAATTGTAAGGGTAGTCCAACATGCAATCTCATGCTCCTTGCATGCTCCATAATGGTCCTGTTTATCCTCTCAGACACACCATTTTCTTGTGGGGTTCTAGGAACCATTTTCTTCCAAAGGATTCCATTGTATGAATAGTAATTTTCAAATTCTTTGCTACAATACTCACCTCCATTATCATATCTAAGATACGCCAATTATTTTCCTATCTTTTTCTCAACCAAAGCTTTCCACTTTTAAAAAGTTTCAAATAATTCTTATTTTTGTTTTAGGAAATACACCCATGTTTTCCTAGTTGCATCATCAATAAAAGTAACATAATAGCAAGAGCCACCAAGAGAAGATACTTGAGCTAGTCCCCATACATCTGAATGCACAAGCTCTAATTTCCCACTCTTCTTCTCTTTCCTAACTTTGAGGAATCAAACTCTTTTTTGTTTTCTATAAACACAATTTTTGCAGAACTCCAAGTCAATCTTCTTCAGACCTTGTGGAAACTTTCTGGAGTGAAGGATCTTCATCCCTTTCTCACTCGTGTGTCCAAGTCTATGGTGCCACAATTCTATTTATGTCCCTGTAGCAAGTGTTATAATTGTCTCAGTAGCAACTATTCCTGTAGTAGCTAAGGTGGAATAAGTATTACCAGTACACAAATATAATGTGCCTACATTTTCACCTTTAGCTACTACTAATGCACCTTTAGTGACCTTATAGACTTTTTCTAAAAAGGTAACTATGTATCCTTCACTACCCAATTGTCTTGTAGAAATTAAGTTCCTTCTTAAATTTGGAACATGTCTTACCTCATGTACAACAACCATTCATTTCCATTCTACAACTTGATTTTTATCTTTCTTTTTTGAACAATCTAATAGGGTTCATCATCACCAAAATATACCTATCCAAAATCACATTGAATATAATCTACAAAATATTTCCTATGGGGTGTGGCATGAAATAAATCCCTTAAATCTATTACCCAGGAATCATTAGCATTATCTAAACACAGAATTAAAGCATCATGTAATTTATCACTTACAACATTAGCTTCCTTACTGTCATCATGTTTTTTCCCTCCTTTTTTTCCCTTTCGAGACCAACAATCCTTCTTCAAGTGTCCTAGCTTTCAATAGTGCCAACAATCCATTCTTCCTCTGGATTTAGATCTTCCTTTCTTCAACTTCCCTTATGACTTCCCACAATTTGTTGGGATTTTTCCTCCCTCCTTTTTTCTTCCCCTATTCTCTACAGTCAAAGCATTACTTGATGTTGAACTCTCACTTGAGCTTTTCCATTGCATTTCCTCACTAAGGATAACACCAACAACATCATCAAATTTCAATGTATTTGAACCAGAGACAAAGTTACTTATAGCCATTACCAATCTATTCTAGCTTTCTGGCAAAAAACATAAAACCAAGAGAGCCCTCACCTCTTCATCAAAATTCACTTTTATAGAAGTTAATTGACTGGTAATCATATTAAACTCATTTAAATGATTTGTCATAGATCCACCTTCAATCATTTTTAGATTAAAAAAATGCTTCATGAGAAATACCTTATTTG
>VDFB02000015.1:426295156-426367128 GCA_007258455.2 Sequoia sempervirens
TTTATTTTATTTTATTTTATTTTATTTGCGATTTTCACCTCGTAAATCGTGCCCTGAGGCTGTACGGCCTTGGGGCTTAAAAAAATTTGCCTCCTGGTGCAAGTGTGCTCAAATAGGGCATGCCATATATGAAAATATGGGTTTTTGGGCGCTCTGAATCCAACCGTGAGGTCTGTTTGAGCCCAAAATGCACCCAACAAAAGTAGTAACCCAGATCCACATAAAAATACCCTGTAAACCTGTGAAAGCCAGATCTAACCCTTTCAACCCAAAATTCTTCAAAATCAGGAACAGGCTGCAGCAGGTCTGTGCTCTGATACCATGTTGAAGTTGTCAAATCCAACTTCTGAGTCCAAGAACACCTGCATGCAAGAATACCTATCACAGGGAAGAAAAAATGGAGAAAGAGAGAAAGAGATATTTTGCTCTGTGAAATTGAAAAACTGTATTCTCAACAACTGAATTAGCATAATTACATAAAAGATCAATCCTTAAGAAAGGAGATCAACAAAACCCTAAAAGGATAATACATTTAATAATTAATATAATTATTAAATGTCTTATTATGCAAACTAAGGTGAAATGTTAAGAAGGAGATAAAGGTAATTTAATTAACATGATTAAATTTAAACCTTTACTCTAACATATGCTGTTCTTATATCCTATTGACATGCATTTGCATATATATAAAAATACTTCCATGTACATCCCACTTTTCAATATAATCATAATAGCACAAGAAAGATCTCAAAATCTCAAATAGATAAACATCACCCAATGCATGCATAAGTAAACAAGACTCTCAAATGCAGACATATTTCAAACTAGGGATGACTTACCAACTTCCCACTTCTATGTCAATACTCAACCAAACTATTGTGGTTTGTGTATCCTTAGATAGCTTACGTTATCAGTTATTCGACCAAGATCTTCTCCCAATTGATACTTCCCCTCCACCTAGAGGAATGAACATTAACCTACAACCATTAACACATGCCTTCAATAGTCAATTGCTGACAACATATGTAGTATACATAAACATCTCCAAAGTTAGAATAATAATTCAATAACCATCTATTCACATATATGCAATATTTCCCCATGAAATAACATCAACCGATATAACATCAAATGAGATAACATTCACATTGATAACACCGTACAAGCACAATTTATTTATCTCTAGAATTCACATTACATTCACATTTTAACCTACATAGTAATAGTAAATAGTAATTACACAATTTCGGGTGTAACAATTAAGTTAAGAGAAAACAATATGGCTAAGGATGGGGTTAATTTTATAATTAATAATAGGGTTAGGGTTAGGTTTAAAGATAGAATTGGTATTAGGGTTGGAGTTAGTATTAGGGTTAGGATTAGGGTCATGTTTAGGATTATGTTTAGAGTTACAGTTATGATTATAGTTAGAGATAGAATTAGAGACTAAGGTTAGGGTTAACATTGGTATTAAGATTATCATTATAGTTAGGTTTAGCATTACAAATGAGGGATAGGGTTAGGTTTGGCTTAGCATATATAAAAAATATTAGGTTTAGAAATAGTGTGAGGGTAATTATTAGGGTTAAATTTAGGGTTGGAGATTAGGGAACTAGGATTAAAATAAAATTAGGGATAGGATTAGGTTTAGAGTTAGGAATAGAGAAAATTAGGATCAAGGGTATTCTTAGGGTTATGGTTAGGGTTAGAGATAATATTGGTATTAGGGTTGGGGTTAGCATTAGGGTTCATGTAGGGTTAGGGTTCAATTAGTGTTGTAAGATAAATCTTTGATTTAGTGTTAGGGTTAGGGTTAGAATTAAATTAGGGATAGGTTAGGGTTAAGGCTCACTTAAGAGTAGGTTTAAAGTTACCATTCAATTTTGATTAGGGTTTAAAAGGGGATAAAGTTTGGGTTCAATTATATTTAGGGTTAGGGTTAGGTTTGAAATTAGGTTTCAATTAGGATTATAGTTAGAATTAGGGTTACCATTAGAGTTATAGTTAGTGTTAGAAATATGATTAAAATTAGGGTTAGAGATCAATTATGACTCAAATAGGATTAGGTTTAGGGTTGTACAATAAAGCTTGGGGTCATGGTTAAGATTAGGGTTCAAATAGGGTTAGGGTTAGGGTTTAGGTTCAATTAGGGTTGTGATTAAGGTTAGGTTAGGTTTAGGGTTGAGATCAATTAGGATTATGGTTTAATTAAGGGTAGGGTTTAATTAGGTTAATGGTTAATCTAAGGGTTAGGGTTCAATTAGGGTTATATTTTAATTATAGTAAGGATTAAGGTTAGGATTAAGGTTTGAAATTAGGATTAGGTCTAGGGTTTGGGTTTGGGTTCTACAATAAAGGTTGGGGTTAGGGTTATGTTTATGGTAAAAAAAGGATTATGGTTAGGGTTTAATTAGGGTTAGGTTTATAATTCAATTAGGTCAAGGTTACAATTCAATATGAATTACAGTCATTTTAACATTAACCATAACCATAACCCAAACCCTAGCCCAAACCTTAACCATAACCATATTTTTGACTCTAATTCTATCTATAACCATAACCCTAACTCTAATTCCATCTAAAATTATAACTCTAACATTGACCCTAACCCCAACCCATATTTTATCTCTAATCTTAATCCTAAACCTAATTTAAACCCTCACCCTAACTTGAATTCTATCTCTAATTCTAACTCTAACACTAACCTTAACCCTAACCTAATCTTAATTTTATCTCTAATCTTAGTATTAACCATAATCCTATCACTAACCCTAATCTTATTTTTAATCTTAACCCTAAATATATCTCTAATATTAATCCTAACCCTAACTATAACCCTAACCCAAACCCATATTATGTATCTAAATTTAACCCTTACTCTGAGAGTAATCTTAATCCTAATCTTAATCATATCTTTACTTCTAACCCTAATCATAATTATAATAAGATTTAGATTTATAGATAACTTTGAATAATTATAATAAATTATTATTATACTTAATAATAAGAAGAAGATAATCTTAATCCCAACTATAATATTTATAGTTAATTAATATTCTAATAAATTAAATGTATTATTAATAAGTTAATTAATTAAGTTGTTTATCAACTATTATGTCCACCAATTATTATTATCATAAGTATTAGTAATTGTTATTAATAAATTAACTTTATTATTATTAAAATTAACTTTTTAGAAATATTATTAATAACAATAAATTTACTATAATATTTATAATTATTTATTAATCTCAACTATAATATTAATATTAACTATAATGTTTATAGTTAATTATTAATTCCAACTATAATATTTATAGCCAATTAATATTCTAATAAATTAAATGTATTATTAATAAGTTAATTAATTAAATTTTTTATCAACTATTATTATAACCAAATATTATTATTATAATTATTAGTATTTGTTATTAATAAATTAACTTCATTATTATTAAAATTAACTTTTTAGAAATATTATTAATAACAATAAATTTATAAATAATGTATATAAAATAAATATTAACTTTAAATAATTAATATTAATAAAGTTAACTTTTTTATATATTAAATTATTAATTATTAATTATTAATATACTATATTAATTTTTAATAATAATAATTTATTATAAATTAGTTATTATTAACTTATTAGAAATTTATTAACTATTAACTCTAATTATTATATTTATTATTAATATTAATAGTAATAACACTTGTCTCACATATTTTTAAGAACTCTATCAATTTATTAGTCATTAAAAGCAAGAAATTTATGAAACACTAAAATTATCTTTCATTTGTAGTATTCAATAAAATTTTAAAATATTAATGTTTAGTTTTTCTATTTAGATTTTGAAGTATAACAATTTTTTTTGAGTTTTTAAAAATATACATAATTGATTTAAAAGTGATCTTTTAATACTACATAAATTATGGAAAATTCATTCTAACTACTTTGAATTTCCACCCATATAATTTTAAGTTTTGAACATAATAAGAAGATTTTAGGATAGATATTTAGGGTAGATATTGTATCAATATCCCATTTAAGTTTAGGCTACAAAATATTAGTGTGCAAAGTTGTGAGGAAAAAGTGGTGGTAATTGATTATGTGTTGTTTTAATGACGATCCTTCATATAAAGTGTGATTTGAAATATTATAGTTCTTTTAATATAATCTTACATAATTTATTCACCATAATCCAAAACATTAGTCATAAACTTGACACAATAACTTTTTTTAACACTAATTTGTATTAGTTTATATACTGAATTATTGTGCAATTGAAAGTAACAAAATTCTCAATTGCTTTCCTTTTTCACTGACAATTCATATATATATATATATATATGAAAATTCAATATATAATATTTCACAAATCACCCTTGATTAATGATTTTTATAATTACTAAAAAAACATAATAATAATATTTTGATTAAGATTTATAATATTTGTGAGATTTATCAAAAATAAATCATTTTAAGATAGAAAATTTTATTTTATTTTTGTTAAATATTATGAAGCTAAAAAAAAATGAATATTAAAATGTGTGAGTAGCATTGACAATCTCTATAATGAAATTGATAATTGAATCAACTATAAAATAATTTAAGCATTTAAACTTTTAAAAAATATTTTACAAACAATTCATATTCATATGGTTGTTATAATTACACAAAAAAAAACATAATAATAATATTTTGATTAAGATTTATAATATTTGTGAGATTTTATTCTTAAAAAAATCTTTTTTAAGATAGAAAATTATTTTTTTATTTTTTTAATATTATGAAGTTAAAAAAAATGAATATTAAAATGTGTGAGTAGAATTCACAATCTCTATAGTAAAATTGATAATTGAATCAACTATAAAATAATTTAAGTAGATAAACTCTTAAAATTTATCATTAAATAAATTTAAACTAATACTATTTTATCTTTATGTATTTTATCCTTATAATATAAGAAACAACTTGCAGCCATTAATCTTAATATATTTTTTCTTTAAAATTTAAAAAGAATAAAATACTTTTATTTTGATCATATTTAAATATAAAATTATTATATGTTTCTATTTAGAAATGTATATTATTTATATCTCTTTCTTAATTGTAAAATGCTGAAATATCTAAAATTTGATGAGAGTTAAAATTAAAACACAAAAAATATGGTAATAATTTAACATAAACACTTTGAAAGGTATATTGCACAATGAAGAGAAAAATAAGCTAGACTGTATAACCAAACAATATATTTTGAAAGTTATATGTTGTTGTATAAGTGATGTCAAATTAAAATATGGTGATTATGAACATCACTCTGATTATCGTCTCTCCATGTACATTATTAAGCTTGTATCCTTGCCCATAATTTCTATATTAACAGTTATTAGTGCTAGGATAGAATTTCAAATAGGTTAGACTTGCAATACCTAGTTATAAGTATGAATATTTGGGCAATCTTTAAGGAAAATATTTTCCATGTTTCACATGATTTTTTGGGGGAATACAGAACATAATCCAATCATATTTAGTAACCCTTTGGGAGAAAAATTTTCTCATCCTCCTCTAAAATTTAGGAAAAATGATTAATTTGTAGATGTTACAGACCTTACAAATTTTAAAAAACAAATTCTTAATGATTTAACAAAATTTTAAATATGATGGGAAGTTGCACATTATTAATCAAGGCATATATTTATTCAAAGATCATTTGGTGTGGATTTAATCCTATCTTAGATTTCCCACATTATGTAGGCTCTTTTATGCACTTGGGCCAAGGCTTTGGAGTCATGAAATACCAGTCTAAAATATCTATCATTCAAGATAGGAATATTAGAGGCATTAGAGGATTTCAATCCAGCTGATGATGAGAGTATCATTGTTACTTTGGTCCCTCAAGGCAACAAATCTATGGCTAAAACTTTAATAAAGTTCACTTCTACATCATTAATTGTAACTAGAGAAATTTATTGATTGTAAGTACAATATCTCAATAAGACAACTTAGGTGATATCCAGTATGCCCATCGCATCTAGATTTTCAAATTGAAGCTTCAAGATGAAACATTATATTTAGATCAAATTATTTTGTTGATAATTTTAAGTTATTTTATCTTAATGGATATTGAATAAGTTGTTTGTTAATATCTAAATGGAATGCACTGAATAAATAATAAGCATATGCCATGGAATATGGGTATCTAGCAAGCTCCAAGATTAATCATTATTTCTAGTGAAGCTCCAGTGTTAGCAATGACCATAGTGCAACCAAATCTAGAAATTTCATAGAACAATGAGCTTGTAATTTAATGTATAATGAAGAACATAAGAAACTAGCAAAAAAAGCATACATTGAGGACATGATTATTTGCTAAATTTAACATATCCCTCAGTAGTCTTTGTCATCTCCCATACTCATGAAATCTACATCAAGACCTTTCTTTATCAACCGTCAAATCTTCAAGATAGTTATAACAACGCTTCACCAAGGATGCATTGCTCAACAAAACTTAAAGAAAGAACAATCCACCTGCTATGAATACACAATGCACTTCCCAAGGAAATACATGTCTTCACAGGAATAACACTTTGATAACCTAGACATGACATTTCCCTCCATTGATCATTGGCATTTACTTATAAAAATTACTAAGAAAGAGGCAAAAAAATAGCAACATTACCAAAGTCAGAAAAGGAGAGAAAATCAAAATGAATATGGTGTTACAAAATATCGATTATAGAAATACAAGGTCGTTAAAGCTAAAATCATATTTTTTTCTTGGGAGATTTGGGCTCCTTGTCTGGAGTTGGCTTCTTGGGGAGAAGAAATTTTTGTATGTTTGGCATAACTCCACCATGGGAAATGGTGACGTCATGTAATAATTCCCCTAATTCTTCATCATTCCTAATTGCGAGTAGAAGATGCCCATGGATTATCCGATTCTTCTTATTTTCTCTAGCAGCATTGTTAGCCAGCTCCAACACTTCTACTGCCAAATGCTCCATGACAACAACAATATAAATGGGAGCTCTAACACCCACCCTCTTGCCATATCAGCCCTTCTTCAGATACCTAGCTAGTCTACCAACAGGAAATTAAAGCCCTGCCTTGACAAACTTGGAAACACTTTTCTTCTTCACTCCACCCTTTCTCCCCCCTCTCCTTGCCTTTGCATCTCTTGAATCCATTGTTTCATGGCATATCCTACCAATGAAATGGAAAATAAGTTCTCTACCCTTTTCTACTCTCATAAAGACACCATTAATAGTGGCATGAGAATGTAACACATGGATAAATGCTACCCAAAAACTTCTGCTAGGAAAATAATCTTGGTCAGACGTGTTAATGTAATGATGGTGACTAACACAAATTTCTTTAATATCCTACATTACACTATTTCCAGCACAACAGACCACCACCACCAACACAACAGACAAGAAAAAGAATGGCATTTTAAATGCAAAGAGTTTTTGTTGATGGAGGCTCTTTCCACCCTTATGTGACTGTAGAACACCTCTCGGTATAATAATCAAGATTGCAATCTAGTTGCATGTCAATAATCAAGATTGCATGTCAATAATCTAGTTGCATTTCAATAATCAAGATTGCATGTCAATAATCTAGTTGCATGTCAATAATCAAGATTGCATGTCAATAATCTAGTTGCATGTCAATAATCAAGATTGCATGTCAATAATCTAGTTGCATGTTAATAACCTATTTGTGTGTCAATAATCTAGTTGCATGTCAATAATTAAATTACATGTCAATATTCAAGTTGCATGTCAAAAGTGAATTGCATGTAAATTATATATTTCACCATCTTTAAGCATGAAAGATATAAATATGAAAGATGTTCATATAATCATTTGCATGAAAGAAAAAGAGTTTTCATTTAATTTTATGATATCATTATGAATGTTATTATCTTTTATTGTGTGTTAGGCTTACCTTTTGGGATAGGGTATTGAATATGGACTAACAAAGAAGGATGATCCTCTTTTCGATATCTTCTAGTTTATTCTAGTGCTTTGGCTAAATCATGTGTTCATTGAAATAGATGAAAGCTACCTAGAATTTTTTTTATATGTTTCTCTACCATATCATTATAGTAGGACATTGCATATTCATGATAAAAATGCATGTAGATATATCAAGTTGCACCAAGATTCCCTCCTATTTGTTTCTAGGTTGCTAGGTACTTTGTGTAGTGTCAATTATTCTTTGAGTAGGAAGAATTTTAGGGAAGCGTAAGCTTCATGGTTGGGTGGAAAAGAACCTCAACAATATTATCATCTCTTGGCTTGTGGATGACTATGAGGGTTGGTGGTGGTTAGAGACCATATTGTTTGTGTCCTCACATTATTCTTATATCATTGATTGTAATTGTACTTCTAGATTATATATTTAAATGACTATATGGCGTGAGAGCTTGAGTTGTACTTTTGTATATTGTATATATCTTATGTACCTTTACCTAGATTATGCACTACACATATGAGGATGTGTTGTGAAATTTATTTATCTAATGAAGTTGATTCATTTTTATTCCATGTTTATGAGATGTTGAGTTTCTATTGTTAGGGTTCAAACAAATTGGAGCAATAAACATTAACAATTATATGTAGATTAAATAACCTAGAAATAACAATGAAGAATAACACAAAAGAGATCAACACAAAATTTAATGTGGTTCACCCAATATGGGCTACATCTACAGAAACTCAACCACCCAATGATTTTATTATCCAATGCAAAATAGATTACAATTTCACGAACACCATGCCATAAGATACATCCCAGTTGCTTATAACAATCTTTCTGGAACCTTCTAGAATTACAGTTTTACAAGGTCATTTTTCATTTGATGTGTTAACTAAAAAACCTTGACTTGTCAGCAGGAAAAAAAACCTTGGTGTGTTAGTGGGAAAAATCCTTGATGTGTCAACAAATTTTTTTTTTAGGGTGATGCCTTGAACCCCATTGATATGTTATGAGTGTATAGTATTTGCATGATCAGTCGCCACATACCAAAAATCTCCCACTTGGAGACTGATCAGGCTCCACACTAAACAATCTCCCACTTGGAGACTAATCCCAGACGACACTGCTACATTTGTAGCTCCCACTAGATTATAGGTATGGTTGGTTTCTTATGTCTACCATTATCATTCGTGAAGGCCAACATAAATTAATGAGGAAATCAGTTTATCTCATCTAACTGCCTTTGTGAACATATCTACAGGATTCTCACTTGTGTGAATTTTCTCCAGCTTCAACTGTCCATCCTCCAAAACTAACTAGATGAAGTGGTATATGATTTGTATGTGCTTAGTTTTTGAATATAGAGCTAAGTTCTTAGAAAGATGAATGGCACTCTAGATATCAGTGTAAAAAGAGCTATCTTCTTTTCACTGTCCCAATTCCTCTAGAAAATGTTGTAACCAAATCATCTCCAAGTGCTAGCTTTTGAAGCAACAACATACTTAGCTTCAATGGTTGAAAGTGTAACAACCTTTTACAGTTTTGAAATCCAACTGACTACAGTACCTCCTATAGTAAAAGAATACCCTGTAGTACTCCTCTTGATATCAATATCACCTGCCAAATCAGATTCAACATACCTTTTAGAGCAAAATTTATTCCTCCAAAACATAGTTTCTTTGAAGTAGTACCTCTCAAATATCGGAGAACCCATTTTACCATGCATTCCAATGTTCCAGTCCTAGATTTCTCATATACTTGCTCACAACTCCCACTACATGTGCAATATCTAGCCTTGTGCATACCATTGCATACATCAAGCTACCAACTACTGATGCATATAGTATCTTAGACATTTTGTCTTCCTCCTCTTTTGTCTTTGGACACATCTCCTTAGTCAAATTAAAATGACTAGGCAAAGGTGTACTAACTACTTTTGTATTTTGCATGTTAAACCTTTTCAACACCTTATCTACATACTCACTTTGAGACAAAAATAGTTTCTTGTTTGTCCTGTCTCATGTGATCCTCATACCAAGTATTTGTTTTGTTGCACCCAAATCCTTCATAGCAAATGAATTTGTTATTTTTTGCTTAAGTTCATTAATATGTTGCATGTTAGACCCAAAAAAAGCATGTCATCAACATAAAGCAACATGATAATATAGCTATCATTACCCAATTTCTTAAAATAAACACAATAATCAGAATGACATCTTTTGTAACTTATTTAGCCATAAAACTATCAAATTTCAAATACCATTATTGAGGTGCTTGCTTTAAGCCATACAAACTCTTCTTTAACCTGCACACAAATTCCTCCTTACCCTTGACCTCATATCCCTATGGTTGTTACATGTATATTTCCTCTTCCAAATCCCCATGGAGAAATGTTGATTTCACATCTAGTCTTTCAAGATGCAAGTCTTCCACAGCCACAAGACTTAGAATAGTTCTAATTGAAATCATCTTTACAACCGAAGAAAATATTTCATCAAAATCATATATTTTTTATGTGCAAAACCTTTTACCATGAGTTTGGCCTTGTATCTTTTCTTGCCTCCATATTATTCCTTCAACCTATAAACCCATTTATTTGGAAATACTCTTTTACCTACAAGGAATTGGACTAAGTCCCAAGTCTAATTCTGTAGCAAGGAATCCATTTCCTCTTTCATGCCTAGCTCCCACTATTTTTGGTATCTACTTGCATTACTTCTTCATAACCTTCAGGTTCACCAAAATTAGTTAATAATATAGAATATAACAATGGAGAAAATCTTTCTAGAGGTGTAGTTATCCTTGTAGAATTTCTAACACTTGCAGGAGTCTATGGGATAACTTGTTGTTGTTGAGAATTAGGTACCACTGGCATTTTATTTTCTGAAATCTCATCCAACACCACATATTCCTTTTTGGCCTACTCATGTTTCTTTTCCTATAGTTGATCCTTATACATGACCTTCTCATTGAATATAACATCTTTGCTCCTAATTATTTTATGATTTCCATAATTCCATAACCGATAACCAAATTCATCTACTCCATATCCAATGAAGGTACACTTTTTAGACTTAGCCTCAACCTTGGTTCTATTTTCAATATCAACATGGGCAAAAGCTTCACAACCAAAGGTTTTCATAAATGAATAGTTTACCCTTTTACCCATCCATGCCTCCTTTAGAATTCCACCATTCAAAGGATTTGAAGGTCCCCTATTTATTAAATAAACAATAGTATGTACAACATTTTCCCAAAATTGTAAGGGTAGTCCAACATGCAATCTCATGCTCCTTGCATGCTCCATAATGGTCCTGTTTATCCTCTCAGACACACCATTTTCTTGTGGGGTTCTAGGAACCATTTTCTTCCAAAGGATTCCATTGTATGAATAGTAATTTTCAAATTCTTTGCTACAATACTCACCTCCATTATCATATCTAAGATACGCCAATTATTTTCCTATCTTTTTCTCAACCAAAGCTTTCCACTTTTAAAAAGTTTCAAATAATTCTTATTTTTGTTTTAGGAAATACACCCATGTTTTCCTAGTTGCATCATCAATAAAAGTAACATAATAGCAAGAGCCACCAAGAGAAGATACTTGAGCTAGTCCCCATACATCTGAATGCACAAGCTCTAATTTCCCACTCTTCTTCTCTTTCCTAACTTTGAGGAATCAAACTCTTTTTTGTTTTCTATAAACACAATTTTTGCAGAACTCCAAGTCAATCTTCTTCAGACCTTGTGGAAACTTTCTGGAGTGAAGGATCTTCATCCCTTTCTCACTCGTGTGTCCAAGTCTATGGTGCCACAATTCTATTTATGTCCCTGTAGCAAGTGTTATAATTGTCTCAGTAGCAACTATTCCTGTAGTAGCTAAGGTGGAATAAGTATTACCAGTACACAAATATAATGTGCCTACATTTTCACCTTTAGCTACTACTAATGCACCTTTAGTGACCTTATAGACTTTTTCTAAAAAGGTAACTATGTATCCTTCACTACCCAATTGTCTTGTAGAAATTAAGTTCCTTCTTAAATTTGGAACATGTCTTACCTCATGTACAACAACCATTCATTTCCATTCTACAACTTGATTTTTATCTTTCTTTTTTGAACAATCTAATAGGGTTCATCATCACCAAAATATACCTATCCAAAATCACATTGAATATAATCTACAAAATATTTCCTATGGGGTGTGGCATGAAATAAATCCCTTAAATCTATTACCCAGGAATCATTAGCATTATCTAAACACAGAATTAAAGCATCATGTAATTTATCACTTACAACATTAGCTTCCTTACTGTCATCATGTTTTTTCCCTCCTTTTTTTCCCTTTCGAGACCAACAATCCTTCTTCAAGTGTCCTAGCTTTCAATAGTGCCAACAATCCATTCTTCCTCTGGATTTAGATCTTCCTTTCTTCAACTTCCCTTATGACTTCCCACAATTTGTTGGGATTTTTCCTCCCTCCTTTTTTCTTCCCCTATTCTCTACAGTCAAAGCATTACTTGATGTTGAACTCTCACTTGAGCTTTTCCATTGCATTTCCTCACTAAGGATAACACCAACAACATCATCAAATTTCAATGTATTTGAACCAGAGACAAAGTTACTTATAGCCATTACCAATCTATTCTAGCTTTCTGGCAAAAAACATAAAACCAAGAGAGCCCTCACCTCTTCATCAAAATTCACTTTTATAGAAGTTAATTGACTGGTAATCATATTAAACTCATTTAAATGATTTGTCATAGATCCACCTTCAATCATTTTTAGATTAAAAAAATGCTTCATGAGAAATACCTTATTTGAGGCTAACGGTTTTTCATACAATTTAGCCAAAGTTGTCATCATATCCTCTATTGTATTTTCTTATGTTATATTGAATGTACCACAAATGGTGCTAGGCACAACTGAATGGTTCCCAATGCCTTTCTATCCAGAATCTCCTATTCTTCATCAAACATCGCAACTTCTTTCTTTGATTTTCCTTGCAATGGCCACCATAGAACCTTTTGATACAAATAATCTTCCATTTGCATCTTTCATAATTTATAATTTTGGCCATTGAACTTCTCAACCTTGAATTTTCCTCTTCCATTGCTCCCACTCAAAACTAGAGGTTTCTTGCCAATCAACTAAAATAAATGTGGCTATGATACCAGTTGTTAGGGTTCAGACAAATTGGAGCAATAAACATTAACAATTATATGCAGATTAAATAACCTAGAAATAATAATGAAGAATAACACAAAAGAGATCAACACATAATTTAATGTGTTTCACCTAATTTATGGGCTACATCCATAGAAACTCAGCGACCCAATGATTTTATTATCCAATGCAAAATAGATTACATTCTCATGAACACCATGCCACAACATACATCCTAGATGCTTATAACAAGATTTTTGGAACCATCTAGAATTAGGGTTTTACAAGGTCATTTTTCATTTGACGTGTTAACTAAAAAACCTTGATGTGTCAGTGGGAAAAAAACCTTGATGTGTTAGCAGGAAAAAACTTTATGTGTCAACGGAAAAAAAAAATTATGGGTGATGCCCCAAACCCCATAAATACGTTACGAGTGTATAGTATTTGCATGATCAGTCGCCACATACCAACATCTATATTACTTTCATGAGATTGCTTTGGGTCACAATCATTACATTTGGTATCTTAGCTAATAATATAGGTCTCAAATTTTAAGGTTGGTGATCCAAGACCATGGCATAGTAGAAAGAAAAGAAGTAGGTGATTTCTAATGGTAGATACACCCGACTACAATACTCAAAATGGAAGTATAATCATTGTACCATAACATATCTATCATGCAAATAGAGAGAGTGTAGAACATACACAAGAATTTAACTGGCATCCACTTTGTTTTACCATACTGATTTACCTGTATGAAGGAAAGATATGGCACTTTACATACCTAGAGTACTTCACTAAAATAAAAAATAATGCTATATGAAACTCCCTACCTTCAAAATAACTTCCTTCAATCACTCTAATGCTACTCCTTGGTCACTACCAAATTATTCCCCATATCATGTGTTGTGTTAGAGGAATTTTCTATGCACTGGTCTATGGGATTAAACTCTATTTCTATTAGCTCTTGGAAGGAAATGGAAACTATGTTTCTGGAAAATACCAAGATTGTTATCAAGGTAGTGATAGGAAGGGGGATCTCTTCCAACTCAAATGAAAAGAGGACAAGAGTATGGGATATTTCCTAGATAGGTTCCTCTTTATATTTGTTATAAAAAAATTCCCCAAAGTGGAAAGAAAGTTATGAAATTTATTAAAGGGATATGTAAAAGAAAAATATTCTTATTTGGTTAAAATGAAGGTTAATGGAGAATATTTAAGAAAAATATTTTAAAAGGAAGGAATAATTTTATTTATTAAATAATAATTAAATGCAACTTTTGTGAAAGGGTGTGATGGTTTGGAAAACACCCCTTAAGACTTTATATATAAAGAATTTATGTGAGACTTGGAAAGGGGCATGAAGACTGATCAAGGAAGAAGAAAGTGGTTTGGTGAGCTATGAGCATTGGAGAAGGGGCACACAAGTGTGTCTAACTTGGGGTACATAGTACACCTAGGATTGTCCTTGCCAAGGATTTTGTGCGAGTAGGAACGTACTATGTTTTTACATAGGTCCTCCAAATTGTGCCATAGCTAGGAGGGCCAACACCATTGCAATATTCCTAAGGTGAGAGTGACCTTTTCAAGTGTTATGATTCAGATCAAAACTAAACTTATTAATATTAAAAGATATTTTTAGTTATAAATAAGATAGAGTTGATTTTTAATTAAATTATTTAAAGATATTTATTTCTTTTTATCATATTCATATTATTGGATGTCAATTTATATATTAATGTTGTCCTTAATTTGCTTAAGTTGTAATGTAGTTAACACTAATACATAAGCATTTTGTGCATTTGTATCTAACTTATAGATATACCTTATAATATTTAAATTTAAATAACAACACTAATAAATACACTACCATATAAAATCAACTCTAATATATTAAATCTTTATAATTTTATACTCCAAAAAAAGTAGCATTATATTTTGGTATTAGAGCCAAGTTAAGCAATACTAATCATTTTTATAGTTAACTATTCACTAGTAGAAATTTGGTTTCAACATCAAGCTTCATATTTATAATTTATTAAATTTACTTGAATACTAGTGTTGCTCTCTCATTCTCATGGCACATATCAATGATAATCCTCTAACAATGAGAAGTTGGCTTACTTCTACTTTGGTTGATCAATTAAAATAACAGCTACACTAATTTTTAATTAGTTACCTTTCTAAAATTATGTATTAGAACAAACAAAAAAAATTATATTTGGGTAGATATTCTTAAAGATACTATCTAATAAACTATATTTTGTGAGTGATTTTCCATAAGCATCATTTTCTTTAAATGACCTCCCACCTTTGCAAGTTTATTATGCATCAACCCCTATCTATATAGCTCACACCTTCGATCTCCTTGTACTAATTGACAGAGTTATTAAATACTGGTTGAGTACCACATGCAATCATCTTGCTCATCTCTAATCCATATTTGATAAAATGAAGACCCTACACATATATGTTATTTTTTATATCACAATTTGGTGTGATGACTTCTCATATAGTGAGCACAATCTTATTAGTTATCCATAAGCCCTTAAACTATATAAATGGCACAACACTTTCCTCACTCTATTACCATATATAGATAGGGGCACCATCACCATATTTTGTAGTCTAGATAAAGGATAAGGGAAGGAAAATATAAGAGCTTCTTGGTGTAGTTAAATTTCTTTGAAAATCCTCAATGTATTTAAATAAATTGATACACCATAAACCTTCATGACCAATCTAATACATTTTATTTTTCTCATGATATTAAATGGTGTCATGTCCCTTTTTTTGAAAAGGAAGTTGTAAAGTGGCATTCGAGAATCCTACCACATTTCATCATAGAACACCCTCTCAGCTTGAAGTTTGGAACATAGCATCTGTAATGATGCATGCACATCATGTCTAGAGCTCATGGAAAAAGGATCATATACCAAAAATATATCACCATCAGAAGGTCGCCAATCTAGGCTCATTGTACCAAAGCACAATTACTTTTGGGAATTCCTCTACATTCCTCCACAGGAGCACATTTCATCTTGAAATTTATAACATAGCATCCATGATGACCCATGCACATCATATCCAAATCTCAAGAGGAATGAATCTAGTACTAGAAAGATATTACTATCAAAAGGTAGCTATGTTGGGCAATCGACACCTTCTTTAGCAGGCATAATGGATAAGACACCTCTAGATCATGCAACATCAATTATGAAGTATTAGGAAGAAGGAAGGGGCCAATTAAGCATGTGGATAGGTCTGTAGGGTGGCACACTAATTCCAAAAGAATACACTTTGGCCTTAAGGCTGACCTAGTGTAGCATGTTGAAATTCAAATTCTATGCCTTGGTGCCATTTTGGCTCAAGGTCAACCTGTTCCTTGAGGGAAATTGTTAGCACATAAATGTAGAGAGTCAATTATTGTAATGGGTATCAAATTATTGTGTCATTCTGTTGTATTTTGGGACACTTGTGTTCTAATTCCTTATGTGGATGAAAACCCATAGGATTTTATGATTGTTGGATGAAAACCCAACAATCACTAGGATCAAAGGATAAAAACCCTTTGGTTCTCAAGGGAATTCTCATTCAAGGATTGCATCTAAGCTTCAAGGAACCTGTAAGGAAGTTAGTAATACTATTGTTGACCTGTAAGGATTATATATTTGGGGCCAAGGTGGCTGATTATTTTGTTGATGGGGAGTGGAAGAATTTTGAGATGTGGGACCCATCTTTGAAGGTTCTGAAGGATTTCTTATGTAAGGTTTGGATCCCCTCTTTCCCAAGACCAAATAGAGTCATTTGGGCCCCTTGTTCTAGTGGAAATTTTTATGTGGCTTCTACTCTCATAAGTTCTTTGGAAGCACCCCCATCACTTCCTTTTTGGGGGAGGTTGTGGAATAAGAAGTTGATTCCCAAGGTAAATGTTTTCTTCTGGATGCTTATGCAAGGTAAAGTTCTTATGCAAGAAAACCTTTGTAAGAGGGGGTTTTTGATTCCTAATAGATGTGTTCTTTGTGAAGCTGATGGTGAGAACGTGTTCCATATTCTTCTTGATTTTGATTACTCTTTGTTGGTGGATCCCAAGATCACCATTTGTAGAAAGAACCTTCATAGAAAAATGAGAGAAGCAATATACGCTATTTCACTAGAAAGAGGGAAAATTTTGAGATGAATTACATATTGTACAAAGTTCCTTAAAAATGCATTAAAATTGGGTGATGGGTGAGAAACTTCCTAGCATGGGAAAAGCTACTCGAAAAAAATGCACAATTAATCCTAAGTGAAACTTAATTACTCTAACACCCCCCTTTAAGTGAAACTTAGGGAGAATGAAGATGCAAAAATGTAAAAAAGAAATATGTTTCTCTACTACACAACCATGTTAGGTACCCATTTACAATGCATAAAAATCTCTCACAAGCAAAGAAAAGGAGAAAAACCTTGTGGGAAAAAACCCCTCTCCAAAAGAGAGAAAAGAAAAAAACAAAAATGATGCATGGATGGAGGACTCATTTGACATCAACATGGAGCCATTTGAGCATCCTTCAGAGACTTCATACTTCTTGAGACTTCCTTCCTCATCTCTTGGTTTGGAGTTTCTTCATACACTAGTGGATTGGTTTCTTCCCAAGGGGAGAAATATTGTTTGCAAGCATTGGATAGTGTTTTGTCTTCATGCATGCACCATCGGCATTGGAGCTTCTTCATTATGGGGGGGATATGATATCCCCCACTTTCCCTCCTATGGGGGGGTCATTGGTTGTATATATATGATGTATGTAGTACTTGGGGGGTGTGATTGAGTCCTCCATGCATGCATCATTTCTTTCTTTCTTTTCTCTCTTTTGGAGAGGGGTTTTTCTCCTTTTCTCCACTTATGAGAGATTTTTATGCATTGTAAATGGGTACCTAACATGGTTGTATAGCCAAGACCCATATTGCTTTTTTGCATTTTTGCATCTTCATCCTCCCTAAGTTACACTTAAGGGGGGGTGTTAGAGTAATTAAGTTTTAACTTAGGGAAAATTATTTTTTATTAGTTTTTTCCTGTATTTCCAATACTGGGTGGTTATTTACCCAATACTTGTTTTTCTTAACTTTATAAGGCATGCATTTTACAGTATGTAGATATCTCATATTCAATATATTTTTCTCTTTGGTGAAAGAGCATTGGTTCTCTCATTTCTAAAGATTTCTGTGAAATTGGCATTTCTTGGGAATTTGTTGCTCTATCACTCTTTTTCTCTTTGGAGTAAATTTCTCAGACTCTCAGATACTAGTTGGGCCTTTTCAGATTCTCTTGCTAATTTCTTTTATCAATGGACTTTCCCTTCTTCCTTTCCCATTTTGCAGTGGTTGTGGGATCTTATGGCCCCGCACATTGCTTGGGGATTATGGAAAGAAAGAAATAACAGGATTTTTCGAGAGTCTAAGCTTAAGGTTGATAGTCTTTTTATCCAAATCCAATAGGCTATTCTGGAGAATTTTGCTCTGATTCATTTTGATTTTCCTCGATGTGTCCCTTCTACTTGCCTTGCTGGTTACGAGCATATGGTGACCACTAACTAGAAGATTGCTTCTATTATGAATCCTAAGTCAAGCTTAATTACTAGATTGAACACTAGATGGAAGCCTCCTCCTTTTGGTTGGGCTAAAGTTAACTTTGATGGGACATCGAAGGGGAATCTCGAGCCTGCAGGTTGTGGGGGGTGTTAAGAAATGATATTGGTAGACTCCTTGGTGCGGTGGCACTCCCATTGGGTACTTAGACTAATCATTGCACAAAGGCGGAGGTTGCATTCATTAGTGTTAGATATGCTATCAGCAAAGGATACTCCAAATTATGGGTGGAAGGTGACTCCATGAAAATAATAAATTATCTATGTGGCACTCATCCTCCAAATTGGAATGTCAACTAGATCATCAAGGATACGATAATCATGTTGCAATCTTGTGATGAGACCCGTGTCTCTCACATTTACCAAGACAGAAAATCATTGGCAATTTTTTTTGCCAACAATGTTGTCAAATTAAATGAATTTCATTTGTGGGAGGGGGGATCGATCCTTCCCAAGAAAGCTAGGAGTTTATTAAGAAATGATGGCATGGGGTGAGGTGATGTGGCATTTATTGTATAGTACCTTCCTTCAGTTTGCACACTTTTGTGGATGTTTTGTTGCTCCATGGTCTTCAGTTGAGTGTTTTTTGCAAGGGTTATGTGAGTCTTGTGTCAATTTCCATGGGTGGTGATAGGAGCTAAATCGAGTTGCACTCTTGTGGTGACATTCAAATAAAGAAGAAACTCTAGAATATTTTGTGCCATGGGAATTTTACTCCATTTTTGGAGAGATTGCATGGGAATGACCCTAATTCCTCGACTTAATTTGTTTATTTCTAGCATAATTGTAAGCTCAAGGTTAAAGGTCTGGAAGTGGAGGTTAATGAGGACTTGGTTGCCATTGTTATAGGGATGTCAACTATGGGTCAAAAGTTCTTCAAGGATAAAAAAAGTAATTAAGAGGCAATGACCTAGTTTTTTAAAAATGATGAGCAGAAGCAATTAATCAAATTGGAGAGTTGGGGTTATGAGAGAACTTCCCTCAAGAAAATATGGGTGAGTGTTGTTGAGGTCCTGATGTGTTATGTGACTCTGGAAGGGAGGTTTAGGGCTATTCTTGGTCACCGTTTTACTCTCCTCAAACATTTCAGACATGGTTTGTTCATTTCGTTCCCTTTCTTTCTATTATCATCTTTGGAGGTCTCAGTGTACGCACACTTGAAGAATAGGAGGGCCCTCATTCTCCATGAAGGGCTTATCTTATTAATTATGGAGCATGTCAAGACTCTTGTCCCTTCTCCGTCCATCAAGGGAAAGGAAAAATTTGTAAGTGATTTTTCTAGGTCATCGGGTTCAGAGTCCCCTTCAGGGGAGGAGGAGGAATGGAATGAAGATGAGGAGGATGCTTCTCCTATGGTTGTGACTACATTTTCAAAGAAGAGGAAGGTGGTTGGTGCTAAGTGCAACATGACTGCTAAATGGTTGGCCCTTTCTGAGAGTGAGGACACAAAGGTGGGGTCGGGTGATTCTTCTCCCAAGTCTACGAAGGTGGTTGTTGGTGGTGGTCTGGAGGTGGGGACACATGATAATGCTGAGGGTTTGGTTGATAAATTGAGGAGGTTGTCAAAACATATTGCTAACCTGAAGAACAAGGCCTCTGAGGTTCTGACCAAGGATCCAAATGTGGCTGGTAAGCATAAGGATTTTGGTGAAAAGACAGTGCCCATTGAGGATTCTCCCATGCAAGACTTGCCCAAGGAGGAGTAGGACAAGGAAATTAGGGGTCTAGATGAGGAGGATGTGGAAAATAAAAAAGCCAAACAAGAGCCTTTGAAGTTAAATCCTCTTTTCAAGGACTTTTCTTACCTTGGTGATGATGCTACCTCCATGTTTGATTTATTGGATATGGCTAAAGTTGGAGCCACTGGTACCTTTAAATTAGCCAAATGGACTTTGCAGGAGTTCAATAAGATTAATATAAAAATTAGAGGTTTGAAGGAAAATATTAAGAATATTCTAAAGGGTTCGATGTCAGACATTCTTATAGACAGAATGGTGGACCTTGAAGGTTCTTATCATGGCTTCAAGTCTCTATGTGATGAAAGATTGGTGGCTCTAGAAGCTAAGGTTTTAGGCATAAATACAGTTATCAAGAAGTTAATGCAGGTGTGTCATATCTTTGCGAAGAATAGTGCAGACTCCTTGGAAGTCCTTTTCAGGAAAATAAGTGAGCTCAAGGATGATCAAGTTTATTTCTTTGAGCTTATGGAGAAAGAGCATGTGGCCAAGGGCAAGGGTAAAAAAGTTGTTAAGGATGGTGACAAAGGTCCTGCTGGTAGAGGGTTGGTTGATTGGAAGAAAACATTTGATGCTAGGAAGAAGGAGCTACTGGATATGGTTGAGAGGCATAGGAACCAACAAATTGAGGTTTCCAACACTCTCAATGGCTTGAATTAGTGTATGGTCTTTTTCTTTGTTGCTTTTTGTTTCTTGTTGGGTGTAGGTTTCTTTTAGGTTGTTTTGTTGTTTTGTGGTTGTTGGGTGTTCTTGGTTGTTATTTGTCTTACTTTTAGTATAGCACCTGCTCAATTGTGTTTTTTGGCTGTTGGGTTGCTACTGGTGGTCTTTTGAAATTCCTTCTTTGTAGCATTTTGTATACTCGGTTGTAAAGGGTTTTGGGTCCCTTCAAAACTTGTTTTTCCCTATAATCAAAACATTATATATCATTTTGGACCAGTGTTAGTGAGTTACATTGGATATATTATATGTGTGGATGAAATTATGACTTTATCCATATATCAAAGTGATCTTTGTGTTTGTATATTGTTGTTCATTGTATTCAATATGCAAATTAGACGTTATGCTAAAATTTTAAGTTAGAAACATTACAAATGGTAACTTGGGAACAATATTTGGAGTAAATGTAGTTATGCATAAAATGGTTTCTTGCAAATATAATTTATAGGTTGGGTAATATTATATTTTTCTATACACCAATTATTATAATAAAATGTCATCGTATTTCATTTCTCATATTTCTTGCAACATCATATGGAAAGAGAATGAATTGAAGGATGTTTTGCACATTATCATCTTCACCTATACCAAATGAATGTATTTATTCAAGATTATAGACTTCTACAAAGGTATAAAGGATTATATAATTGGCCTAAAATTGTAGTTATAGTTTACTTGGTATACATATATACAAATAGTGAAGCCAAGACTAGACACATTAGATTCTTGATAGAGGCACCTCAAAGAGACGTTGTCTTATAAGTGCAATGGTTGTAGGGTATTCATGAATTCAGATGTTAAAGAGGATTTAGGAACTTTTTGAAATATACCAATATTCCCTATAGTGGTAGTGATGGAACATGTGTGAGATATCCATGAAAACGTAAATAATAATAGGGCTTATTAAATGTTGTAGTTGTAATTATCACATAGCCATGTGTAGGAACCACTAAAGTAATGATCAAGTAAATAAATTTTATGGATGTCTATTTATTTTTTGACCACATGAAAGGATTGGGTAGAATATCATAGAATATTATTCTTGCAATATAGAGAAGGCATGGTTATTCTCATGAATTAGTCATGTTTCTCAACAAAATACTATCACATATAATGAAATGAATGCAACATATTCCCAATATGAGAGATTTGAAATAGAGTATGATATCCTTGAGAGCATATAAACAATTTGGTACACATGTATATAAAATTTAGAAATAGCAACTAGGTTATGAAGTGTTTGATAGAATTCCTTGAAGAAAGAATTCCTTGAAGAAATGTGGTCTTCTAAAGCATATTATTATTGTGGTTTATGATAAAAACAAGTCACTTGGAGATAATGTAACTAAATTATGAATGTCTTTTAAAAGAGAACTTCATACCTTTAGGACACAAACTACATTTTTTACTTATGAACACAAAGGTGATACAAAGATTGCTACATTCATATCATAGTTTCATGAGATGCTTTCTCAAGTTGTGAGGGATCCACTCAGATAGAATAATGGATATTGAGTTTAACCATTGGACATTAATGGCTTATATTAAATGAATTTGAAGTTTAAACTATCAATATTTGTTTAGAAACAAGACTATACAATGAACTTTTGTTTGAATATAGGTGTTACAAGCTCTCTCTTCAAAGGGATAGAGTTTATCATATGAGTTGTATTAGAATACTTGAGGGTATATCATAGCTAATGGATTTTGAGGAAATTAATTGAAGAATATATACACTCTCATCCAATGCACGTGAACTCGTTAACAAATGCAAGTACCACGTGAAAAAATAACTAAGACAAGCCCATGAAATGATTTGACATATTGTCTTGAAAACCTATAGCCAATGTATGTAAATTTATTACTCAATTCTAACATAGGTTACATTATGGGCCCATAATCCATAGGTCTTAGAATTATTTTCACATCTTTAACTTTAGAAAATATGATGTTATTTAAATGAGTTGAATGTTTTAATATTAGACATGGAGACATGTCAAACTTTACAAGGGGAGAGATAACATCTAAATTTATTTACTTATACATTATTTAGATATTTGTTCTTAAATTAAGATAAAATTAAATTATCTTAGTTACTTAAATAAAGTAAAGATTAGACCTAGTATTTATATGAAGTGCTCTATGGGTGGTCATAACCTATTGTATTTTTATGGAGCTAGAACATGAAAATATAACTTCATCCATCAACAATAATAAGTTATGTCATAGACAAGAAGGAACTACACCATTTGTCCATACATGCCAATAATTTTGATTCTCCAATCATAATTGGAGAATTATATTAGAAATCTATTTTCAAAATTTTCTCATTTATGTTTTCATAATAAAATAATCCTCTTCCTATTTTTTGGGAATGAGTTGACATCTGTAATTTAGGTTGTTAGGTGTTCAACTTGTTAAGGACAATTAGGATTAGCTAGTTGAAACTAAGTCTATATGTATTAAAGGGTTTGTAAAGTAAAAAATATATAGTTCTCTTTAGCATGTGTGTTATTAACTAGGAAACAATCAAAAGTACAGTTCATTATCAATTTATGTTAATTGAATGCGAATGAATGAAGGATAGAAAGATTGTTTGATAATTCTATGAAGTAAAAGCTCATGCAACAACCCAAGAAAGGGCCCACTTGAGGAAACACTATGATTTTTTTGTTGCATTAGTATTTAGTTATTTTGATATGTTCAAGTTTAGATAAGTGGTTATCTATTAGTTTTTTGTATTGTTACTCATAGCACTAGTATTAACCTATAGCAACAACTATAGAATACTTGCTATAATTTTTTTTCTTTCATATGAATTCCTTTTGGAATAAGAAAGTTCAATTTCTATACTCAACTCCTTAGGGAAAACCCCAAGAAAACTTTAAGTTGTACACATAGTACCTACATCATCCAAGAAGATATGTCCTTGGTCTAAAATTACAAATGTAACCCTCATAAGTAGTGAATCACTTGATAAAGGATATCTTGATCCATTGAGTTGAGTGTATGAGTTAGTTGCACCAAATTTATTGGTTGATTTAGAGAATACACCAATAACCTTGTACATGTGCTTTATTGTAGAAGACTAAGCTTCTTGGAATGTTTAGATTGCAACCTCTATGTGAGACCACACCTTCAACTAAATGGATTTCATCCTTTAATGTGATATCTATGAGGTTTTTTCCCCCCAACCTCCACAAATCCATGGATTTTCATCCTTTAATGTGAGATCTATGAGGTTTTTTCCCCTTAACTTCTACAAATCCATGGGTTTTCATCCTTAGATCTAGATTCTTGAATAATAAATGCTCACAATTATTTCAGGTTAGGGTTTGTGTATTTTTCATATGTTTTATAATTATCCTTTTATTTAGACTCTAAACCCTTAATAACTCTATAAGGAATTGTAGACACTTAAAATATTCCCTAGGTCTATTTGTTGTCACCTAGTTCAAACTGACCTAATCCCAATCAACCTAATCCCAATCAACCTAACTCGTAATTAACCTAGGACATATCCATTTCACCTAAAATCCATCACTTAAGTTATATAAATAATATTCTTTAACTTATCACCTTTTCCATCTCCTCACAAATAAATAACTAAATAATTACCTATTTACACCTATTTACCTATTATTTTATTAAGCCTATGTTCCCTCACCACTTATCCTTGTGCTCCCATTATTCACTAAACACATTTTAAGAATATTGGGCACCTAAGAAAACTTTTCCTTATGGTCCCCTTATTCTCTCAACAAATCCCAAAGTTATAGCTTCTTAGTTACACATGTCCCTAATTTCCCTCATCCTCACAACTACTTCCTAAATTTGGAAAGTTAATCCTAGCCATTCGCATTCTAACTACCTTCATCTCCACCCTCCATCTTCTCCTAGATCCTTTGAAATTCCTCTCAACCATTCTCCATCCTTGATCTCATAATCAAACCTTTTCCATCCATTCCCCATTCCCAAAATCTATAAATTCAGGCATCCTCTCATCCAAAATCAATCAATTATCACTCATGTTGAGTATATGTTGTCAAATTGGAGATCTTTTAGCAAAGAGCATCCACATCCCAATCATTCAAGGAGAAAATCATTCAAAAATGGAGGCTTTTGGTAACATTTCATGTTGGTTTTAGTGTTATTATCTTGGATTGATTTTGTTGTTTTTAATAGGGAAAAGCATGTTTTGATGGGACCTAAAACCCAATACAAGGAAAATATGTTGCAAGAAAAATAATCAGCAAACCAAACCACAGCCCAACAACAACAACCAAAAATAATGTGTTACAACAAAGGTTTTGAAGGGACCTCAAACCCAAAGCCAAGATATTACAGGGACCTATAACCCATAGGTTTTGAAGGGACCTTAAACCCTTTACAACCAGGTTTTGGTAGGTACCTTGAACCCATCAAATTACTCATGAAAAGTTCCACCATATCCCTATGATGCACCAGAACAAGCAGAACCAAACTCCCCACCTCAATAGGGAAGTTAGAGCGGAAACCAAAAAAAAAAACCCATCAACCACCATATAGCTCTAACCTATCAAAACAACCAACCCAATATCCTCCTCAAATGGAGAGGAAGAAATGAAAACCCTTACCACCAAATCCAACACTCTCCTACACCCACAAGTTCCACCTCAATAGAAACGAGCAAAAAGGAAGAGAATTTTCCACCAAGTCAACATTAAACACCTCCACCTCAAAAGGAGGGAGCCCCACCTCAAGAGAAGCTATCTTCACCTCTGTAGAAGACTCCAATAGAAGAACTTGGAAGAGAGAAAGGATTCATGAAATAAAGGCAGTCATAACCTCCTTAAGCTTGGTAGGATACTAGAACTTGAAAGAACTGGTCATCATCAAAAAACATAACCACTTATGAACCTGTAAAATAAACCTTTGTAATAGCTCAAAAACAAAGAACACAACTTCCCAATGAAGTAGAGACAACAGGGTAAACAAAAACAACTGATGAGTCCACCTAGCCAACAACACCTTTCCCTTAGAGAGCAATAACAAGGAGACCAGCCGACTAGCCTCCTTCACCAACTAAATAATCTAAGAAGATAAAACTTCCACAAGAAAAGAAAAACTTTGGGACATAAAATGGCATAATGAAAGCCACCTAGATCACCTCCAAGGAAGAAACAACAGAAAAAATCTATCCAAAACAAACTGATAACCAGCCTAGAGGCCAACCAACAACATTGAAGAAATAAAACATATGTAGGAAGGCATCCAAACAACCAATAGGTAGAAACCCATCTTCACAGCAAGGGGAAAGAAACCCCACCAAGCCAGAACCTCCACCACTAAAGAACATTACGCAATAACAAACAAGAGGCACAAAGCAAACAAGAACTCCATAAACCACCAAAAAGGAAGAAGGGAGAAGAGACCTCCATGAAGAAAAACCATTAGAACCATGAACAACAATCCAGCCACAAGGAACAAAATGGAGCAGAGGCGAGACTCACAGATGCACCCCCATAAAAGGCACCAACAACACAAAAAAACCAGGGGTGGACAAAAGCACTAGCCATAGAGAAAACTCAACGACATCCACCAAGGCATACAACCCCCTCACCGAAGCAAACCCCAAAGAAGCGACACCCAAAAAGCACCACATGACCCTAGTCCTAGAAAAAAATTGAACAATAGACATCGACATCAATGAAATAGCATTTGTAGCCTCCAAATCCCCATCATCATCACCAAAGTTAGCATCTTCACCTCCATCTTTTCCTTCAAGATTCAAACCAGCATTTGCGCGCCCATTCCCACTCCCGCTTCTTGCTCCACTTCACTCCATCAGGATTTTTATAATATACTTACTTGTTGGTTGTATTTTTCTTTCATTGTTGAGCTCTATCTAGAGGTTTTGCATATTTTGAAATAGGAGCTTGCATTATTTGTTTGTTTCTATTTACATTTCAAAATCTAGGCATTATAGGAATGCCAAAACCTACATTAAATGTAAAGATCTCTTAAATGGTACATTGATAAGAGTACACATACCTACTAAGAAATTTTTTTCTTTTAACTATGCTTAAAATTATGTCATATTCCCTTGGACATACACAAGAAATATGGGAAAATGTTTTCCATGGCTTGAAAATGTACTCCAAAATAATGGCAAGAGATCTTGTAGGGTTTGAAACCCTAACTACCACATTAATGGAACCAAAGGCCATGTATTCATTTGTAGTGATGGAAGTACATGTGGATCTGTGTCCCTATTTAAAAAAAATAGTTTATGCCTAAAAAATATTTTGGAAGATTCATAATCCATTTGAAAATTAATGATGGTCAAATTATGTATGGAGGTAGGTGAGATGAATAGTAAAAATGTTTGGAGTGTCAAAGTTTGTAATTTGAAGATACGTCACAACTCTTACCACTGGTCAGAAAATGAATTTTAGGCAAGAGGCATGATAGTAAGGACAAATAAAGGGAAAAGAGAAAGGTTTGGAGGAAAGAGATGACAAAATGGATAACTGTGATAACCTAAAAAGATAATGGAATGAAGGCAAGGAATGAATGTGAGGTATGTTTGGATGGATAATTCTAACCCTTTGATAAACCTAAATGAAAAGTGGTGTTGGAAGGAAATGCATGCCAAGGTGGGGAAGTTTAACAGTTTAGTGAGGACTAAAGAAAGGTTGAACTTAGATAGAAAATCATGCTTGGAAGTGAAACTTTGAAACTCCAATTACTAACAAGGACTTAGAAGACTAGGAATTCCTTCAAACTCAAAGAATTTGGGGAGATTATATAGACATATGGGAAATGAGAGAAGAACACACACAAAATTAGATCGAGAGAGATGAAAGAAATATTAAATAGGCAATTTGGTCCATAATATATTTTATTACAAAAGGGGGACATGATAGGTGCCCAAAATTACATGCCTCAAATTTTTTAAAATTTATCTACGTCCTTGTCTATTTTTTGGCCCTTGCCCTATTTTACCATCAGTCAATACCCAATCTCAAAAATATTAAATGGACCTCTTTGTTGAAACTTATAAAACCTTGTAAAATTCTTATTTTTTGAACTCTCTAAGCACTCAAGTTCCTAAAAATATCTCAATCTTGGCCTCTTTTCCTTTTTTTAGATAGCTTAAATATTTAAAGGGGTCATAAAATTTTCAAGTTTCCAAAGAAGAATGGTTTACAAGAAAAATATTAAGTATGTCTCACTTTCATTAGTTTCAAAAACTTAAGAAAAGTGCAGCATAGTTCATTAATTCATGAAAATTCATAAATTGTGACAAGAAAGCAAGAAAAGAAGCCAATTTCCAAATGATGTAAAGCTTGTGAGTTTGTGAACTTTGTGAAGGTGCAACAAGGTTTTCCACAAACACAAAATTGTGACAAAGAAGAGAGGAGAGAATGAAGGTGTTAGAGATTTTTCCATCTCATAAACTTGTTGACATATTTCAAAAATAGAAAATCCTACCAAAGGTGTGTTCAATGTAGAAACCCTAGTGCTCCACTATTTCACCTACCTACCTATGACTCCCATACATTTAAAATATTAGAAGTAATAGAGTGTGACCTTCTATGGTTCTTCCTATAAATTTTGTAGGGATTCTCTCACACCATGGTACTTCATATCTAATAACCATTAATATAGGTGATATTTATAGATCACAAAAAAACATTCATCCCTACTTTGCATGTACAACTAGGCATCTTGGGAAATAATTTTACCATGATCCATGGATAAAATTTCCCAAAGGGTATGGGCATAATTTCTAGAGTAAAAACTAAGGGATTTTTTAGATAATGTAAGTTTTCACACCCCTTTGGTTGGTCACAAATTTTGAAACTTGTAAGGACTATAAAAGATAAGGTTTTCATTTTTAAAGGGTTGATCATTATTGTTTTCAATAAAGTGCCACCATGCCAAAATGGTCTTGGTTTTCAACTCATCTCAATCCAATTTATTTTAGGAGTAATATACTTGATTTAATCTCAAGGAGGTTAAATTTTGTAAGTGTTATCTATAAATAATAAGATCTATAATAGTTTAAATGTTTTTAGAGGAAGCTCCTAGTCACAACTAGGCTTTCATCTTTGCCACATTTACTAAAATGAGTGTAATATTGGATTTGATGAATGTGACAACATTCTAATGTATTTCAACCTTGTAATGGAATCTTCCATATTATACATGGATTTATGTAGTTTCAAGATGGACTGTTACACATGTTTTGTTATTGATATCACATATTTGGCGTATATAAATACAAAATTCATTATTCCTTATAGTTTCACTTTTCTTTCAATTTGATATATTATTACCCTATTTCCTAGTAGATAGAAATAACTCATGAGAACTAATGATTCAATCAAACATGTTTAAACTTAACAAAATCTATAATCAATAGTGTAGGGATTAGTTTTACTATTTATGTAGTTCATGATTTAGTACTTTAAACCAATTAATATTAGCCATGATCTTTATCATTTAAATAATTTTATGAATCATGTCCTTACACCCTCATCTTGAATTTTTTGTAACTATATAAGAGGTCATTTGTGTAGTTGCTTATCCTCTAACCAAATAATAACCTTTGGATTTAAACTCACACTTGATATAACTGCAAAATTTACACCTTGTAACATAATTCAAAAATTTTAATATTGTGTACAATACCTCTATGAACACCCTCTTGGCGCTAGCTAAGCCCAAAGTGTAGGAGAGATTATACACTCTTTTTCATTGGCCTTAAACCCTCCATATTATATTGTTGAACCCTTGTTTTACCCTTATGAATGAAAAACCATGGCCTTGAATGTGAAACTATGTTCTAGGATTATGGAGCAATGGATTTGGAAACTAACACCTCTAATGATAGTTCAAAGGTTATTGTTAATTCAAAGTATAATCTTTCTAGGTTTTTTCCTTGTAAGATTGATAATGATGAGGCTTTCCTAGGATAGTGTTATATCTCTGGATAAAATTGTTCGTTCCATTACTCATTAAAAAAATGTTAATCTCTTAGTTGTGATGGTTTCCAAAAGAATCTTATGTAACATGCCCAACTAGATTTAATTAAAAAAAAATATTGACATTATGAATATCAAATTTATGACACACAAATTCCATAGCTAATTCCATTTAGCAATTTTATATTCATAAATCACAAATAATTATGAAATATAGGTATATTCATTTCCAAATGTCAATAGTCACATACAAGTTTGACTTGGCATTCAACGCCAGACAGTCAATTCTCAATTACAAAGTTTTCTTTCAATTACATCATTTTATTCTTTTACATCAATGATACAATACATGATAGGATTTTGATATGATTCCTCTATGATAGCTCACCTCCACTAGTGGATGAGCATGTGATTGAGGTGCTTTTATACCCAACCACGAAGCAATGCTTTCCCAAAACTCTTTAGTCAGTTGAAGAATACTTGAACCTACATGGAACACTTAGCAAGAGATACAATTTACAAGGTGGACTCTATGTGTTCCTAACCTCATGCATTTCTATCTACTGTTAGAATGTGCAAGTCCAATGTTAGGTAAATAAATCAGCAGAGAGAGTAAATAATAATAATTTGTTCCATATATATATAATGACTGTAAAGCTTGGACAAGTTCATGCTGCATAAATGCAACTTTGGTTAGATTTGGAAAGGTAAATCTACACTCTTTGGCACCCATTCCCAAAAGAAAAGCTTATCATATCAAGGGGTATCCCTCCCTTTTAGACCATCTATTAGCAGTAATCAAGTGAGCTACAATCTACCACTAAATTCTGGTATCATTCCATTCAACACAATCAAACATTATTCATTTAATTTTGGTATAACCATTCATCTATTCATCATATGTAATTGCAATTCAACATTGTTCTATATTTACAGTTTGTTCCATTTGCAAAGAGATTTAATATACTTAATGAGTAAAATAATCAAGATGAATCAAAAGGTATATTGCATGTATGTACACATGCATACTGAGATATTTATGCATGTTCACATATATGCTTGGAAATAAACAAATTTGAAATATGTGTATACATTTTTAAGAATTAAATAAAATTTACCTTTTATACAGGGTTATTTTCAAATTCAGAAAGGAAAAAAAACCATCACTTCATTAAGATGCTCTATTGAATTAAATTAACATCCAATCTCAGTTTAGATACAAATGAAAACATTTGTTTCATAGCCACTTGTCTTTCATAAGGACTAAGAATAGTTCAGTGAAATTTAGTGGAATTACATCATCCATAAAAACAATATTAATAGAAATAAAATACCTTCATTTTTGTTACAACTTAATGATCCATGCTTGTTTTCTTTCAATCAAGGTATCAATTTGGTTTAGCGAACATTGTAATTAAAATTTATACTTTGTCCATTGAAATGCCATCCCTCAAGAGGATACTGATACACATGTTATCATTCACTAATAACATGATATCTATACCTTGAGGTTTTTTAATAGTAGTCGATATCTATCAAGCCACGGGTTCAACCCATAACAATGTGGAACACCCAAAATACATATTGGAAACAAAAAATCATAGTCGACGCCTCAACTCAATTATTATCATGGGAATTTCAACAATGATCAGGTGTATATCTACATTCATGCGTATATATATACATATATATATACATATATATACATACACACACACATATATATATACCCATGCTCATCAAATCAAATGTTTTCAACACCCACGACCTGAGAAGGCTTGTCATGAGTAACACATAATTTAAAATACTTCCAACATGGTATCATTTGAATCCATCGACCACTTAATAGTGCATGGTGAGATTTGTATAGATAAATCAAAAGCGATATAAACACCACTTAGCCCATGCAATTAGCAGGGAATGCATCACCACCTTAACACAATATAGGGAGGGATTTGACATGTTGTGAGTATCACATTCATATGAGATATAAAACAATAAGTTCCACTTGGTTGGTCACCTACAGGGCATTGGTAATCATGCAGGTTGACAACAATGAAACAAACAAAAATAATGGTTGGCCGATTGGCCACGACCATGAAGATTTAATATCATACGAGTGATGATCCCGTCTAGGGTATGAAACCTGAATCCCTACATAGGTTCTAGCAAGAATATAGAGCCATCAAGGTGGCTCGGCCCACAAAAGGCTTCACATAGATCGACATGGTTGATCGATAGGGCAAACATGATAACCCAATATTGAAAATACATGATAAGGCATACAAAATATAAAGATGTTTCTATCATTTTACATGATAAGAAAATCATTCAAAATGAGATGAAACAAATTGAACTAAGATTGAAATACCTCAATTGGTGCTTTCTTGAAAGATTTTTCCTTCCCTAGGAAAGCTACAGTCCCTTCAAACCTGTCATTCTCCCTTCTCTTCTTTCTTCTTTCTCCTTGATTTTTCCTTCTTTTCACTAGATTCTTCGATTTCCTTACCACGAAGGATCCCCTGCTAGTTTTGGAGAGATAGTGGTCCCGATTCATTGCCTCCATTTTCATTATTTGGCCGCCCACTCCCTCCATTTCTAGGTGTTGACTAAAGCTTTTTTCCATGAGAGGGGGTCGCCCCTATCCCATTAATGATGGGGGCTATAGATTTTTAAATCCCAAGGTTCCATTATTCCCATGAAAGTAGAATTCAATCCGGGGAAAAACTTTCATATATTTATATATGTGTGTGTATATATATATACATATATGCATATACATATTAAATTTATGCCCATGAAATTATATGCATATATTCAAAAATGTATTTTTTTCAAACTTACATGTTTATTTTATCCATTTCATTTCCTTGTTCAAATGTTATTTCAAATTCATCTAAAAGAACAATGCAATTGCTTTTCATACAATAATTGTATTTGATGGGTTGAGTTTCTTATTCAATCTCATTGAATATCAATTTTGAACATACAAGGTAAGATGAGAATGCACTAATTTATTCTTTCCACTAATTATAATTCTCACACTAGGTATAATGCAATTTTCAACTTTTCAAACATATTCAAATGTCATGATCTACTATGGTGTGTGAGATTCTAGATTCCATTCTTGCTTATCATTGTCATATGGCTAAGCATTCCTACCTCAATCAAGTTCTCATCCTTCAACCTGCTCTTGCACACACATTCTTACACTTTCCCACTTATAAGTAACTTTTAATCGATAATCTTATGAAATAATTTTTTAAATCAAAAAATTGCATAATATTCATTTTCAATTTCGTCGTTGCATTTTATCAATTCCATAAATTAAATAAATGAAAAATTCCTCTTTTTAGATATTCCAATTTTCTCATCAGTTTAAATGCAAGCAATGAAATCGAGATATGACATCTTATATGGCCAAATCTAATTGGATCAATAAAATTTTATTATTGGACTATAAGAAAGTTATTAGTTTTAGTACCTTAGGAAATCATAATAATAAGGGTATCATTAAATTGATCCCTAAAAAAGTTTATTCTACTCAAATTAAAAATTAGAGGCCGATTACTCTTCTAAATGTGTCTTGTAAAATCTTTCTTAAGTTCTTGGCTTTAAGAATTCAAAATTTCCTTCCGAAGATTGTTTCTCCTACCCAAAAAATTGTGTGAAGGCTAGGTATATTATTGATAATTTTATTACCAACTAGGAGGTTATGCATTGGGATAATCATTATAATTAGAATATCATAATGACTCTTCTTGATTTTGAAAAAGCCTATGATAAAATTTAATGACCTTTTTAGCAATCCCATGTTGAAATATTTAAGGTTTGAGGAATATTTTTGTAGAATGGTGTGTTTTATTTAGAAATGCCTCAACTTAGATTAGCGTGAATGGTGTCCTTTGTAACTCTTTCCCTTTATGATGTCTATTAGACATGGTTGCCATTTTTTCCCTTTACTCTTGGTGTTGGCTATTGAGTCTATTCATATTTTATTGCGATTTCCCTCTCGGACCACCTATTAAGGGGTTGAAATTACCTTTTAGAGATTCTATTATTGATTTACAATTACTTATGATACCTATACTCTTGTTTAAAGTAATGATAGTAACTAGTAATTTGGGTAAGAAAAAAAATATTATATGGCTTCTATTTTGAAGATTTTAATTAAAAAATAAAAATTTTCTTGGTTGGAATTATTTCTTTCTTGATTGGGTTGTTAATAAAAGATGGAAATATTATATCCTTAAAGTGATCGTGAGATATTTAGGGATTCGTTTTCCTCTTTAATCCATCCCTAAAGGACATGTGGGATTAGGAAATGGATAAATTTAATCTAAATTTTATGAAATGATAAGGCATGCTTCTCTCTTTACTTGGGTGGTTTCAAGTGTGTCAAAAATATTTTTCTTCCTATTCTATTCATTTCTCTTTACATGTTGGTTGGTGACTTCCTTTAAGATAAATTATTTAAATGAGATTATTAGGAGCTACTTTTGGTCTAATGTTAAAGGTAATATAAAGCATCATTTTGTTTCTTGGGAGCAATCTATAAGACCTAGAAGTTTTGGTGTATGGGTTCAAAGGAAATTTATTAAATATTTGTAGGGTGATAATATTTGGAAGATGTTGAACACAGGTTGTCATTGATATCAAAGGATTTTATGTTTTTCCAAGGGGTTCACCATTGTCAAAGGAATCTTTTCAAGAGATATGAGTGAATTAAATATAACTACACTGTCATATAATTTTGAGTTATTTTTGAAGTGTATATTGTTATCTATATTGATAAAAGAAGTTGAGGATTGTCTATAGTATCCTACATCTATTTATAGTGATAGAGGTGATCCAAAAATTTGTACCAAAATGTTTTAGTTTAGTGTCTCAAGACAAAGAGATTTCTCTCGCAAATACATTTATGTTCAAAATTTCTTCCAGAAGGCGATTTTGGCTCTACAGTTTGAATGGAGAGTATTCTTACACACATTCTATCTTATTCTAGAGTTTTTGGAAGATATGTTCAATGTGTAAGAAGTTTGAAATGACAGAAGGCTCTATGTGCTTGTCTGTCAACCAGTTGGAGTTCAAGAACTATGAGATAACGACTAGTTGCGTGCAACATTCAAAATTAGTGTGTGGTGTTAAGATAGGACTTGGTTAAGGTTTTTATGGAAGTGCACAAAATCATGTTCTTTTGGTGGAAACAAATTTAATTTAGGACCAACCTATTGCACATTTCATGTAATTTTAATTAAGGTCCACCTTATGTCATCTTGTTTAATTGTGGACCCTTGACCGACATGGAGTAATGTTAATATAATGTCTTGTATATACTCATACATTTGAGCAGGTGCACAATGTGAAGTATAATTGAAGAGAAGGTGGTGATTAAATATATGAAGAGACAATTGTGTGATCATCTCAATTATTGTGCACTATTATCAAAAGATCTTGAGTGTAGAAGAGTGTTTAAATCAAGCTCAAACTATTTGTAAGTTGTGTAATCAACACTGGAGTTTCATAAGCTTATCTTTGTAATTCTGTAGGATTGGTGTTGTACTCATAGAATTGGTGCTCAAATTATTGTATTGGGGATTGGTGTCTCTAGAATTTTGGCGCCTACAAGTACATTTAGGGATTGGTGTGTCTGGTAGGTTGGTTCCTACTTTAGATTGTAAAATTCACTTGTCATATTCCTATGCTGTGAGCCTAGATTTGGACAGTAGGTCCAAACAACTTTATTCTCATAATGGTTTTTCCCATCTTGGGATTCCCACATATATCTGGTGTTTTATTATGTGAATGTGTGCTCATGATTGTTGCTTGATTAGTAGTACAGTGAAGATTCAAGTTTTGTGTTTAGATATATGTGTTGAAGTAAAGATTAAATAGTTTTAATCTATTGATTCGCCCCCCTCTTAGTAGATTGTGTGCCCTTCAAAAGATACTTTTGAGAAATAATATTTCAAACATCCTTAAACTAAGTCACAATTAGTCAAGTCTCCATTGTTTTGATCTTCTATTTGGAAATATTAATATTAAGCCTTTTAAATTTATAATTTTTAGTTATATTATAAAGACTTGGTTATTTATTAAGGAATTCACAAAGGGTCATGAGTTATTCAATGAAATCAATAATACAAATTTTAGCTTTCATTCTTTGTGGTGGTCTTTGAATGGAAAAAAATCTTTACTTGCTTCTACTAGAGGTTGTTCCTTTGAGTCTTGGGATATTGAAGGTTAAATGTATTGAATTGTTTTTGGCTAATGAAAGCTCAACTCCTTTGGTCATTTTTAATACAAATTTGATATTCCCAATTAGTATAAAATAACATATTTTATGGTTAAGCACATTGGTTTTGGGAATATTTTTTTATGTCATTTCAAGTGGGATGATAATATTTAGAATGAAATCCTATATTTAGGCGGTAAATAATTCTTATAGGATACTCCTAACTATATTATATTTCATCTTATTTGGACTTTTAGAAAGCAAGATATCGAGGCCTCCATGATCTTGTGCATGCTTAGTCTAAAAGATTGTAAAAGTTGTGGTCTAATTTTATTAAGCCTTTTGTTTAACAAGTTAGTTGTTGGTGTTGTTATGTTGAGTCATGAGTTCAAATATTGCTATGTTTTGTGGTAATGTTGAGTCATTTTTTTTAATTGCCCATATGCTAAGGTTGTTTGAGACTATTTTCTTCCTTTTTAGAATAAAATTGATTATAAAGAGTTAGCTAGTTTGATATTTTATTTAGAAAAAAAAATTAGTTTCTTATCTTGATAGTTCTTTAAATAAGTTGTGGTTCATTATGTTTGCTAAGATTCACTATTTTTATGGATTGGAAGAAATAGTGAGTTTTTTCAAGACAATAATCATTTGTTCACTAGATTTTCAAGAGATAAATTTCTATTGTAGTCAACAATGTGGTAGATGCATAAAAGGAGGGAAGGAATAAATATGTTTATTTATGGTGGTCCCCAAGTACTTTCTAACCTCATCTCACATGAGGAAGTTATCTCTAATAATTTATCCTTTGTTAATGATAATTGACATTTTTAAAAGGATACTATGATCATTGATAGTGAAGACTAATAATATAGATCATGTTCATTATTTTAAGCATCATGAGATCCATTCTCTCTTGAAATATGTTTAGAAAAATAAATAAATTAGTATTTTGGCATGTATGTGTGATAGGATGAATCTATGTGCTAGAAAATGAGCAGCAAACAAAGTAATGCAAAATAACACCAAAAACAACCTACACCACAAGATTAGCCTAGCTGGATTCAACACAAAATAAAGATGACAAATGTAACCTTTTACCTTATGTCCAATCAATCCTTTGGTTGGCCCTTCGATCTTTGGTGTTGTATGCTCCTTGGATGGCAAGATGCAAGCTAGATGATGATATGGTAATGGATGCAAGTGGGTGCAAGCATGAAAATGACTAAGTATGGATTCTAGGAAAAATTTGCAAGAGTTCGGTTACAATGCATGATCTCCCCAATATGAGAGAAAAGAGGGGATATAATAGAGATTATGAAAATCTCTAGGGAAATGGACAGTCAAGATTGAGCAACCAAGATCAAGATGTAGGGCTAAGGTGAGTTGAGAACTCACAAGCCCTCACATCTTGACATGTGGCAAGTGATATGGCTTAAAAAGGGTGATGTGTACATAAGGTGGAAGGATAGTACATGACATAGAGATGGTACATAGTACCTTGGGATTGGAACAAGATCACCTCATAAAGGAGGTACTTTTCCCCATGTGGGTGAGAGGACAAGTGAGGAATTAAAAATTCCTCAAATATTCTCATGGGGAAGAGAGAAGGAATTTAAAATTCTTTTAAATGCATTGGTGGATTAAATGTGAATTAAAAATTCGCATAGGGAATGGAGATGCCTTGTCCAAAAGGAGAAAGCATTTAATAGGGTTGACTTTACTAAGTGATTAGGATTGTGCAAGTACTTTACTAGACTAATTAATGAAGATTAGAAGAGGGTTAGATCTCACATATGACTTGATGTGACAAGTCAAAGATCACATGGGGAAGAGAAAAAAAGAATTTAATATTCCTTGGAAGGATAAAAGGAATTAAAAATTCCTTGAGAGGTTGATTAGGCTAGTTAATGAAGGATTAGAGGAGGGTTAGGTGGCTAAGAGAGATTAGAGGCCAACTTGCAAAAATTGGAGGATGTGACACATCCTAATCAAGTATTAAGCATGTGCACATCCCTAATGATGAGATTAGAAAATGAATTAGGATTAGATAAAAATGATGGAGGATGTGACATAAAGGGAATTAAATAAATGGCATATTTATTTAATTCATTTGATGAAAGGGGAAAGGTATTTAATTATTTAACTAGATACCTTAGGGATTAGAAGAAATTTAGAGGGATTAATTAAATAATAGTGATATTACTTAATTAATGCGGATAAAGGGATGTTTAAACGAAAGAGGATAAATTTGGATAAATTAAGTGTCCAAATTTAGGTGTCTACATTTTTCCCCTCTTTAAGATGGTGTTATGAAGTAGCATCATTTCAAAGAATATTAAAACATAGAACCTAGAAGAAGATGGTTAGATTGGGAAAGATGCCCCATTCATTCAAAGGAGTGACTAGGAAGAGAAAAAGAAAATGATGAAAATTAGGGATGAAGGATTCCCCCTCGAGAGGACATGCGGGCTCAAGAGAACACAGATGTGCTCTCGAAATAGATGGGATGATGCAAGGGGAGATGAAGATGATGATGCAAAGGGATGGATGAGAAAGGATGAAAAGGTGGCAGGAGATTGGGAGGGGAGAGTGATAAAGGATGAATGGATGGGTGGGCTTTTGATAGATGATAGGATGGGGGATACATGGAAGAGGATGGAATGGAAAGTGAAATGCAATCTTAATGCAATTTGCCATCTTCGAAGCATTGATTTTTGCTATAGCAGAAGACATGATACACCAAGGTATAAATGACCAAGGCAGATCAGTGTCTAATACATGAAACAAACACATCAAATAAGAAGGCCATCTCAACACCCCAAAGTCACGATGACCTTGGTCGGGTCAGGTATTGGGATAACCACAAGCACACAAGGATGCCCCAGCGTAACACAAGACCTCAAGGATCTTGGTGGGTACTACATGGGACAACCAAGAAGACAAAAATAAACATAAAAAGATCAAGATACGCCCCTATGTTGACTAGTCAAAGCACACCATGATATGATGGATCAAGGCAACCATGACAAGTGATGATAGGGAGCTCAAATGATAAACAAAATCCAAAAGCATCAAAAGATCCCAATCAATTTCAAACGTCCTTTGCCATAGGATCACGAGGATGGATGGGATTGATGTGGTATGTTAGGAAGGATGCATCCTGTTGAGACCAATGATGGATACTAAACTGAAAGACCGATATGACTCAGGATATTCAAAACTGATTGGATTTGATGATACAAGTGAATCTCATTTGTTAAGATCCAGCTAGATAAGGGCATAGCCTGTTGAAATGACACAAGATAAGAGACTTCGATGGATGATAAAGACGGGACAGACAATAGGAACAAGAGTTGAATACTGATGATAGATGATAAAGGATCAGATGGACAAAGTAGAAAGACCGATGATGGAACCCCGGGGGCGGATCAAATGATCGACCTTGCCTACGTGAAAGCACAGGGGCAACGTAGTTCGATGAAATACCAACTATAGACAATGGATGAAGGATGATGAGATAACCCTACATAAGGGGATAAAAGGATGGGACCGATACAATGAGACAAGATAGACCTGTTTGATTATATCAGAGGATGGTGACTACACAAAGCTTAGAGATGGGATAGGTATCAAGAGATGAATTGGGAGGATGATAGGATGGATAGATGAATGATTCCTAGAACTAAAAGATGAAGGTTTCAAATAGATAAAAGATTACTCAGAGTGAGTAAATGATTGATCGAGAGGGATGAACGAGAGTTTGAAATGATAGAAGGAGGTTCGGAATGGATGGACGAGTAAATAGATGTTTGAGATGATAGATGAAGGTTTGAAATAAATGAATGTTTACTCGAAATGAGTGAATGGATGATTAGAATGGACTAATAGAACCAAAATTGAAGAATATGGTGGGAGGGATCGTAAGATTTGTTTTGATATCAAAAGATCTTGACTGCAAATGGACTAAAGCTCATATTAGGGTTTCGGTTAACCTCAGATTGGGATTAGATGAAAGCTCAAATCAGGGTTGGATTGAAGATAATAATTATTTGAGGATGTGATGGGATTGATTCTACATGAAGTTTCAGAGTTTAAGGGATGTAAGGTGTTGGCAATCAGATTTTTCTAGATTTGGCAATTTTCAAAAATTGTCAAATTTTGACATTTTAGGAAACTTCATGGTCAAACATTTGAGAGTCCATTTTTTCCCAAAAAATACCCAAAACAAAGATAGGATGAATTTCCAACTAACATCCCAAATTTGAGACAGGAATTTCGAGTTAGTGACAAAAATGATTTTTCAAAATGTTAAAAAAAAATACTAAATTGTGATTTTGAGGGTCAAGATGAAAGTTTGAGGCCCCAAAAATGTGGAAAAACGGGGTCCAAGGGTTTTTTTGGAAATCCACATGCCATCTCATAACGCATCCACTTGTAAAATTTCAGCTCAAATGGACACTCGAGTCAAAAGTTATGGCCTCCGGAAGTTTCAGCATAAAAATCAAAACTCTCGAAACGAAGTCTAGATGGTTGGGATGGATGACCCGATGATGGAGGAGGCGATTTCAATGATGAAATGATGATCCAAAGAGGGGAAAAATATAAAAAATATAAAAAAATAAAAAATAAAAAATAAAGCTGGTTGGAAGGGCGGGTCCGCCCGAGGACGGACCTGGGCGGGTCCGCCCAAGGATGACCCAGGCGGGTCCGCCCGAGCCAGGGCGGGTCCACCCAAGGATTCGGGTGGGTCCTCCCGCAACCAGGCGGGAGCCCACCCAAGCTAGGGCGAGGTCAGGGATCCGGCAAGGGGATAGAGGAAGATGGCACAGAAGAAGCGAAAGTGATGATGACGAGGTAGATGGCATTGGGTGGCATGGAGAGTAGCCTATAGCTAGATACCAATGACAAGGGATTATGTGATGGGATGAGGGTAGAGGATGGGGGGGATGAAAATGATTGTTTGGATGGACGGTGAGGAAAGGTGGCCAAATGGATTGATGACAAGGGATTCTATGATAAGAAGATAGGGATGGGGAGATGGAGGGACATAAGAACCCAAGATGGATGGAGTGGATGAAGGATGGGGAAAAGGTTACCAGATGGGTGGATGAAAAGGGATGCCAAGATGGAAGGAATGATGTCTCCAAGGACTATATCACACTCATGAGAGATGGAAGATGGGAAAATGAAGGAGATAACTGGAGGAGGATAGGATGGGTGATTTAGGGATATGATAGAGCATGTGTGAAGGGAATGTATACCAAGAGGTGTCCAAAGCATGCATAGATAGGTGCCCCTATTTTTATTTTTTATTTTTTTATCAAGATTACAAGGATGGGATAAATGAGATATGCCCAGTAGGATGTGTAAGATAGGCAGGATGGAGGGGATGCATGAAGATGACGTATAGCAAGAAGACGGGTGCATGGCTGGAAGCATAGTAGGAAGCATAGCAAATGGAGGTAACGCATATCAGGAAACTGCCCCCAAGTGCAGATGGGGATTTACGCATAACGTCTGTTTGCTAGGTTTTCATCATGGTACTTATCTGAGGTGCTTGTTTGCCAAGTTTTCACCATTGGATAGATTGTTTCTCTTTACTATTTTATTTTTTATTTTTATTTTTTTTTTTACTTTTTTTTTTAATTTTTGGACTTTTTTTGGATTTTTGGATAGTAGGGGGATGAAAATGGATAGGGATAGGGAGGCGAATAAGTGGATTTAGAAGACATGTGATACGGATATGGATGAAGGACTCAAGCATCAAGTTCTATATGAGGTATTAAGAGCCCATGTTCATTCACTGACTGTTGGATGTTGGTACAACCTTATTAGGAGAAATGGATTATGCCAAAGGATGAATTAGAGGGATTTGATGGGGGAGATATGTGGGCTAATGGATGAGATGCTGAAAAGGAGATGGATAGAATGATGGGGTGGATGTGTGATGGGGAGATGTGTTAAGGACCAACATTGGCACATGTGGGGGTGGATGTGAAAAGATAAGAGGATTAATGGATGGAGAATGTGGGGATAATGGAGGAGATGGACTAATGAATTTCAGGACATAAGGACCCAAAACAGACTTAGGAGATGAAAGGGGTGTATGATTAGCTTTTGGATTAGCAACTTTGTATGTTCTTACAAATTTTTCATTTGATGGCATTGTATGTTTTTTCTTTGGGATCCACATGGTTTTGATTTTTGCTTTAGTGGGTCTTTGTGGCCGATGGGTTTGATTTGGATTGTGGATTTGATTTGTCTTTTCTTCACCATGTATTTTAGAGGGTACATGGGGAGCTTTAGATTCATGTGGATGTTTGGGTTTATGCATTTTTATGTTAGCATCCAAATTGCTTTTAGTAGCAATGGGATGGGTGTGAGGAGATGGACAATGTGGAGCAATGGAGATAGGATGATGAGGATTATGTTTAGATGGAGGATGTGTAGGTATGTTCCTTTGTTGATCCTGATTATGGGATGTGCGAGAGGGATGTTTATGATGGATAACATGGATAGGTGTTGGATGGATGAAAGGATGAGATGGAGGAGGTGATCTTGGGATATGCGAACCCAAGATGGATGGAGTAGATGAAGGATGGGAGATGGTGGATGGAGGGATGTAAGGACCCAAAATGGATGGAGCAGATGAAGGAGGAATATGGACGGTTGTTTTGAGGTGATACTATAGAGGAGGAGGGACGGCAACATATGATCAAGCGGAGTGATGGGAAGAGCCAAAAGTTCTTTTGGAAAAGGCTCATTGAGGACGTCTAGAGGTTGTACCAACATCTTTAGATTGTGAGTCTTGGGAAATAGATCCAAGACCTTGCATGCATATTTGTTCTTTGACTTGGATGGGCTCTAAAATACCTTGCTCATGAAGGCCTAGACCTTTTCCTTGATAGTTCATTTTCTTGAGCATGTGATCGATGATAGGATTTTCGTTATTCTGAAAACATGATGTGAGTCCATTATTAGGTGGAGGATGATGGGTGGTAAATATACTATGCTTTTCTTCTGCAAGGAGGCCACCATGGAAGAATGTGAGAGTACCAAGGGGATATGCAAGTGATGTGGGGATAGTAGTTTTAGGCGATGATGGGGGATCATAAGAGGGAGATGATGGGGTAACAACATTTGGATGGGTGGTATCAGGAGAGGGATTAGGGGATATGATAGGATCTAGATTTGTGGTAGCGGGCTCATGCGATGGAGATGGAGATGGAGTGGTGGAATCTTGAATGACGAGGGGATCATGGAATGGAATGGATGGGGGACTGTGATCTTGATGTGGATTAGATGGGATGGTAGGATCTTGATCTAGAGAAGGGGATATGTTGGCATGCTTTGGATTAGACTCTTGGCATGACTCCTCTTGTGTGGATGGTAGGATGACAGAGTGTTGGAGAGACTCTTCAAGTTGGGGAGATTGAAGGATGGAGGATTCAATGCAGTCATTAGAATGGATTTTAGTGACACTAGGAGTGGGAGAAGTGGATTGGATTTGGGTGTCGTCAATGGGTTTGACTACTCTTGGAGTAGGAAGTGGGTGTTCAATAGATTCAGTAGATGTGATGGTAGGAGATGGTGGCTCAGTGGATTTAGAGGATGTGATGGTTTCAATGGTTTGAGTAGTGCTAAGGGTGGTATCATCAATGATAGGTGTTGGGTGGAGAAGGGTCTCATCACTAATGACTGTGGATGATGGGTTGGGATGGCACGATTCCACAACTTCAAGGTGTGGAGTGGGAGATGTCTTCTTTGTTATAAGTCCTTGGAGAATTTCTAAAATGAGAGACTTGCATACTCTAGGCTGAGATGGTGTGGTAGGAGTGGATGAGGGATTAAGATTAGATGAATGGTTAAGATAGGGGTGTTGGCATGGTGAATTAGGACATGAGGATGTGGGTGGCAGATTGTAGTAAGGGTATTGGGATGGTGGATTAGGATGGGGAGATTGAGGTGGCAGATGGAGATAGGGAACTGCAGATGTCGGAATAGGATAAGTGGATGTGGATGTTAGATTAGGATAGGTTGATGAGAATGTAGGATTAGGGTGAGGAGATTGGTATGGAAGATTAGGGTAGGGGGTATATGCGGATGATGGATTGAGATAGGAGGATGTGGATGGGGGATTAGGATAGGGGTATTGTGATGGCGGACTAGGATAAGAGGATGATGTAGATGAAGGATATGATGGATATGATGGGTATCCCTTGTCACAAGTAGCATAGGGAGTATGATTCGGCATGGATGAAGACATATCAGCATAACTCAAAGGGATGATTGGATTTTGGAAAGCAGGTGGAGAAAACTTACTAGCAATGATAGTGTCAAGGGGATCCATGTCACATTCTTCTTGATTGACAAGACTTTCGTTATTGTCGTTGACATAATTAGGGTTTCCCTTCACCACTATTGATGGAGGATAAGAATTCATGATGATGAAAGGGAAAAGAGGATGGATAAATATTTTGGATGGAAATGGACTAAAGCTTGGATCGGGATTGGATTAAAGCTTAGATTAGGATGATTGGATGATGTGATGGGATTGATTCTGAAAATTGGATTTGATTATCAAAGGATGATTACGACACTGAATCTACGTCGAGATGGAAGTAGATTGATTGGGTCGAAGGTGATTGGATAGGGACGTGATTGGATTGGATTGGATAAGATTGATCAGTGATTGATTGGATAGGATGATAGAAGGTACTGCAAACCCCGTTCAGAGATTACCCTAGGTGACTTAGGATACTGATTGATTGGATTAAGGATAAAAGGATGATTGTGGCACCGAATCCACTTTGAGATTGAAAATGGATTGATTGGGCCAACGATGATGATTAACTTAGGATGGATGACAATCCTAAGAGGATGTTCATGATGATGATCAGATCAAACACTTAGGTCAATTTGGATAATAACCCAAGACGAAGTTCAGGGGATTTGGATGGGGAAAACAGTGATTTGATTGGAGAAATGGATGATAGAAATGGATGAATGAGTACTCAAAATGAGTAAACGATTGATCAAAATAGATGAATGACTACTCGGAATGAGTAAACGACTACTCACAACAGATGAATGATTCTCGAAGATGAAGGCTCATAATGGATGATAGATTACTCGAAATGAGTAAACGATTGATTAGGACAGTTGAACAAGAGTTCAAAATGATAGGAAGGAGGTTTGAAACGTTTATTCAGAATGAGTAACTGGATGATAGGAACGATAGAATGAGAGTTCGAAATGATAAACAAAAGTGAGAAATGGATGAATGTTTACTCAAAACGAGTAAATGGATGATCAGAATGATAGAACGAGAGTTCAGAATGATGAAAGGATGTGTTAAATGGATGAACGTTTACTTGGAATGAGTAAACAGATGATCAGAATGATAGAACAAGAGTTCAGAATGATGAAAGGATGTGTTAAATGGATAAATGTTTACTCGAAACGAGTAAACAGATGATCAGAATGATAGAACGAGAGTTCAGAATGACGAAAGGATGTGTTAAATGGATGAACATTTACTTGGAATGAGTAAATGGATGATCGGAATGATAGAACGAGAGTTCGAAATGATGAAAGGATGTGTTAAATGGATGAATGCTTACTTGGAACGAGTAAATGGATGATTAGAATTATATAACGAGAGTTTGGAATGATGAAAGAATGTGTTAAATGGATGAATGTTTACTCGAAATGAGTAAAAGAATGATCAGAATGATAGAACGAGAGTTTGAAATGATGAAAGGATGTGTTAAATGGATGAACAAATACTCAAAATGAGTAAATGATTAACCATAATGGATGAATGACTACTCGGAACGAGTAAATGACTGCCCACAACAGATGAATGATTCTCGAAACAAGAAGATGAAGGCTAAAAATGAATGATAGATTACTCAGAACCAGTAGATGATTGATCGAGACTGTTGAGGAGGGAAGGTATGGCTCTGGAGGAGGGCATGTATGGTTGTTGGAGGGGATGCCTAGAGGGGATGCCCTGGTCTCATAAGGGAAGGTTTATGATGGAAGATTGAGAGAGAAAGGTAGGGTACACCCCCTTGAGGAGGTGGATGGGGAAGAAAAAGGTGCCCCGGGAAACTTCTCAAAAGTATGAAGTGGTATATGTCGTTGGAAAGAACACAAAAAATTGAGAAGATTGGCACTTGAACAGAGGAAAATAGGTTTACAATGCAGAAATGACGGGGCATATATGGCTGTCTGTCAGGGAAAATCCGCCTATTTGTTAGGTTAGGTCTGCCCCTATAGGAGGTCAGGTCCGCCCATACAGAAGGTCAGGTCTGCCCAAGGAGAATGTTAGGTCCGCCCAAGGAGAAGGTCAAGTTTTCCTATGGAGAAGGTCAGGTCCGCCCAAGGAGAAGGTTAGGTCCGCCCAAGGAACAAAAGTTGGTCAAATTTGGTCAAAATGGGCTTGAAAAGGACTGGTTAACAAGTCAAGGCTACCCCTATAGAGGGCAAGTCCGCCCAAGGAAAAATTTTTTGTCAAAAGTATAAAGTGGTATATGTCGTTGGAAAGAGCACAAAAAATTGAGAAGATTGGTGCTTGAACAGAGGAAAACGGGTAAACAATGTGGAAATGGCGGGGCATATATGGTTGTCTATCAGGTCAGGTCCACCCAAGGAGCAAAAGTTGGTCAAATCCAACTGAGTAGAGGTCAGGTCCACCCCTGCATGGGTCAGGTCCGCCCAAGGATGGGTCAGGTCCACCCAAGGAGAAAAAGTTTGTCAAAATCCACCAAAACAGGCTCCAAAGGACTGGTTTTTAGGTCAGGTCTACCCCTAGATGAGGGTAAGTCTACCCAAAGGAACAAAAGTGATGAAATTAGGTCAAATCAAGCTCCTAAGGACTAGTTTTTAGGGCAAGTCTACCTCTAGATGAGGGAAAGTCCACCCAAGGAGCAAAACTGATGAAATGAGGTCAAAAACAGGCTCCCAAGGACCAGTTTTTAGGGCAAGTCCAACCCTGGATGAGGGAAAGTCTGCCCAAGAAGCAAAATTGATGAAATTAGGTCAAAAATAGGCTCTAACGGACCAGTTTTTAGGGCAAGTCCACCCCTGGATGAGGGCAAGTCCGCCCAAGGAGCAAAACTAATGAAATTAGGTCAAAAATAGGCTCTAAAGGACCAGTTTTTAAGGCAAGTCCACCCTTGGATGAGGGCAAGTCCACCCAAGGAGAAAAACTGATGAAATGGGGTCAAAAACATGCTCTAAAGGACTAGTTTTAGGGCAAGTCTGCCCTTGGATGAGGGCAAGTCCGCCCAAGGAGAAAAATTGATGAAATTAGGTCAAAAACAGGCTCTAAAGGACTAGTTTTTAGGGCAAGTCTGCCCCTGGATGAGGGCAAGTCCACCCAAGGAGAAAAACTTAGTCAAAAATGGCCAAAACAGGCTCCAAAAGGACTATTAATAGGGTAGGTCCACCCCTAGATGAGGGCAAGTCCGCCCAAGGAGGGTTTAACTTGATTTTTGACAAAAAAGACCAAGGCAAAGGACTGAAAACACAACAGTCATCAATCAAAAGGCTATGGAAAAGTGAAGCAAAGTAGACAATCATTGGTTTCACACAAAGGTTATGAGCTTTGTGTAGTCACCATCCTCCGATCCAATCCCACAGCTCTATCATGTCCCATCGTGTCAGTCCAATCATCTTATCCCCTTATCTGGGGTTATCTCAGCATCCTTCATCCATTGTCTATCACTGGTCTTTCGTCAAACTACATTGCCCCTGTGCTTTCACATAGGCAAGGTCGGTCATTTGATCCACCCCCGGGGTTCCATCATCGATCTTTCTACTTTGTCCATCTGATCCTTTATCATCTATCATCAGTCTTCAACTCTTGTTCCTATTGTATGTCCCGTCTTTATCATCCATTGAAGTCTCTTATCTTATGTCATGTCTCTTATGTCATGTCATCAAGCTATGCCCTTATCTAGCTAGATCTTAATAAATGAGATTCACTTGTATCATCAAATCCAATCAGTTTTGAATATCCTGAGTCATATCGGTCTTTTAGTTTAGTATCCATCATTGGTCTCAACATGATGCATCCTTCCTAATAGACCACATCAATCCAATCCATCCCCATGATCATATGGCAAAGGATGTTTGAAATTGATTGCGATCTTTTGATGCTTTTGGCTTTTGTTTATCATTTGAGCTCCCTATCATCACTTGTCATGGTTGCCTTGATCCATCATATCATGGCGTGCTTTGACTATTCAACATAGTGGTGTATCTTGATCTTTTTATGTCTATTTTTGTCTTCTTGGCTGTCCCACATAGTACCCACCAAGATCCCTGAGGTCTTGTGTTACGTTGGGGCATCCTTGTGTGCTTGTGGTTATCCCAATACCTAGCCTGACCAAGGTCATCGTGACTTTGGGGTGTTGAGATAGCCTTCTTATTTGATGTGTTTGTTTCATGCATTAAACACTAATCTGCCTTGGTCATTTATACCTTGGTGTATCGTGTCTTCTGCTATAGCAAAAATCAGTGCTTCAAAGATGGCAAATTGCATTAGGATTTCATTTCACTTTCTATTCCATCCTCTTCCATATATCCCCCATCCTATCATCTATCAAAATCCCCCCCATCCATTCATCTTTCATCACCCTCCCCTCCCAATCTCCTACCACCTTTTCATCCTTTCTCATCCATCCCTTTGCATCATCTTCTTCATCTCCCCTTGCATCATCCCATCCATTTCAAGAGCACACCCGTGTTCTCTTGAGCCCGCATGTCCTCTCGAGGGGGCATCCTTCATCCCTAATTTTCATCATTTTCTTTTTCTCTTCCTAGTCACTCCTTTGAATGACTGGGGCATCTTTCCCAATCTAACCATCTTCTTCTAGGTTCTATGTTTTAATATTCTTTGAAATGATGCTACTTCGGAACACCATTTCAAAGAGGGGAAAAATGTAGACACCTAAATTTGGACACTTAATTTATCCAAATTTATCCCCTTTCGTCTAAGCTTCCCTTTATTCGCATCAATTAATTAATATCACTATTTTTTAATTAATCCCTCTAAAGTTCTTCTAATCCCTAAGGTATCTAGTTAAATAATTAAATACCTTCCCCCTTTCATCAAATGAATTAAATAAATATGACATTTATTTAATTCCTCATATGCCACATCTTCCATCATTTTTATCTAATTTTAAACCATCTTCTAATCTCATCATTAGGATGTGCACATGCCTAATCCTTTATTAGGATGTGTCACATCCTCCAACTTTTGAAAGTTGGCCTCTAATCTCTCTTAGCCACCTAACCCTCCTTTAATCCATCAATAACTAGATTAATCAACCTCTCAAAGATTTTTTAATTCCTTTTATCCTTCCAAGGAATATTAAATTCTTTTTTTCTCTTCCCCATGTGATCTTTGACTTGTCACATCAAGTCATATGTGAGATCTAACCCTCTTCTAATCTTCATTAATTAGTCTAATAAAGTACTTGCACAATCCTAATCACTTATTCAAGTCAGCCCTATTAAATGCTTTCTCCTTTTGGACAAGGCATCTCCATTCTCTATGTGAATTTTTAATTCATATTTAATCCCCCAATGCATTTAAAAGAATTTTAAATTCCTTCTCTCTTCCCCATGAGAATATTTGAGGAATTTTTAATTCCCCACTTGTCCTCTCACCCACATGGGGAAAAGTACCTCCTTTATGTGGAGATCTTGTCCCAATCCCAAGGTACTATGTACCCCATCCATGTTATGTACTACCACTCCACCTTATGTACACATCCCCCTTTTTAAGCCATATCACTTACCACATGTCAAGATGTGAGGGCTTATGAGTTCTCAACTCACCTTAGCCCTACATCTTGATCTTTGTGGCTCAATCTTGACCGTCCATTTCCCTAGAGATTTCCAAAATCTCTATAAATACCCCCTCTTTTCTCTTATTTTGGGGAGATCATGCATTGTAACCAAACTCTTGCAATTTTTTCCTAGAATCCATACTTAGCCATTTTTATGCTTGCACCCACTTGCATCCATTACCATATCATCAACTAGCTTGCATCTTGCCATCCAAGGAGCATACAACACCAAAGATCGAAGGGCCAACCAAAGGATCGATTTGACACAAGGTAAAAGGTTTCATTCGTCATCTTTATTTTGTGTTGAATCCAACTAGGCTAATCTTGAGGTGTAGGTTGTTTTTGGTGTTATTTTGCATTACTTTGTTTGCTGCTCATTTTCTAGCATATAGATTTGACCTATCACATTTCTTCATAACGCATCCACCCATAAAATTTTAGCTCAAACGGACACCCGAGTCAAAAGTTACGGCCTCCAGAAGTTTTAGCATAAAAATCAAAACACTCAAAACGAAGTCTAGATGATTGGGATGGATGACCTAATGATGGAGGAGGTGATTTCGGTGATGAAATGATGATCCAAAGAGGGGAGAATAGAAAAAATAAAAATAAAAAAAGCCTATAGGGCGAGTCTGCCCAAGGATGGACCCGGGTGGGTCTGCCCACAGATTGGGGCGGGTCCGCCCACCGATCGGGGCGGGTTCACCCGAGCCAGGGCAGGTCTGCCCACCGATCAGGGCGGGTCTGCCCACAAATTGGGGCAGGTCTGCCCAAGGACCAGGGCGGGTCCACCTGAGGATGAACCTGGGCAGGTGCGCCCAAGTCGAGGCGGGTCCACCCACAAACTGGGGCGGGTCCGCCCAAAGACCAGGGTGGATTTGCCCAAGGACCAAGGTGGGTCTGCCCAAGCTGGGGTGGGTCCACCCACGGACCCGAGCAAGGTCGGGGACTCAGGTGGACCAACAAAAAAGGGGAAAGATGAATGATGAGAAAGGATATGAGGTTGAAAAGATGGGTAAAAGAAGCAGAAGTAATGATGATGAGGTAGATGGCATTGGATTGTGTGGAGAGTAGCCTATAGCTAGATATCAATGACAAGGGATTATGAGATGGGATGAGGAGAGAGTATGGGGGGAGGAAAAGGATTATTTGGATGGATTGGATAAAGGGATAAGGATGGGGAGATGGATATAATGATAAGGAGATGAAGATAGGGAATGAAAGGGATTGCTCTGATGGAATGAATGATGTCTCCAAGGACTATATCACATAGGAAGATAAATGCCCCCACTCAAGATATGTCATGTATAATGAGGCATGAGAAATGGAAGATGGGAAAATGAAGGAGATAACTGGAGGAGGATAGGATGGGTGATTAAGGGATATGATAGAGCATGGGTGAAGGGAATGTATACCAAGAGGTGTCCAAAGCATGTAGAGATAGGTGCCCCTATTTTATTTTTATTATTTATCAAGATCACAAGAAGGATGGAGGGACAGGATAAATGAGCTATGTCAAGAAAGATGTGTAAGATAGGTAGGATGGAGGGGATGCATAGCAGGAAACTACCCCCAACTGTAGATGGGGATTTACGCATGACGCCTGTTTTCTAGGTTTTCATCATGGTACTTATCTAAGGCGCTTGTTTTCCAAGTTTTCACCATTGGATGATTTATTTCTCTTTACTATTTTTTTTTTTTTTTTGTGATTTTTTTGGATTTCCTTGACCTTTTTGGATTTTTTTACTTTTTGGATAGCATGCAGAAGGAGAAGGATAAGGATAGGGAGGCAAATAAGTGGATTTAGAAGACATGCAATAAGGATATGGATGAAGGACTCAAGCATCAAGTTCCATACGAGGTATTAAGAGCTCATGTTTGAACCGACTGTTGGATGTTGGTACAACCTTATTAGGAGAAATGGATTATGCAAAAGGATGAATTAGAGGGATTTAATGGGGGAGATATGTGGGGTAATGGATGGGAGGCTGGAAAGGGTATGAATAGAATGATGGGGTGGATGTGTGATGGGGTGGTGAGTTTAGGACCAACATTGGCACATATGGTGATGGATGTGAAAAGATAAGAGGATTAATGGATAGAGAATGTGGGGATAATGAAGGAGATGGAATAGTGAATTTCAGGACATAGGGACCCAAAATTGACTTAGGAGATGAAAGGGGGGTATGATTAGCTTTTGGATTAGCAACTTTGGATGTTCTTACAAATTTTTCATTTGATGGCATTGCATCTTTTTTCTTTGGGATCCACATGGTTTTGATTTTTGTTTTAGTGTGCCTTTGTGGCCGATGGGTTTGATTTGGATTGTGGATTTGATTTTTCTTTTCTTCAACATGTCATTTAGAGGGGACATGGGGAGCTTTAGATTCATGTGGATGTTTGGATTTATGTAGTTTTAATTTAGCATCCAAATTTCTTTTATTAGCAATGAGATGGGTGTGAGGAGATGGACGATGTGGAACAATGGAGGTAGGAGTATGGGGATTACATGTAGATGGAGGATGTTTAGGTATGTGTCTTTGTTGATCCTGATTATGGGATATGCGAGAGGTATTTTTATGATGGATGACATGGATAGGTGTTGGATGGATGAACAGATGAGATGGAGGAGGTGCTCTTGGGATATACGGACCCAAGATGGATAGAGTAGATGAAGGATAGGAGATGGTGGATGAAGGGATGTAAGGACCCAAAATGGATGGAGCAGATGGAGGAATATGGATGATTATTTTGAGGTGATAAGATGAAGGAGGAGGGATGGAAGCATATGATCTAGTGGAGCGATGGGAAGAGCGGACATTTCTTTTGAAAAAGGCTCATCGAGGACATCTAGAGGTTGTACCAACATCTTTAGATTGTGAGTCTTCGGAAATAGGTCCAAGACCTTGCATGCAAATTTGTTCTTTGACTTGGATGGGCTCTAAAATACCTTGCTCATGAAGGCCTAGACCTTTTCCTTAATAGTTCATTTTCTTGAGCATGTGATCCATGATAGGATTTGTGTTATTTTGAAAACATGATGCGAGTCCATTATTAGGTGGAGGATGATGGGTAGTATATACGTTGTGTTTTTCTTCTGTGAGGAGGCCACTATGGAAGAACGTGAGAGTACCAAGGGGATACGCAGGCAGCATAGGGATAGCAGTTTTAGGCGATGATGGGGGATCATAAGAGGGAGATGATGGGGTAGCAGCATTTGGATGGGTGGTATCAGGAGAGGGATTAGGGGATATGACAGGATTTGGATTTGTGGTAGTGGGCTCATGCGATGGAGATGGAGATGGAGCAGTGGAATCTTGAATGACAAGGGGATCATGGAATGGAATGGATGGGGGACTGTGATCTTGAGGTGGATTAGATGGGATGGTAGGATCTTGATTTGGAGAAGGGGATATGTGGGCATGCTTCAGATCAGGCTCTTGTCATGACTCATCGTGTGTGGGAGGCATGATAATGGAGTCTAGGTGGAACTCTTCAAGTGGAGAAGATGGAGGGATGGAGGATTCAAAAAATTCATGGAAATGGACTTTAGTGACACTAGAAGTGGAAGAAGTGGATTGGATTTGGGTGTCATCGATGGGTTTGACGACTCTTGGAGTAGGAAGTGGGTGTTCAATGGATTTAGTAGATGTGATGGTAGGAGATGGGGGCTTAGTGGATTTAGAGGATGTGATGGTTTCGACGGTTTGAGTGGTGCTAGGGGTGGTATCATCAATGATAGGTGTGAACTAGCGAGAAGTCTCATCACTAGTGATTGTGGATGATGGGTTGGGATGGCATGATTCCACAACTTCAAGGTGTGGAGTGGGAGATGTCTTCTTTGTTATAAGTCCTTGGAGAACTTCTAAAATGAGAGACTTGTATACTCTAGGCTGAGATGGTGTAGTAGAAGTGGATGAGGGATTATGGATTAGTGGGGGATTAGGACTAGGGATTGGTGGACAAGGATTAGATGGGGGAATGGGATTGGATGCAGAACTGGGAATAGATGGGGGATTATGATTGGATGAAGGGTTAAGATAGGGGTATTGGAATGGTGAATTAGGACACAAGGATGTGGGTGGTGGATGGAGATAGGGAACCGCAGATGTTGGATTAGAATAGGAAGGTGTGAATGTAGGATTAGGGTGAGCGGATTGGCATGGGAGATTGGGGTAGTGGGTATATGTGGATGAAGGATTGAGATAGGAGGATGTGGATGGGGGACTAGGATAGGGGGTATATGTGGATGAAGGATTAAGATATGAGGATGTGGACGAGGGATTAGGATAGGGGTATTGTGATGGCGGACTAGGATAAGAGGATGATGTAGATGAAGGATATGATGGATATCCCTTGTCAAAGGTAGCATAGGGAGCATGATTAGGCATGGATGAAGACATAACAAGATGACTCAAAGGGGTGATTGGATTTTGGAAAGCGGGTGGAGAAAAGTTACTAGCAATGATAGTGTCAAAGGGATCTATGTCACATTCTTCTTGATCGACAAGACTATCATTATCGTCATCGACGTAATTAGGGTTTCCTTTTACCATTATTGATGGAGGATAAGAATTCATGATGATGAAAGGATGAAGAGGATGGATAAAGATTTTGGATGGAAACGGACTAAAGCTCAAATCAGGATTTAGGGAAAGCTCAGATCGGGATTGGATTAAAGCTCAGATTAGGATGATTGGATGATGTGATGGGATTGTTTCTAACAATTGGATTTGATTATCAAAGGATGATTATGACACTGAATCTACTTCGAGATGGAATTAGATTGATTGGGTTGAAGGTGATTAGATAAGGATGCGATTGGATTGATCGATTGATTGATAAGATTGACTGATGGATCAGATAGGATGACGAGAGGGACTGTAAACCCTGTTCAAAGATTATCCTAGGTGACTTAGGATGCTAATTGATCATATTAAAGGATAAATGTATGATTGCGGCACCGAATCCACTTTGAGATTAACAATGGATTGATTGGGCCGATGATGATGATTATCTTAGGATGGATGACAATCCTAAGAGGATGTTGATGATGACAATTAGATCAAATACTTTGGTCAATTTGGATAATAACTCGAGACAAAGTTCAAGGGATTTGGATAGGGAAAATGATGATTTGATTAGAGGAATGGATGGATGAATGAGTACTCAAAACTAGTAAAAGATTGATCAGAATGAATGAACGACCACTCAAAATGAGTAAACGATTGGTCATAACGGATGAATGATTCTTGAAATGAGAAGATGAAGGTTTGGGATAGATGGAAGATTATTCGGAACAAGTGAATGATTGATCAGGATTGTTGAATGAGAGTTCAAAATGATAGGAAGGATGTTTGAAACGTTTATTCAGAACTAGTAACTGGATGATAGGAACGATAGAATGAGAGTTTGAAATGATAAACAAAGGTCTGAAATGGATGAACATTTACTCAGATCGAGTAAACGAATGATCAAAATGATAGAACGAGAGTTCAGAATGATGAAAGGATGTGTTAAAGGGATGAACATTTACTCGGAAAGAGTAAACAGATGATCGAAATGATAGAACAAGAGTTTAGAATGATGAAAGGATATGTTGAATGGATGAACATTTACTCGGAATGAGTAAACGGATGATCAAAATGATAGAATGAGAGTTTGAAATGATGAAAGGATGTGTTAAACGGATGAACGTTTACTTGGAACGAGTAAACAGATGATCAGAATGATAGAATGAGAGTTCAGAATGATGAAAGGATGTGTTGAATGGATGAACCTTTACTTGGAATGAGTAAAAAGATGATCGAAATGATAGAATGAGAGTTCGGAATGATGAAAGGATATGTTAAATGGATGAACGTTTACTCGAAACAAGTAAATAGATGATCAAAATGATAGAACGAGAGTTTGGAATGATGAAAGGATGTGTTGAATGGATGAACGTTTACTCAGAACGAGTAAACAGATGATCGAAATGATAGAACGAGAGTTCGGAATGATGAAAGGATGTGTTGAATGGATGAACGTTTACTCGGAATGAGTAAACGGATGATCAAAATGATAGAACGAGAGTTCAGAATGATGAAAGAATTTGTTAAATGGATGAATGTTTACTCGGAATGAGTAAACAGATGATCAGAATGATAGAATGAGAGTTCAGAATGATGAAAGGATGTGTTGAATGGATGAACATTTACTCAGAATGAGTAAACGGATGATCGAAATGATAGAACGAGAGTTCAAAATGATGAAAGGATGTGTTAAATGGATGAACGTTTACTCATAACGAGTAAACGGATGATTGAAATGATAGAATGAGAGTTCGAAATGATGAAAAGATGTGTTGAATGGATGAATGTTTACTCAAAACGAGTAAATGGATGATTGAAATGATAGAATGAGAGTTCAGAATGATGAAAGGGTGTGTTAAATGGATGAACGTTTACTCGGAATGAGTAAACGGATGATCGAAATGATAGAATGAGAGTTTGGAATGATGAAAGGATGTGTTGAATGGATGAACGTTTACTCGAAACGAGTAAACGGATGATCGAAATGATAGAATGAGAGTTCAGAATGATGAAAGGATGTGTTAAATGGATGAACGTTTACTCGGAAGTAGTAAACGGATGATCAAAATGATAGAACGAGAGTTTGAAATGATGAAAGGATGTGTTAAATGGATAAATGTTTACTCAGAATGAGTAAACAGAGAGAATGGTAGGGTATGCCCCCTAGAGGAGGCAGATGGGGAAGGAAAAGGTGCCCCAGGAAACTTCTCAAAAGTATGAAGTGGTATATGTTGTTGGAAAGAGCACAAAAATTTGAGAAGATTGGCGCTTGAACAGAGGAAAATGGGTTAACAATGTGAAAATGGTGGGGTATATATGGTTGTCTGTTAGGGAAAATCCGCCTGTCTATTAGGTCGGGTCTGCCTGTGGAGAAGGTCAGGTCCGCCCAAGGAGCAAAATTTGGTCAAAATCCACCAAAACAGGCTCCAAAGCACTTGTTTATAGGTCAAGTCTACTTGTGGATGAGGGCAAGTCTGCCCAAGGAGCAAAAGTTGGTCAAAAACTGCTAAAAAAGGCTCCAAAACACTTGTTTACAGGTCAAGTTTTCCTGTGGATGAGGGAAAGTCCACCCAAGGAGCAAAACTAATGAAATGAGGTCAAAATCAGGCTCCAAAGGACCAGTTTTTAGGGCAGGTCCACCCTTGGATGAGGGCAAGTCCGCTCAAGGAGCAAAAACTAATGAAATTAGGTCAAAATCGGGCTCCAAAGGACCATTTTTTAGGGAAAGTCTGGCCCTAGATGAGGGCAAGTCTGGCCAAGGAGGGTTTAACTTGAATTTTGACAAAAAAGACCAAGGCAAAGGACTAAAAACACAACAGTCATCAATCGAAAGGTTATGGCAAAGTGAAGCAAAGTAGGCAATCACTGGTTTCGCACAAATAAGACAATTCAGAGAGCACAAGCCTAAGTCTAGTAGAGGGGTATAGCCGAAAAAGTCCTCTAATCTAGGATGAACATGGTTACTAGGGAGTCCATGATATACACCTGGTATGTGAAGCCCAAACTGTGAACACCAACCCGTTACAAGTGTGAGTCGGGAACCTAAAAGGCTTAGACCAACTCTTCACATCATCCCGATGCTTCACCAATTACAACGTGGTTGGATTGAGGTACAGTTTTTGCTCTCCCCCCTTTATATACCTCACCGGTATGTGTGGTTGGAATCATCCCTTGGGGTGATGAAATCCCCAAGCAGGTCCCACTAAGAAAAGTAAAATAGGTAGACTCAAAAGATGTGGTAAGCTACAATTTATCATCACCCAGGATTGTTGAATGGTGCGAGGGGATTGGATACATCAAATAGCTCACCTAAAAACACATCATACAAGGTTGATTGACACCTTTAATTAAACTATGTTCCTAATTAGGGGGTAAGAACCCTCAAAATAGCCAAAAAATTGCTAAAAACTAAAATTTTACCTTTTCAAAAAAGTTGTCTAGGGAAAATCCGCCTGTCTATGAGGGCAGATCTGGCTATCTAGGGAAAATCCAGCTATCTATTAGGTCGAGTCTACCTATGTGTTAGGTCAGGTTCACCCCTCCATGAAAAAGTTCCAAAAAAATAATTTCTGCAGTCTGGGGAGGGCAAGTCCACCCCTGGAGAGGGTCAAGTCCGCCTGTGGAGAGCGGGTCTGCCTGTCTGTTAGGTTGGGTCCACCCCTCTATGAAAACTTTTCAAAAAACCACTTTTTACAATCTGGGGAGGACAAGTCTGCCCCCGGAGAGGGTTAGGTCTGCCTGTGGAGGGCGGGTCCGCTTGTCTGTTAGGTCGGGTCCGCCCCTCTGTGACCTGTACCTACAAAAAGTCAAAAAATAGAAAACATAAAAGTAAGAGACCCATTTGTGGGTCCCACCGGGCATGCTAGAAATGTGATAGGTCGAATCTATGTGCTAGAAAATGAGCAGCAAACAAAGTAATGCAAAATAACACCAAAAACAACCTACACCTCAAGATTAGCCTAGTTGGATTCAAAACAAAATAAAGATGACAAATGTAACCTTTTACCTTGTGTCGAATCGATTCTTTGGTTGGTCCTTCTATCTTTGGTGTTGTATGCTCCTTGGATGGCAAGATGCAAGCTAGATGATGATATGGTAATGGATGCAAGTGGGTGTAAGCATGAAAATGGCTAAGTATGGATTCTAGAAAAAATTTGCAAGAGTTTGGTTACAATGCATGATCTCCCCAAAATGAGAGAAAATAGGGGGTATTTATAGAGATTTTGGAAATCTCTAGGGAAATGGACGGTCAAGATTGAGCCACAAAGATCAAGATGTAGGGCTAAGGTGAGTTGAGAACTCACAAGCCCTCACATCTTGACATGTGGCAAGTGATATGGCTTAAAAAAGGTGATGTGCACATGAGGTGGAAGGATAGTACATGACATGGAGAGGGTACATAGTACTTTGGGATTGAGACAAGATCTCCTCATAAAGGAGGTACTTTTTCCCATGTGGGTGAGAGGAAAAGTGGGGAATTAAAAATTCCTCAAATATTCTCATGGGGAAGAGAGAAGGAATTTAAAATTCCTTTAAATGCATTGGGGGATTAAATGTGAATTAAAAATTCACATAGGGAATGGAGTGTCTTGTCCAAAAGAAAAAAGCATTTAATAGGCTTGACTCAAATAAGTGATTAGGATTGTGCAAGTACTTGATTAGACTAATTAATGACAAATTAGAAGAGGGTTAGATTTCACATGTGATTTGATGTGACAAGTCAAAGATCACATGGGGAAGAGAAAAATAATTTAATATTCCTTTGAAGGATAAAAGGAATTAAAAATTCTTTGAGAGGTTGATTAGGCTAGTTAATGAAGGATTAGAGGAGGGTTAGGTGGCTAAGAAAGATTAGAGGCCAACATGCAAAAGTTGGAGGATGTGACACATCCTAATCAAGGATTAGGCATGTGCACATCCCTAATGATGATATTAGAAGATGAATTAGGATTAAATAAAAATGATGGAGGATGTGACATAAAGGGAATTAAATAAATGGCATATTTATTTAATTCATTTGATGAAAGGGGAAAGGTATTTAATTATTTAACTAGATACCTTAGGGATTAGAAGAAATTTAGAGGGATTAATTAAATAATAGTGATATTACTTAATTAATGCGGATAAGGGGATGTTTAGACGAAAGGGGATAAATTTGGATAAATTAAGTGTCCAAATTTAGGTGTCTACAGTATGAAAGTCATGTTCCTGCTCTATTTGAACCATAAATTCTAAATATTGAGGCTAATAAGAAGATTCATCATCATTTATTTCATATTACTTAAGGAATCCTCTCTAGCTAATGGTGGTCTTACTCTTCAGGTTGTTGGTGTTCTTGACAATATTTATAACATAGTTACTAAGGGTGATTTTGCATTTATTTTTAAGTTTTCTCCTAATGTTGTTGATATCTCTAGTTCTTATAGGAGAGTAAATAATGTTGTTGTTGATGAATCTATTCATATGGTTATTCATGGTGGAGTGAGAATGTTTTATATTCTAGTAGTGGTGATTTGTCCTTTCCTATCTTAGTGGTTCCTATCAAGTTGTACCTAGAAGATTAGCATCAAGAGTATATTGATTTTAGAGTAAACACTTTGAGAATGAATGTTGAATTTATGGTTGCTAATCTTGATATGAAAAATAATAGGCCCAATTCTAATTATTTAGGTTGATTTTTTTATTGGTTTAATATTTTGGACTTCTTTACATACAATCTCAATTTGTATTTTCTATTTTTGGTGGTTGTAGTAATTGGTTAGTCTCGATGATCTCATAAGGGGCTTAATATGATCTACTCATTGTATGGGGGGTTATATGATGATGCCATACTAATATAGCTATTATCTTAGTTTAATTTTGGATACTCTTTATTAACTTTGTGATACAATTATTTGTATGGGCTAAATTTGTAAATTTATTTCAATTAAAAAACAATAGTAATCTCTATATTAAGTTCCAAAATTGGATAATCATTCATCAAATAACCATCATGTTTATAAAGTTAAGGCCTACCAACCCCTCAAGTTCATATAGGGAAAATGTATCCTCCTATTGGAAATAAATAGTGTAAAGAATATCAAATTCCACACAAAGAAGAATCATAGAATTTATATAATGAAGAGTGGATCAATATCCTCTTATTTTTAAATTTCTCAAAACTACTTAAGGGAATTAGGAAGTAGATTCCACAACTACGAATAATTTTTTTATACTTTATTCCATCTAGGACTAGAACTAATAGCCACATCCATAGGATTAATATTGACTAGGGACAATGAAGTGAACCATCAATTTTTGTGGTTCTATGCACTTCTCTTGCACTCTTAGGGTTTTTCACTGAAAAGAAGAGAGATAGACCCCAAAAACTAAGGTGGTTCACTCAAAATAAGGTATGTATGATGTAATTATGATTAAATGCAGCTAATTGATAAAACCTATTGTTTATGAATGCAAAAATAATGAAATATGTAATGTTTGAAAACACAGTGTGATATGCAAAAATGAACTAAAAACATAAACAAATGCAAATAGAACTAAATAAGACTGAATAGAGTGCACCTGAAAGTTGAATATTGATACTAGGAGATTCTGGAATCTGGAAAAATTCATTGTTGATGACCAATGGGACTCATTCACCACTGATGACGAATCAATCCTCCTAATGGTAAAATGACCTAAAACTGGTTTCTAACTGTCGAGAACTGAATTTTGAAAAAATCAACTTTTCAACCTAAAAGTGGGACTCATTCACCACTGATGGCAAATCAATCCTCCTCCAAAATTCTACAAATTCAAGAGTCAAGCTTGTGGGGCCATATTTGCACTTGTCTTCTTGTCGGGTTGACGGAGTCAAATCTGTAGAAAATGGGTTGAATGTTGTCTCCAAGCTTGAATTAGGGTTGACTTGAATCACTTTGATGACTTTTTGACCACTTTTCAACACCTATTTCTTTATCAAATATTCCTATAAGACTTGTAAACACATGCAAAGAAGGGAAAAATGGTTTAGGGTTAGAGTATATAGGGATTTTCAATGGTTAAATCTCACTTTGGTAATCAAACCCTTGATAAAGAAATTAAATGGAAACAGGAAAGGAATGATGAATAAACAACATGCAAGTGTCCTAAACTCACCAAATCCTTGTTGTTGAAGTTTGAAGATGTGTCAATGGCTGCTCCAAGATGCTTGATGATTGCTTGATTGAATGATTCTTTGATGCTTACGTGGATGAATGAGATTGAATGCAAGAATGAATACTTGAATGAATGGGGGCTAAAATGGATATAAAAACACTTATTTATACAAACTTATTCCCTAATTACCCAAAAATACATCACAAGCTGACATAAGGTCTTAATGAATAAAAACACAAAAGAAATTTTGAATTATTTTGAATTTTGTGCCAAGAGGGACTCATTCGCCATCCATGGCAAATGGATCCCACTCTAGGCTTGCAAGTGGGTGTCGGGAATTAAGTTTCTTTTAATGTTGTTTGTCGGGTTTGAATTCAAAAATACACTTAGTTAAAGCCTATAAGTGCATAAAGGGGCCAAATAAAGCATAAGGTGTAATTAGTGATGAAAAGCCTAGGAAAGCGTGAAAGCTTGTTACAAGACTTTACAACACTTTGAAATAGGACTTGATAAGGGATAAAAAAGTGATTTTTAGATGAATTATAATAATAAGAGTCTAGAAAAGTGTAGAAATGTGTTACAACACCTTCACTAGACATCATAATTTGAATATTTAGGACTTAATGTGAATGCATAAGTTACATTGCAACATTAAATCAAAGAAAAATAGGTCAAGCATCATAAGAGAAAGACAAAGATGACCATGAAAAATTCAAGATCCATTTTTCTATGGTACATGAAGAAACCTTAATATTGACTTACTCAATTCCAAAAAGGCCTAGCCAACACCCTCCATTGCCTACTAGGGTTTGAAAACAATTGAGAACAACCTTGTGTGAATTATTTTATAAAATAAAATATAAATACCTAATTTCTTAACCCACACAAAGGCCAACTAATCATCAAAGAATTTTTTACAAGGAAAAGCATCTCTTTTCAACCAAGCAAATAATATAGAAATATTTCTCTACTTTTCTTCATCCTTCTTCATAGTATCTAACGTACTAGAGTTAGGATACATAAAAAGGAAACTTACCATATATTTATCCTCCTTCATCTCATCTTCCATCACACCCTTCTTCTATCCTACTCATTTCTATTGCAAAAAGTCTATTGATTCAATAATAATTGTGACTTCCTCTCCTCATAATTCTTTCATAAATATTTTTACCCATCTCCACCTTTGAATCCTTATTATTACTAGAATGATAATTAATCTACATTTTTGCACCTAAGGTAATTTCTCTACCTCCACCATCATCATCCACATTCTTATCATGTAAGAAGTTCATCTACTGAAAGAATTGATATCAATTCAATTACCATGGATATTTTTAGTTAAATGCACCCTATGCACATAAATCAAACCAAAAGAAAAAAACACCACTAGGACTCCCTAAGGGTAAAAAACCCTAAGAAAGAAAGTAACCAATGTGACTAAGGAGACAAATATGACCTATCCAACTAAGTTTCCCAAGGTAGGAGGAATCTCAAGGAATTTTTATGGAGGATAATAGTTGTTTTCCTTAATAATTCCAATGTTCACCTCCTCTCCTTTTGATACCAAATATTATTCAATATTAATATTAAAGTAGTGCACAAATGCACTTACTAATTTAGTGAATGAACAAATAGAACCATGGAGTGAAGAATATAACTATTTAAGTACATAGTAGTTTAAGGCTCTTGAAAATAGCTTGGAAAGTTTATTATCATAAACATAATCCAAGTATGTTCCATTGAATGATCTTAAATGGGTCATTGGGTTCACTTAATCATAATATCATATGATACGATCAATTTCATTTATAACATCTTTTGTATGGTTAGATGGAAAGGTATTGAATTTATAATCCATCTCATAAAATATCTTTATGATAGTTTTAATGGTAGATGGATAAACATTAGGTGTACGAGTGTAAATAAGAATATATGTGGTAACATGAGATGCATTAGGGGGATTTAGATCGGTTGGGATGCAATCAATGAAGGTGGATGAAAAGCATGAGAGGATAAATAATAGTGGTTTGGATATGAGAATTGGGCACAATGAAATAATTCAATTCAATAAGAACTAGGTAATGTGGATGATAAGTGAGAGGGGGGATTGCACATGTGTCATGCCTAATACAAGGATGAAGTGTGAGGATGAATTATGAAAGAAGAACCTTGGGAGGGTAGGGGAAGAAATATATTTATGAAGGGGATTTTATGATATTATGCATTGGTATATACCCCAAGGACCTCCATTCCATATGGTTTATTCTTGAATAAATCATGAAGACCATTTACCAAAATTGAATGATTAACATTAGAATTGAAGTGAGAAAAAAAAATCTAAGAATTTGTGTAATAAGTGTTATGTAAATTGCATATCCACATGAGCAACATGTGAATCATGACCAAAGGTATTCTCCCCATAATTAATGTCCTTAGTGGTGGGTTCATCCATTTATTTCATGGACATGGTGGGATTTAACCTAAGGCTATACCTTAGTAGAAAATGATAATTAGGTTGAGACCTTGACATACAATTAAAAGAGAAAATATAGATAAATAAAGTAATGAAAAACCAAATAATACCAACTTGATATAAGAATTGGTAGGTTTGTTTCCATAGTGGCGCTCCCTTTTGGAACCTAGACAAACCACTTTGTGGAAGCTTCAACTGCCTATCATGGGTTGACGGTTGCTCAATTTAAAGGTTTTAGGAAGGTTTGGTTAGAGGGGGATTTGTTAAATGTTATTAATAACTCGAAGAATTCTACTCCCCCCTCATGGACTGTTGAATCCCTAATTTTGGATGTGGTTGAAATATTGAATTCCTTTGATGAATTCTATATATCACATATTTTTAGAGAGGGTAATGGTTTAGCGGATTTTTTTGCTAACATTGGAGTTAGCGTACATAGGATTTGGGATGAGGATGATCCCCTTCCTATAGAGGGTATTTTTTTTCTTAATAATGATCTCCAAAAATGCTACAGAGGGCATCAATTTCATAATAACCTTTTTCCACATGAGCCTGTTCACATGGCAGGTTACCCTTTAGTGTGATTCCATTTTGGATCTTGCTTAGTTTTTTGATGATTTGAAAATCATCTATATGGGGCAGCCTTTAAGAATAATAATTACCTTCTGCCACCATGTTGTTTTCACATAGATTGTGGGTTATTCTTTACCTTTATTCTCAAGGCTTCGTCTCATTTTTTGCAAGTTTCTCAAGCTACTAGGTTTCGTTGCATCTATGATCATGGGTGAAGAAAGGAACAGGGTTGAGCCATTCTCTTGTGATACTCTAAAATCCAAGTTTAAAGTGTGGGAATAGTTGCAGTTGGGTGGGATTATGTTTTATATTAAGAGACTCCACAAGAATGATCTAAAGGCGATGAAGATGTTTGTTAAGGGTTGGCATAATAGGGTTCTTAACCTGGGTGGAATTGAATTTGACATAAATGAAGACCTTATTGTTGGTATCACGAGCCTTTCTACTAAGGGCAGGAAAGTGTATAGAGACAAGAATGAGTCTAATGTCATGCCGAATATTTTATTTAAAGATGATGAAAGAAGAAGTTGGAGAGAGATAAATGTGGTGGCTACTACTGTAGTTCTATCAAGGCTCTTTGGGGAGAAATCGTAGAAGAACTCATGATTTATATAACTCTAGAAGGTCATTTCTCAATCCTTTCTGGTTATCATTTTGTCCTTTTGAACCACTTTAGGTACAAGAAGAAAGCTTATTTTCCTTTCTATTTGTTGGCATCCTTGGAATGTGGGATTAAGGATCACAAGTGTAATCCTAAAAATCATGTGCTTCATGTTGGCTTAATCCTCTTCATTTTTGGGTTATGCCAAGTCCTATGTGGTTCCTAAGAACCTTGAGAAGGTTCCTAAAGGTAAGAAAAATAAATTGGATTTGGAGTATGAGATTGGGTTAGAAGTGGATGATGATTATGAACCTAACTCAGAGGCTTCAATGGAAGTCTATTTGGAGCCTCCTGCTCCTAGTAAGGGTGGTAAGAAAGGTAAATCTACCCTTGTTTCCATAGAGTATGATACTTGCAGTGGTGAGGTGGTTGGTGACAAATCCTACAAAATCAGGAAGGGTGAATCCTCTATCCTAAGGAAAGGGAAGAAAGTTGTTGATGGGGAAAAGATTGGAATGCCCTCTATGTCTAGGTCTAAGAGAAAAAAGGGCTTGAAGGGTGGGAGTAGAAAGAATATGTCTAAGCGGATTGGTAGTCTTGTCTAGGAGGATTCAATTGGTGTTGAGTCACCTCTAAATGTTGCTAGTGGGTAGGATAACATGGATATGCCTGAACAAGGGTTGAAGATGTAGAATAGAGGGAGGACTATTGTTGATGAAATTGTGAGCTCTCTTCACAAAATACAAATGTCGGTTGCTAGGAAAAAATGGAAAGAAGTGAATGATAGTCAAAATACGAGCAGTGAATCCTAGGAGATTAAAGCAGATGTAATAGATGTGTTCAATTTTAACTGGGAGGATTTACCTAATGTTCTAGGCTTGGCGAAGGAGGGTTCTATCTCTTTGGGTTGTTTAAATGGGATTTCCATGAACTAAATATGACCAATGTGAAGGTTCATGGGGTTGTGAGTAAAGTTGGGGAATCTTCAGAGTCCTCTCTATAGGCTCAAATTAACCAAATTTTTGATACTTTAAAGATTGTTGTTGATGAAATGTTAAAGTTGAAGCAATTTTTTGAAAAGAGGATTATGGCCTTGGAAGAGAAAATGGAATGAGCTAATATGAAATTGGACAAGGTTGTGGATGTGACCAAATTTGCTATGAGGAATGAAGTGAAGGGTTTGACTATCCTCAATGAGAAGGCGAGGCGGAAGCTTCGGGTGGTAAGGACGATTCTAGGAACAGGTAGTGGATGGAGGAAGCTTTAGATAGTAAGGCTATTGTTGGGAATATTGTTGGTTTGCTTGGTGCTTTGATTAAAGAGGTAAGTGAAATGGGGCCCTATACTCAGACTCATAATAAAACTAAGCTGAAAGTTGGGGTACCTACCAAACAAATTTATGAAGTTATGGAAGTGCATCAGAAGATAATAGAAAGTGATATGGAGGTTGTTAACATTCTAAAGAATTTGTAATTATTGTCTTTGCTTCTCCTTTTTTAGCAATTGTTTTGCTTATGGTTTGCTACTTGTTGGTTGTTTGTTGATCTTGTAGACGTCAAAAAATTGTCCTCTTACGATACCTTGTCACAACATTGCATCATTTAGACATCTTGTATCATGTTTTTCCCTAGGGACCCATGCCATCATCTAATTAGTTAAATAAATCTTATTTATTTGACTAATTTCATTCATCCCCTTCCTAGGCATAATTCATAAATTTTTCTAATGTTAATTAAATAATTTATATTATTTAATTAATTAAATCATTTTCATCCATTCTTCTAATGTTAATTAAATAATTTATATTATTTAATTAATGAAATCATAAATTCAACATTAATTAAATAAATCCAAAATTTATTTAATTAATAAAATCCTATAAATATCTTCTCGCTTTCTTTCCAAAACTGAACTCGTGTGCATCTAATTAATTTATTTAATTATATAATTCATCAATTATCATTCTCATCTTTTTCAAGATTTATTTCCTTCAAAAGAGAATCAAAATCTTTCTATCTTTTTGAAATCTTATCTCATCTCGTCATATTTCCTCTTTTGTCAAAAATCAAATCCTTATCGAATCTTGTCAAATCTTATCTTTGTTCAAATCAAAAATCTATAAATCAAACATTTCACAAGCCATTTGGATCGAATCTTCTTCTAGCATCTTCACTCTGTCAAAATCAGTCTTCAATCACCATCTATCATCTTCATCAGGTTGTTATGCTGCAGAATTGAGCAACCAACATTCCTCCAACAATCAACCTTTGAAATCTTGCATCCTTGTGCAAGTGGAGAAGAGCCATGGAGATCAATCAACACTAGTTTGAAAATCAGTTTGCACATTCTTTGTTTATTATTTTTATTTTCATTCTAGTTTGTACTTCATGGTGCTTGATAGGATTTAATTTGTTTATTATCTTCAATGCATTTAAACCTTTGATTTTATTCCTATCTACATTTGGCACCCATTGTGGGGCCTTGCCCCATTTTTAACATCTACTTGTAGGTTTTCTGATAGGTTTTACATTCTGGAATTCGGCTTTCTGACGAAAATTCTCGTTTTAGCACATCTGAAGGTTTCCGTAGTGCATATAGGGTTTTAACGATTCTTCTGTAGGTCTTTTGGCGTGTCTGGGGACTATTTTGGTGCATCCAAAAATTATTTTAGCTCATCTAAGGAACATATTAGCACATTTATCTTCACTATTTTTAGAATTGAAAATCTTCTTTTCCTAGATTAGCGCATTTAAGGGTTAGTTTAGCGCATTTAAGGCTTTCTTTAGTGCATATGGGGACTGTTTTAGCGCATATAATGTTGTTTTAGCACATTTCACAGTTCTTTTAGTGCATACGAAGTTTCTTTTAGTGCATATGGGGCTGTTTTAGCTTATTTCGCAGTTCTTTTAGCGCATACGATGACTGTTTTAGCGCATATGCCGTTGTTTTAGCTTTTTTATAGTAAATCTTAAAATGACCGTATCTTGGTCATTTTTTGGTCTTTTTCAGCGATTTGTTTTTTGAAATGGGGTAGAATTTCATAAGCTATCCAATGGTGTAGGCATTTATTAACTTTGACAAAGTTAAATTTCTCAAATTCTGATATATTCTTTGGCGCATAAAACTTTTGTTCCAACAGATTTGTAATTTGTTTCTTTTTGTCTTGGCAACTTGTTGGTGAACCATACGAAGCTGGAAAAGCATTGGGATCACTCACAAAATCAAATTGGAAAGCGAATAATCAGGTGCATACATTCTAAATCTTCCATTTCTTATAAATCATTGTTTGTCAACACATTTCAATTTGGAGCATAAAATAAAATCTTGTTTGATCACATCATTGAAATTGGTTTAAAATGAATCATTGTCTTCCTACACATTTTTATTTGGGATCTAAAAAGAATGAGTGCTTCATTGTTTTCTTTCACACATTTCCTTTCTAAGGGTCAATTAACAACTGTGAGTGTGAATCAAGTGTGTGTGTAATCACAGACACCTCACTTGGTTTGCTTTTATCAAACCCTTTCTAGGAGGCCTACTAGGGGATTTCATCACCCCTAGGGATGACCTTAATCAAAGTGTGAATTGAAAGACACGCTTGTTTGGGAGTTAAAATCTTGTCACTTAGAGCTAAGCCCCAAAGAACTTTATACCTTTGGGAAGTGAAGGTGAAGGGTAGGTTACCCCTTTCTCCTGGCTTTGTGGTAGGATTTTGTTTTCAAATCATCCTTAGTCAATCTTGTGCAGACTAGCTTGAGACCTAATTGGCCATACCCCACTTGACTAGTTCTAGGACTTGTTGATGTGTCTTCTTCAAGTGTGTGCTTAATAATCACATTCATAATTTCAAATTCAAACTTGTTTATGTGTCTTGCATGTGTGATTCATGTGTGTGCATGTGTGATCATTCATTTAAACATTAACAAATCAAGCTAAACACCAAACACATAAAGAAAAGTCACTCTACACATTCTTCCAACACATTCACATCCTATCCATTTCATCCTAATCAATCAAGTCACCCACTCTTATCATTCCACATCATCACCATCACCACTTGTCAAAATGGTCATAATCATAAACAAGCCCAATCCAAATCATAAGCCCAAAATCATAATCCAAGGGGGCTATCCCTCTAGGCCAAATCATGAGACAAAACCTAAGCATGAAGTCATAATTCAAGGAGTCTCTTTCTCTAGTTCAAATCATGAAACAAAACCAAAACCTAAAATCATACTTCGAGGGGCTTCTCCTTCCACCTCATACCAATCTAATCCATCCACTTCTTCATATGTCAATGCCACATCAACCTATCAAGCCACATCGCAACAAACACATGTGAACTTAAGTTCTACCTTGCAACAAGTCCAAACTTCCTCAAGTCTAAATGCCACTTTTGACAAGGGAAACACCAATCTAGTTTATGCACCCTTACTATCATCCAATCAAAACCAAAACCCTAAGCCCACACCTTCCACCCATACACCTACAAAGGATGTGACCCAAGGGCTACTAGCAAGGAATCAACTGTCGCCATGTCATTCAACACATATACCTGAACATACAAAAGAATCCTCAAACATCATGCCAAGTCCTTCAAGCCAACCATGTCATCCACAACCCCTTGAGCCAATTCTAGATTCTCCCCTCGTAAGTCCAAGTCACCCTTTATCATGCTCCTATGTTATTGACCATCAAGAACATGACAAGTCTCTCCATGAGAAATCCCCTTCCACCGCCATTCAAATAAGTCATGAGGTATGTCAAGAGCACAATCCTAAACATGAGAAAACATTACCCCCTCATCCACATAAAGATCAACACCCTCCCAATGATTCCATTCATACCATACTTAATACTATTCATGATCAATCTTCCATTTTTGATGAAGACCCCTTTTATGATCAAGAAGACCATGATGATCCTCTTAGCCAACTTTATGCATTCCATGGTCAAGAGCTTTCCACCTCACCCATCCATGATGCACAAACATCCACTTCCCACATTTAGATAATTTCCTCCAAGCACACACATACATATAGAATATCAAACAAATACTAATCTAGCGGGAACAATGTTAATCAAGATCCTAATGATCCTCCATCAACATGGACCCTATTGCACTTCCTCCCATCATATCCTATTGGTCTTTTCCACCTCTATCTATGAATGTTCCTCTTAGAAATAATAAAACTATCTTCCTTTTATTATTTTCCATCCACATGGAACTGTCTAGTGTTCCACTCCACCTATTCCTGAATGGTCCATTGCACACTCCAAACATGAAACCACCAAGGTATGTCTAGACCCTCTATGAAATAAGGTATTTTAAGCCCATCCATGTCAAGTTCTCCATGTTTCTTATGGCCTTTGGGACTCCACACCTATAGACAACAACCTAAAAGATGTTGGTACTCTTCCACATGTTCTCCTAAGTTCACTCTTCCACTTATAAAGCTTAGTTGTATCCTAAAATATATAAGCCGTATCCTCCTCCATCATCTTGTATTAAATGTCAAAAAGGCTGTGAGTATACACCTTCCACCATATATCAAATCACACTATTGTCAGGGAAAATGCAACTCCTAATATCCTCCATCTAATTCTACCTCCCACTTCTCCCAACACCTAATATCCCCATTATCCAATCCCCTTATCCCTCCATCCATAAATACCCTAACATTCCTAATCATGACCAACAAATGCACACATTGTCTAAACATAAAGCTTCCACTCATTCCACCAAACCAAAGGGATTCCAAAATAAAAATGTGGATGCCTCTACACAAAGTCAAATTTTCTAAAGGTCCTAATGCCTTAGCATACAATTGCACGAAGTCAAAGCCAAAAAAATTATATAAACCCATACCTCTAAAAGTAAAGGCCAAAACTAAAATGGTTTGGGTACCTAAGAAAAAGGAAAGCAAGTCAAATGAGGCATCTACATCACAAAAATCCCAACCATCCACTTCCACTCCACATTCTCATTCCATTCAAAAGTCTCAAATTCCTAAAACCCATAAGAAAAATAAAATTCATAAAAATACTAAGTCTTATGGGAAAAAATTTAAAATCATCCACCACCTCCTAAGTAAACATCTCCATTGCTTCCTACACCTCATCCACATCAAACGCTTCAATGTTTATCACAGTGTGTGCAACCATTCATCATGGTTCCCTTCCATTTCACAACAATCCTGCATACCTCCATCTCCTCATCCTTCACTCATTATCCTACATATCTCCCCCACCATCTTCCTATGGTCCATTCTTTTGGCTAAGCCTCCCCATTCATCTTTT